>PVKB01002280.1:0-301028 GCA_004027205.1 Ctenodactylus gundi
TGGCCCGTGATGCTGCAGAAGGGAACTGCGTCCTCTGGTCCAGCACTGGAACCCCTTAGGGAGCACACGGGAGGGGCAGCCTGGCATGGAATTCCTGACCAGGATGAGCAACAGAAGGCAGATGGTGAGGAGGCCTTATGTGTGGGGTAAGGCGAGCTGAGAGATGAGATGGGGGTGCTCAGGGCTGGCAGCCTTGCTTGCTGGGGAATTGCCTGTATGGAAGACCCCTGAGATGGGTGGTAACCTGGTGTGAAGAGGTCAAGATCGCTCACCCCATCCTTTGAACTTATTAAGAAATCTGAGGATGTTTATAGCAGCTATCTTTGGGGTAAATCAAGGAAAATTTTTACTCTTTTTTATAATAATTTGATTTTTAATAAAATATTTTTTTAAAAAAGAGAGAAGGAAAGAAAAACTGGTCCTGGCAGAGACTTGCACTGGCATTCTGGGAGGCTGAGGCAGGAGAATCTCAAGTTCCAGCCTGGGCAACTTAGCAAGACCCTGTCTCAAAACCAAAAATAAAAGTGGGCTGGGGATGTAGCTCAATGTGAAAGCTCTGAGTTCAAACCGCAGTACCATGGTGGGGGTGGGTGAGTGCAAAAAACAAAACAAACAAGAAAACAAAGTGGATGGAAAGAAGAAAAGGCTGGGAGGTGGTAAGAAAGATGAAAGAGAGAGAAGAGGCAAAAAAGGTGAAAGAGAAAAAAAGACAGAAAGAAGAAAGATAGACAGAAAGAGGATCAGGAAGACTACAACATATCCAGCCTGGGTCTCTTGCAATTGGAAGTGTGGATGTCAAAGTTTTCCTTGCCAGAAGAGAAACTTTGCTGAAATGACACAGAGAGAGCATAAACCACAGCCCCCATTAGCAGCGCTGTGGGACAGCGTCGGGCCACACACACAGAAGGCAGGCTTTCTGGACAGTGTTAAAGGAAGTGGACAATTGGCAATTCTCAGAAAATAGATAGAGACAGGAACAGGGAGGGGGAGCCGGGAATTCGAGAAAGGGACATTTCAAATAATCTTAACTTGTCCAAACCAGATGGAATGGTCTTCTCCGCCACAACAACGTGAGATAAAGCACATGTCTATACCACAACAAACATTATGGCAGGGAATAAACCAGGGCACATGTCCCGGGGAGCCGTGTTAATGTAACCTGTGATCCTGCCCTCAACACGAGGATGTTTGCTCATCAGCTGACTGCCACCCTGTGGACCATTTCAATGGGGCTGTCCCAGGTTGGGGTGCTTCTCAGTTAGGAAGACCCCCTCTCTTGGCATTCCTTGGGCTGGGCAGGAGGGAGCACCTTGGGATGCAGAACCTTCAGTGCCAAAGCCAGGAAAAGCCCAGGCAGCTGAAAGGTTTGGGACCCATCTCTACACTTGCCACTTTGGGCAGTGAGCAATCACCACCCTTGGGTAGCCAGGGTCCCATACTAACAGCTGTGGTCTGCTCCCCAGCCTGCGACATGACTTGGCCTACTCCCGCAGAGATGTCACACATAGAGGCTAAAGGAGAGATTTATTTTTTTCGGTATGCAGAGCCTGATGGGACAGATTAAGAGCCAAAGCAAGATAAAGGCATTTAGAGGGAAAAAGATACAAATCTGCTCCCCTTCTATTCAGAGGAAACCATTTGACTTTTATTAGTCTTCAGCTTTGTGAGCCCTAGAAGCCCCACCATCGGCTGTGTTCTTACCTTAGAAGAGTCTAGGGGCAACTGAGGTAAGGACAGAAGTTGTCCTGAGCAAGGGTCCCCAATCCCTGGTAGCCGTCTATCTATTATCTGTTAGGACTGAGACGTAGACTAGGAGGCGAGTGGTGAGTGCAAATGCAGAGTTCATCTGTATTGACAGCAGCTCCCCATCGCTCGCAGTGACGTGTGAGCTCCACCCCCTGTTAAATCAGTGGTGACATTAGGCTTTCACGGGAGCATGAACCCCCCTGTGGGCAGCACACATGAGGGACCTAGGGTGCGTGCTCCTTGTGAGGATCTGCTGCCTGATGACCTGAGTAGAGGTTGCTAGCGTAACCTCCCCTCGCTCATGGAAAAATGGCCTTTCACAGAACCAGTCCCTGGTACCAAAAATGAGGGGACCACTGGTCTAGGGGGCTTGCTGGGCACTAGGCTGGTGAGGCCAGGTGGGGGACATCAGAGTGCTCTTGGTTCAGTACAGGTGAGATGTTCCCAAGACCCCTGGAAGCATCTACGAATGGCAGAAGAAATGGTGGGTGGAGAGGGGGAGCTGGGGAGAAGTCCCAGAGCTGGACAGCAAAGATGGTGGAGTTATGATTCTGTGAGAATTTATTATGGTTAATTAGCAGTCATCCAATAACTATAAATTGCAGAGGCTTAAAGAAATCTGGACTACATATGGTGTAGTACAGCTGAATAGTTAGTGAGAAAAGTATAATAATTATCTTTCTATGGATTAGTATGTGTCAGATAGAGTGCTAACAGTATGAAAATATGATTTCTGTTTTAACTCAGAGCAACTTTGTGAGGGGAGAGTAACCACTGTACATCCTTATTTTAAAATAAGGTACAGAGAGGTCTGAAGACTTACCCAAGGTCACACAGTTCCGTCAGCTTCTCTCAACATTGTTACACGAAGGCCGTAGTGCACAGAGGGACACCGAGGAGCCCAGAGGCAACTTCTCGAATAGGAACCCTAAATTCAATCACTTCTAATTGTTAATTTTACTAACTTAATGCCACAAGCCTAGAACAAGGCACACAGTGAGTGATAAATATTAGTTATTGACTACTCGACATATGAAACACTTGGCCAGGTACTTCACACAGAGAACCTGGGAGTTAGAAGTTAGCTTGACTCTAGAGTTTTAGCGTTTCTATTTTTAACTTCTTGAAGGCCTTTTTTTTTTTTTTTTTTAGCCAGTGCCCATGGCACTTCAACCTCCAGTAGCACTGCCTTTTAGCCAGACTAGACATTTTGTCAATGATTCTTATCAATTCCCTCCTATGTTTTCCTCTAAATATGCTTCATCCTGCTTGCCTTAATTGGTTAAGTGGCAGATGGCAGAAATACACTGTGGCCAGGTGGGTTTTGCTATTGGTCTATATTTTAGGGCAACTTTCTGATCTCGTAGCTTCCTACCCCACTGCTTAACAGAACTGCTTGAGGTGGGCGCTTTCCACTGTATTTGGGTCTTTGGAGATTCCCCCCACTGAACTTTCCCAAGAAAAGACTTTACCTGATTTAATTGCTTCTCAACCATTTGACACACAATCTACTTGAAGTGGCTGCTTTCTTTTCTTTTACTATTTCTTGTGTGTGTTCTTACTTATCTGCAGGAAAGGAATCTTCAGTTCCTTAGCATTTGACACAACACCATATGTTTTTTTCCAAAATTCCCTAGCACTCAGCTGCTGTTCACTTGCTGTTCTCTCAGGAGCCAAGTGAGTGTTAAGTCTGCAATAATAGATTGGTTAATAATTCTGTTCCTTTTATCTCTCTTAAAGATAGTGCCATGTGCAGTCCTTCTCCTTTGCTGTGGCTATCTGAGATGGAAACGGTGTGAAATGGGATTTTTATTTTCTATGCAAGGTTGATACTAACAAGACCCAGCATCTGGCTCCTTGCAAGTTCCAGTTCCCCTTCATGATCAAGCTGAAACCTACAGTGGTGGCTTACAAGAAAAATCTTACTCTGACCATCAGGATTTCAAAGAACTTTCTGGAATATTTACTGTCTGCAAAAAAAATTGGCACTTATTCCAGAAGTTTATTCACTAATTTACAATTTATTGTTAGCTTTTAAAAGTTATCTTTTTTATTTACACTTAAAATCATGGATTTAAATGGGCTCATCTTTCTTCATTTTTCACTTTTTTTGGAACAGTTTCTTAGTTTTGTGATTTGTAGGCAAGGTCAGGGGTGACATAGTTTTATTATTTTCTTGCATGGAATCTTTTAATTTCAATATTTTCTGTGTAAGCTCTAATAATTGTGCCAGAAGGGAAGACCCCTTTGGTGACCGTGAGGCTGCACTAAGCTGCAGGTCTTACGGTGGAATCCTTTGCTACCTGAGACTTTAGTGGCATTTCAATGTGATTTTATTCATATGAGTCCTTACCTGCTTAAGACAAACCAACAAGCATGAAGTCTCTTTGGACTGTCTGCTTGTAAGAGGTGGGAAGCGGCTCTACTGAGCCCATTTCTATAAGACCTCTAAGTTTCACTGATACTTCCGTTCACTTACCACAGTGATCACTGCTCCTATACCTCTTACGCATTCCTGCCTAAAGGCCTAATAACTCGGGATTGAACTAAAAGTGACTAATACACACTGTGGAATTAAATAAATAGAACAGACACCAGGAATCTCTTCCTACTGGCTCAGGGAGGGAACAAGAAGCCTTATCTCTGCCAAATGTGTTGCTGGCATGATTGTGACTGTGAGGAGAATTGTGTCCCCACCTCTACAACATTTTGTTGAAGTCTTAACCCTTGGTATATGTGAAAATGATCTTCTGTGGAATTAGGTCCTCATAGAGGTAACCGAGTTAAGGTCAGGTTATTCTGGATTAGAACAGGCATTCATTGTAATTATTGGTGTCCTTATAAGATAAAAAAGAGGACAGACAGAAGGAGACAAAGACGGGGTGGATGAAGACCCCACGTCCACAGAGGCAGGGCTGGGAATGAGGTAGCTATAAGCCAAGGGAGGCACGGGGTGGCAGCCACTTCCAGGAGCTCACAGAAGAGTCCAGTGGGCAGCCAGAGGCCCAGAGCCCTGTCCATTTCTTCGATCTCAGACTTCTTGCCTCCTGAACTGTGACTGAACAAAGTCTTGCTGTTTCAAGCTGCTTAGATTGTGGTAATTCGTTACGGCAGCCTAGGAAACTAATGTATACACACGTGAAGCTCAACTTTTCTTTTTCCATATAATGTAGAAAAAAATTGATCTGGGAACTCCTCCCAGCAGAGCATGACTACGGGAGTTTCTAGATGGAGTACACACACACATACACACACACACACACACACACACACACACACATGCACACACACACACGGAGATGAGATCACTTAAATAACTGCAGACTACACAGGGAAGCAAGGTGGCATGAGGAGAAGCCAGTGGACACTGAATGTGGGAAGGTTAAAACCCCAAGAATTTGAAATAAGCTCAGGGGCACTGAAACCTCAGTATGCTTTTTAAACGATTTAGCAAGTAGAAAGAAGTAACATAATACTGAGAAAATGAGAAAGGGGAAGGTTATTGTAGGGAAAAAGAATTTTTAGACTTTGAAAGATGAAATCAAGTAAAATAAAAATTACAATGACTGAAATTGAAAGCAATAGATAGGGAAAACAACAGGTTAGATGCAGTTAAAAAGAGAGGCAGACTGGAGGACATGATGGATGTGGAGTGGTAAGAAAAGTTCTTTGCAAGCATCTTCAGTGCTTAATCCGTGCAGTAACTACACAGTAAGAAAAAACAACAACAAAAACAAAAACAAAGGACATATGCAATCACTTTGCTTACACTCTAAAGCAGAAGGAATTCCTAGGCCAAATTGCAATTAAATTCCTGAGGAAGCAGCTTAGCTCCTTTCCTGGACCCACCTCGCCTGCCCACCTCCCTCCAGCCTTTGCATATTCGCCATGAATTCTGAGGCAGTCCCAAGACCTGAAACTACTACCTTCCTCTTTCTCTGCACTAACTAGAAGCCATGATACAAAAGCAATAAAGTTCAAAATCCAGTAACATCTGATGTAATAACATGTTGATCAGACACCTCACGTTATGTCTAAAGGGCTGGAAGGATGGGTTAAGAAAGGCAAATCTGGTTTTGAGTGATCTACAGGGTGTCCCAGAAGTTCGTTAATTTTTCTTATGCATGGTGATTTGTTAGGATGTCCAGGACATTAAATTTGGTGCTTGGCTTTTCTCGTAGCATTAGTTTTACTTCAAATATTAAGACAAATTAATCCTGATAAAACAATTTTACATTGTATTATGTGTTTTGAATATGTAGGGCAACCTTTGGGACACTCTATAATCTGAAAAGAACCCAGGAGTCAGAAAGGGCTAAAACGTGAGTTTTTCTGAGCATGAACCACATCAAATCACTCAAAAGTCATTCTAAAGGCTGGGCATGAGGGGTGCATGCCTATAATCCTCCCAGTATCTGGGAGGCTAAAGCAGTAGGATTGCTAGGAGCTTGAGGTCAACCGAGCTACACAGTGAGTTAGGACCAGCCTGGACTACAAAGTGAGGACCTATCTCATAAAACAGAACAGAAGTCATTCCAAGCAGAATCAGAAGCCTTCCGTAATAGAAGGAAACTCACTGAAGCCCAGCATGGAAAAAGCGGCTATGCCGTCAGGCCCAGAAGGCATTCCACTTTCTATTTTCTGCTCTTCACTCACACAATTTATTTCCATGGATTATTAAATCTCAAGCAAGTTAAGACTACAGTTTGTGTATAGATACGGTAATGATGAATTAAGAGGTTCAAAACTGAAATTTCAAAAATATTGATTTAATGCCCTTTCTCCAAATGTGCACACGGGATATTATTGCAATTCCAGTAAAATATTGGGCTCCAGATTTGTAATTATATGCTAAAATCAATTCATATACACCTAATATTAGGTATATACGTATGGAGAATATGGTTGGCTTATTGAATCTAAAGGCTTAAATAACAATGAGGCAAAATAATTTTTACTTCTAATTTTTAAAGAAATAATATTATGAGATCTTTCTAGTAAGTATTATGATTGATTAAAGTATCAAATTTATGATCTTAGTATAAATTAAAGGAAGGCACACCAACCAGTGAGAAAAAAGTGGGTAATTTAAGTTATATGGTTTAAAGAATGGATAATTTATGGAAGAAACAAGATTGTTCTTTTGCATATCGAGCCAAAGTACATTCCAAACAGTTTAAAAGTTTCATCTAAAAACAACAAAACTCTAGAAGAAAATACAGATTAATATGTAAATCTCATTTTGATCAGTAGTGCAAACTTGAATACAAATTCTTGTAGACAGTAATGATTGAAAAAAGAGTGGGGGAATCCAGAAAAAAAGTTTAAAAAATTAGGAAACAACTGATATAAAGTAACTCTCATTTAATATTAGTTCAATTTGACTCCAAAATTAGACTTAAGATGCCTTGCAAGGTTATATTCAATGTAACAAGATATAATAGGATTTTAGTGAAAGAAATAACATACAGTAAAGTGAAAGCTATTTTCTTTAAATTTCTTTAAAAATTTGCTGTCTGTTTTTTGTTAAAGGAGTGTATAGTTTTTTTTTTAAGTCAACATTTTCTCTTGTTTTAAAGAATTTGCTGTGCAAAGAAGAGAACATAAATACCAGGGAGAGTGTTTTACTTCTTTGAATGTGGAGAGAGAGAGAGAGAGAGAGAGAGAGAGAGAGAGAGAGAGAGAGAGAGAGTCTGTGTTTAAAGCAGCAAGCTTTGCTTCCCTCCCTCCCTTCCTCCCTTTCTTCCTTCCTTTTCTCTCTTTTGTTTTCTCTTTCTCTTTCTTTCTTTTCCTTCCCCCTTCTCCTGCTTCTCCTTTCCCTTGTGGTACGGGAGATGAGGCCCAGAATCTTCACACTGAGTTACATCCCGAGCCCATGCTTTCCTTTTTGACTCATGGGACAGGGTCTTGTTAAGTCGCTGAGTTGCCCAGGCCAGGCTTGAACTTGTGATCATCCGGTCTCAGCCTTCTAGAGTGCTGGGATCACAGGTTTGCATCACTGGGCCAAGCAAAGACAGAAAAAATAATTTAAGAAAGTAACAAAGAATTTATCTTTATGCCTCTAAAGATAAATCCCAAAATGACAAGCAGATGGCAGGGGCTGAAGTTAGGCTTGGTTCTTAGTGGGATCATCCTTAAAGAAGGACCACAGCACGTGACAGTAATATTAGATGAAAGGATAGCATGTAGCATGTTTAGGCCACGTCTGTTAGACAGTTCAGGAAGCCTCAGCAATGCAGGAGATGGTACAGAGACATTCTGACAGGTGTGGAGGATGAGCAGAGGCCCGAGGCTATGTCCAGAATGGGAAGGAAGCTGGTCAGATACTGCAGGATACTGACCAGAAATAGGCTCTGACCAGAACCTCTACCCCAAAACCCCCTAGGCAGTGTGATAATGCTTCTCTCCCCGACGGTTCCACCTGACGACACAGGGGTGGCCTGCTGGTGGGACACTGGGGAATGGTATATGAATGGAGTTCATGGATAGAGAAGTCAGCAAAGAGATATTCCTCAGGTCTAGGCCACCTGGAAAGGAAATGAAACCATGACCAGAGGCCGTGGGAGAAAAGACAGGGAAACTGGAGGAGCGGGTCATAGACTACAGGGGCCACACGAATCCATGGAGAAACTTGTTGAAATGAAGACTAATGAGACTCATCCCAAGAAAGTTGAATTCATGGGTGGATTCCAGCAAAGCGCACTGCTAATAAATGGGTCAGGTGTGCCGTGAGCCAGGCTTCAAGGAAGTTTGGGACAGACATCATGCGACTCCATGATGAAAAACAGAAGAGGCCAAAGAAATGAAAACAAGCGAGAACTGTAAAGGAGGAAGAGATTCCGCTCAAAACCTTGGGAAAAGAAGGTGAGAACTTCAGACCTAGGAATGTCCCCGCTGGTGGCAAAGCGCAGACCGTGCTGCTGGAGTGTCAGCCTGTTCAAGGCCCCGACCCTGCAACGGTGGGCTTCGGTTTTTGGTTGAGTCCTCAATGTGCTTTGTCAACCAGACTTTGCTGTGTGCCAAAATAGTGTTTCCCAAACTTGCATTCAGTGGAGCAAAGCTTTTAACTGCCGCACTGAAAACACCAGCGACAGCAGTGACAACAATAAGAAGTGTGATCCACTGCTGAGTCACTGAGGAAAATGCAGGCTGAGGAAAACTCAGGAAGATTTTCTTTTTATTACGTGTTTCCTATTGTGTTTCATGAATGTCTAATAGCGTGTAGCATGCTGCTGTTGGGAGAAGCGGGGGAAGGCCTTCCTCACGTGACAGCGCGGCAGCGGCTCCCCCCGGGCCTGGTCTGTCTGATTTCCCTCCTCTTCTGTCTCTCCCAGGTACTGATTTCTGGAGTCACCACAGGGTCCCTGGAAAGTTGATGGCACCATATCTCAGATAGGTTTTCTCGGTGTCTGAAAATTCCCATCAATCGTATTTTTCTAAGAAATCTGTTTCTCATACATTGTTCCAAAACTATGCAATGGAATAATCCACATTTTTCTAACACTTTGCTAGCGGTTTTGATATATGCCACTTTTCTACATTTGCTTCTTGAAAAATGTTAAGCTCACATTGAACTTGAGAAGTCAATACTTTTGGACATTTTAAGGGTAATTTTCCCTTTAATCTGTGAATCATAGTAACAGATTTTCTACTTTGGACCTCCTCTCCGTTCCTTGGTCAATGTTAGATGACGATGCCCAGCGCTATTTTAAAAAATAGACCGATAGTTTATTTGGCTAATTTATCTTCTAAAAGTTTTCCATCTATGCTTATAAGCCTGAACCGTAGATTTAACTTCTTTCAGAATTTTTGTTTAATTCACATGTTAGGGTCATGTTAGCTATGTGAATTGAGCAAGACAGTAGGTTTCTATTATCATTTATGCTATGGAATGAAAACATTTTATACAGAAGTTAGGAGTCCCTGAATGCTGGTGTAGATTACAAAAATCTATCTAGGCCTGATGTCTTGTCGTGGTCATCATCTTACTCACTTTCTCATTGCTGAAACACAATACCTAAAATCCACAATTTAAGGGAGGAAAGATTTATTATTGTCCATTCCCAAGCCCCAAAAGCTCACAGCTCGGTGGCCAGGAAGCAAAGCTAGAGAATGGCAAAGCTGGGAGGGAGCCGTCTCCCCATTCCTCCAACCAGGCCCCAGTTCCTAACAGTACAGGACTCATGAACAGGGTAATCAACCGGACCCAATTCAATCCCCAACATTCAGTCACTTTCCAAATACTTAAGGCTTTGGGGAACATTCCAGATTCAAATTGTAGTAGTATTTCATTTCTTCTAGATTTTATAATTGACTCTACCACTTGATTTCCTGTCAAAATTGTAAATTGTAGTTTTCCTAGAAAACTCTTGCTTTCAACGCCTTTTCAAGTTTATTAAAAGTTTACATTATTTTAAAAATTTGAAGTTACTTAGAAAAATAATATGCTTGGTAAAATTTAATAGTTAAAAAAATCAATTTAGATCCCTTGTAGCCCTATTACTGGTCCCAGATTCTTCTGTTTCTCTAGCAAGTTACCGATTTAACAAACTGTTGTTTAGTCTTCATACAGTGATATTTCATGTATACGTAAGTGCATGTGCATGTGCATGTTCGTGCAAGACACACTTGACAAGCAACAACTTTGTAAAACACAAATGGAACATATTACATGCACTTTTCTGCACATTTCATTTTTCATTTATTACATTCTCAAAATATATGTCCATACTTAATGGAAGTACACTTTTCAGCATTTTCTATTTATTTATTTATTTATTTATTTATTTATTTATTTATTTATTTATTGGTATGGGGATTGAGCCCAAGGTCTTTGCACCGAGCCAATCCATTTTTTATTTTCAGACATGGATTCTTCAAGTTACCAAATTACCTAGGCTGGACTCGAGTTTGCAATCCTCCAGTTTCTGCTTCTCAGAGTACTAGGATTACAGGCCTGCACCATTATAAAAATGGTATCCTGGCAGTGTACTAGCACCTATTCAACTTGTCCTGTGTCTTAAAAATTTAAGTTATTGCTGGATATTGGTTTTGAGGTGAACAGAATTTCCTTACACAAACGATGACGTTGTTAAAGAATAACAAGCAATAATATATTAACAAATATCTTATACTAAAGAGGCAACATATATTCCCAAAGATGTAACTCAAGACCAATGAGATAATAACTTGAATATTGTATGTACAGTAGAAACTCAACTACTGTATTTGTAGAATGAATAAGCTAACTGTGGAAACAATATTCTGTTATGGAATTAATTGGAGAGCCAGAGTGTAGTAAATGGTAAGTTTCTGCTTTCTGACTTGTACTCACACAAGAATTATAGGTCTTTTGCTTGTGACATGTTCATGCAGTGTGTAATTTCTGAATGGCAAGGATTTCAGCAGAGAGTGTGGATGCCAATATATATATATATATATATATATATATATATATATATATATTCTCTCCCTGCCCCCTTATCTGGGGGCATGAGAGAAAGAATGGATAGTGTGAGAGTATTTAAGATTCAGTGTACAATATTAAGGCTATGCGGTCCATGGAGACAGATTTAGGAATGGTACTGAGGGAGAAAAATATTTTACATTGGGTACTTAAAGAATGATGCTTTAATTAAAAGAGTTGATAAAATTGTCACTCAATGTCTGCTATGATTTTGCTGGGAGATTAATATGAGTTTTTGTTTTATTCAATGTCTTTTTTCTACAAATAAATAATGTACATGCACAAAATTAGACTGTGTATCCAGACAGAGTGCCACCCACATCTGGGGTGTGTCTTCCCCCTCAATTTGCTGGCCTACATGCCAGTCATCCACAGACATACCCAGAACTCAGTGTTTTCTTAATCTGCTAGGCAATCCATTCAAGTTCACGTACCATAATTAATGATCACAGACAATGAGTTTGTATTTTGGATTATTCTATATATTATTTAACATTCCATAGATCAATTTACACTGCTTTAAGATGTCTGTGTACCATCAATTTAATATTTATTTTGCTTAGTTAATTGAAATGTATATTTCTTTGAATAAGGTCTACCTTACTTTTAAAATTCACAGTTTAGCATGCATTTTTGATTCATTTCCACTATAGTCATCACAATATAATCATTTTGTAGCTATGTGATCCCAAGGTGCTTTTTTTTAAAATTTAAAAGTTTTGTGTTTAAAAGGCAAGGAGCTGCATTTTTATTAGTGGCAAGAAAGCTAAAACACTAAGGAATTTAGATTTGATTTTGAAATTTGAACTAAAATTAGCCAAATAAGTTCTTCCACCCTTTCTCGGAGCATGCTGACCGCCTTTGTAAGTGAGGTTTTCCATTATTTTTAATTGAACTGTGCCCATAATGCTTCCAATCCCACAATGGGTAAACAGGAGAAGTAGGTGGACTCCACCCTTGCAGAGCCTGGTTTTGCTTCAGACCACAAAAGCTGCCAGCGTAAAGACCTCAGAACAGCATCTGTTTAGGAACCACAGGTTGCTGACAAATAAATAGTTATGACAATTATATAATATCTTCGCACAAACAGTAGTATGTGTGTCAGCTCTCTCCATAAACTGAGATTCCATCTAGATCCCTGAAAAAAATTTTCCATTGCCCTGGATATTAAGGGAATACAGAAATGACCAATAAAAATGTTGCTAAATATATAACATTTCATTCCAAACACAATAGACAACTGGAATTTTTCTAAATTCTAAAACCTTCCAGTGGTATCAAAACACAAGAGGAATTTTTAGCAATAAAATATCATGATTCTATATTATCTGTAAGTGGAAATGTACAGTAGGGGCTGGGAAGAGGGAGAGTGAGGGAGAATGGGAAATAGAGAACAGTGTGGAATAACTCAATAATATTTTTCCTGCTAAAATTTTAGATAAAGTGACAGTAGTAAATCAATCTATGATTCATATCCAGAATCCAGTGCTGGTGATGATTTTTTATGATTCCTAGAATCCAACAACCATTCACCCACTCTGCTAAGTTAAACTCAGACTGGCCTCCTCTCAATTAGGCCAATGATAGCAAGTTCCCTGGAAGTAAAGGAGCATTGGAGTCTCTTGTGCTGAATCCAGATGTTTTCACTAGCTATTGTTGTTCCTACTTATTATGTTATCATTTGCAATTTTAAGAAGTGGCTGTTTGCAATGGAGTACTAACTACCCTAGTGCTCTTTAGAGACATGGTTCTGCAGAGACACCTGCATGCTACTGTCCCCTGTTACAGTCTCTTCTCTAAAATTTCATTTGAAATTAATGGACATGCATGGGCTTGGTTAACTTGATGAATAATTTTTAAAGACAGAGGTAACAATTTTGAAATAAATAAAGAAGGGGCAAGTGAACCTTTTTTTTTTTCCAATAAGAATTCTCCTTGAATCAGTCAATCTCGACAATAACCAGTTGTACTAAGCATTTCTCTTCCTAGTTATCCCTAAACAACTTTTCTTTTTGGCCCGCAATTCCAAGACTCACAATGTAAAGGACTTTCAGCATCTAAAATCTTGGAGTCAAATGGATGGACTTACTCTCTTGGCCAACGGGGAATTGGTTTTACACTTAGGTGAAAGTCAGGCCCTTGACTTTTTTCTATCTGAGGTGAGGAAGGCTATAATTCTCCTCGAGATATAGCAAAATCATTGAGTCCATGAGACACAATTTCAAAACTAGAGAGCATGTCTATTTTACTTATTTCTCAGAGAAATAGTCAATCAACAGGGTCCACAAACATTTGACAGACTTCCAAATATTGGTAATGCAGACTCACAACTTCAGGACTGATTATAAAGGGCCCACAAACATCAAACAGACATGTGTTTTAATAATATGGTTACTATTTTCAGTCCTGGGCCTTATCATTAATTTCATTTTTCACACCGTGACCATTTAACAATTATGGGCCTGAACTTTTTTTTTTCTTTCTTCTACTATACCTTTCCCAATGTGCAAACTTTCTGGTTACATTTAGAACTTGATTGATTTATGGTAGTTTATTTTATTATTTGTTTGTGTGATTTGGTTGAGGTATAGATAGTTGTCCTCCTTGATTGGTTTATTTAATTGGTTGTTCCCATGGTAACACGTTCAGTACATTTCTTCAGAAGGTTGAAGGATGCTTTGGAGCTGTTGTGTGGTGTTCTGTTAATTTTCAACAGACCCGAACAGGATTCCTTTGTGCCTTTTCCTCTGTTTTTGAGCTACTTGGTTTCTTTAACCCTTAGAAGGTGACGAATCATTGCTTCTAAGCACCACAAATGGCATATGTTTTGATGGGCGAGGAAACGGGGGGTCCAGCATGGAACCAAAGAATTGTTATCTTGAGAGACTTCAAACATCTGTTGAAAAGGCATTTCCAACTTGCATACTATCTCTATGACAGTTACAGAACTATGAGGCTGTTTTATATTTGGTTTGCAATACAAGAATGTTTACACAGTGCAATCAATAACTATGGCAAATGTTTAAATCAACGATAACAAAACATTAGAGTAAAAGCAGCATTGCCATTAAACTCCCTTAAATTCCTCCCTTTTGCTACAAACATACTTGTCCCATCATTGTTGCCACTTTCTGAAGCAGCTCTCAACGTCCTCTTTGGTGTCTTTTTTATGGCCACCATGACGTCCTCAACCAATCCAAAACATTTATGGCAGTTTATATCAAATAAAAACATTATGATATGTTCTCACCCACCAGATTCACTGGATCGGGTACCAAGATACTTTTGGCTCTTCCGCAAATTCAGACTGGCCATGAAACATAAGCATTGCAAATCTATTCAGGACATCAAGGCAGACACCATTGTACAACTAATACTCCCATTGAGGTCTTCAGAATTGCTTCCGAAAGTGAGAAGAACAATAGCATAAGTTCGAAGTGTTCTAAGTAATAGGCAGCAAAACTTTTGAGGTGGAATAATGGTGACGTGGCTTTTATTGTAATAATTATTTTTTAAAATTTAAACATTCACTGCAATTTTTGATCATATGTCATGGTTCTGAGTATTGTATGTGTACGTGTGTTTTTCTTTTTGAATAGACACATTTTTGTCTTAATTGTTTTTGAGCAGCTATTGTTGGTCAACTATTGTTTGCTTTGACCTGTTCTCTGGGGGTCTTTGCTTTGGTCCTCTAAGATTAAAGGATGTCATGAGACAGAAGAAATGAAATCATTCATGACGCACTGGAAATTTAGTCACATAAACATTTCTAAGTTGTAAAATTCATCTCTGGAGTTATATATAAAGTCTTGAAAATGTAACTTTCAGGTCTTTATTATTACTCAAATATGAATTTTCTTCTCATAGGTATTTTATATTTATTGTGAAATGAGTGGAATTTTTTATTTTTAATAACATCTGTAACCTAAATGTCTACTACATACTCTTCATACATTTAGAAGCTACAAGAGATCGCAAGTGGTTCAGAACTCAAATGAAGCCATTGTTCAACATATTCTCATTATCTTCTTGTTTTCTTACAGAAAATGCTACATTTTTGTGGAGAAAGGGATTATAACATATTGACCCCAAAGAGAGTGCCTATATTCATGAATATTTACATATACTATTCATCTAAACTCTCATGTCATGAAATGAAAAGCTTTCTGGTTACATTTACTGTAGAAAACTCAAAGTAACATTTACTGACTGAATTTTTCTAGCTGGTCACTACTTTGATGATCATACTAAGACTCTTAAATAGTATGAAAGTCCCAGGGTTTATATTAGAGAAATTAAGTACTGTCAGTAAGTGTGGTCTTAACTCCAAGATAGTTCTAACAGATGGAGATATATACTTACTCAAAGGATTCTGACAATTGATGGTAAAGCTTACTATCGTGTTTATGGATCACAGAAAGGTGAACTTAATTAATCATTGGTGGAAATTAGCAAGTGTGAAAGGTAAGCCTTTGGCTAGGTTATATTGGGATGAGCTTACACAAATCAGAAGATGAACTTTTGGAAAAATATACACACACCCTACCTAAGAATTCAGTGCTAAGATCTCATTTGCCATTCATTTCTTAAACATTGAGAAACCACTGTAGGTCAGGCACAGTGTTTCACGCATGTTATCCCAGTAATCTGGGAAGATGAGGCAAGGGGATCTCAAGTACAAGTCCAATTTGGGCAACATAACAACTTGGAAAGACCCTGCCTCACAAAACAAAGAAGAATAAAAAAGAAAAAAATTCTATTAGAAAAAATAAGGCCATTCTAAAAAATTTTTTAAAATTACATGATAAAAACAAAACTTACCTTTAACGCCTTAAATTGTCTTCCATATTAGCCCCTATTTGAGGTCAATATAGACTCATTTTCTCATGTAGAATTACTTTCTTGTATAAAATTTATAGTTAATATGCACTTAATGTACTGCAAAGTTTCCCTCTATGCTACATGTTTGCCTAGACATATATTATAAATGAATGTAATTTATTTATGAAACATTTTGCCCCACTGATTCAACTCCCTAGTTACTTATGTTAGGTGAGTTTTCTATTTTTGAAATATTTATCCACTAGAAAATAAGCTCTTGCTACTCTTATACTCATTTCTTATTGTTCTCTTTGCATATATTTCTCCAAATTAAAATAGTGTGCACATTTCTTCAGCTTCTGCCACGTAGTGTTTTATCTGCAATTATTTAATTTATAAATAGTTCACAAGTTGAGAACTCATTATATTCCCATTAGCAATATCATTGTGACTTGCCTTGTAAGTTTTGGTTGACATAAAATATTCACAAGGAATACATCTGCTGATTGTCTTCTCAGCACTGCGGTGTGAATCTGTGGAGGACCAAGAACTCAAAACAAGAATTCCAGTGTTGCTGTGAGAAGTCGCAAGGGAAGAGGCAGCCTGAAAATCTCACCAGTCAATTGTGGACAAAATTGAATGCCCGGGGCTTTCACACCCGCGGGGATTGAAGAGATTGGAGTGAACAGCACTGCCTGTGTAGCTCATTGCTCCCAGGGCACACTTCTCTCAACATTTACTGAGGTAGTTCAGAAGCCCCAACAGTCCACACGAAGTACCTACCCCAGTGCCTCTCAAGGATGCCGGCAGCGGCCCACCTGAGTGAGGTATGTGGGGTTTAGAGCCTACAATGCCAGAAAAATGCTGCAGAGCCTGCATGACATGTGCCCTTGGGGTCCCTCGGAAGGTGGGGGGCAGCAGAGGCTGCAAAGTGTGGCGGTGTGAGTCCAGTGATGACTGCGGGACGAGTGGATCATAGATTCTGTAAAGATTCGTGTACTTTTGACAGAAAGATTACTGACTTCAAAATTAGCCATCGTTTCATAGATTTTTATGACAATGGAAAGTCATCACATTTGACTACCCCGGTAGGAAGAGCAGGCAACAACACCCCATTCCGGAAGCACCCTGACAGGTTGTGTTGCAGGTTCAGTGGAGTCCCTTCCTCGGGCTGAAGCATCGTCTGCTTCCGGCAAAATCCAGCTTGCTGGGGTTTAAAAAAAAATTTTTTTTTCCTTCCAAAGCAAGGGACAGAGTAAGAGGAAAAGCAAAGGGAGACTAGTTTCAAATAACTAATAAAAACGAACCAGAAAAAAAAAAAACGCTTTGGACATCAAAAAGCTCTTACAAAACAGGCTTTTAATGATTTAAGTGTAAATGAATCAAAAACATATGGATTACGTTTTGTTTTAAAATACTCTTGGGTTTAAAAAATTAAGGGGAAACGTTAATGGTAGAGAATGTTTTAGATTTGGGGAAACAAGGCAAAAATGTAGAAAAGAGATTGAGGAGTTTTGGACACCCCGATTGCATTTGGGGGTTCCCAGGCTCCGGGGTAGAGTGTTACCATGGCTGCTATTCTTACGTTCAGAAGCTGTGGTGACTGAACCACATGCGCGAGGCACAGAAACCAGAGCTCCTTCCCAAGATACTACTTGACATCGGACCTGGAAGAGAGCATCTGAGGAATTGCTAGAGGCAGAAACAGGTGTGTTACGATCCATCTGGAGTAGGAATGGGGTCTAGGCGTGGTCCTGTTCTTGTGCCTTTTTTCTCCCTCTTTGGAAACACTTATGAATTGGATGTAAAATAGTAAGACCACATTAGGATATATAAAACATTTTGCTCACTTTCTTCCCTGTTCCAGGCAATCTCTTGCTTTTTTTCCAGTGTATATAGCAGTGTCACAACTAGATGTGTCCCCCAAATTTTGAGTGATTGCTGTTTATTTATTACCTACAGGAAAAGTTAAAATTTCAAATATAGAAAGCTAGAGGACACAGTCAAATGGATGTTACTGTCTTCTCCAGCTAGTTTTTATTTTAATTACTTTTATCCATTTACTTATCTTGGGGCATCGGGGATTGAACCCAGTGTACTCGTACCATCCTGGAATCCTGGCCCTTTTTGGTTTTTTTCTTCTCATTAAGTTACTGAGCTATTCCAGGCTGGGCTCAGACTTTTGATTCTCCTACTGCAGCTTTCTAGAATGCTGAGATCTGCAGGAGTGGGCCACCACACTGTACTGTCTTTTCTGCTGACAATCAGAGAACTTCAACCACAGTACTGAGCTGGGGAATTACAGCTCTTGAAATAATCCCTTAAATGTGGTCCTTACGGATTAGTAAAAATTTGATCCATGGACTTTGGCTTCCTATCAGATAGTAACTCCCTCGACTTTTGCCCATGGAATTCAGTCCCTAGGGACAGAGACACACACTCGGGGTAGCCTACATAAAGACTTGTAATCCATGACCATGATCGGATGAAATGGAATAAATGAATTCAACTTAGAAAAAGCCTCTAGCTAGAATAGTTTATTCACCTGAAAATTCAGCATGTGCCAGTAGGATTAGATAATGGAAACTTTCAAATGTTAAGTATTTTTTTTTCTGATTCAAGAAACAGTCTTGGTCCATAGTGGGTTCCCAGTTTAGTTGATTTACTTTTAGCAATATTTATGAAAACACATGAAATCTTGGGCCTGGAGTGCATATTTTTATTCTCAGACATATCATAAATACTTGACACTCTCTTCCTCCTACTACACTGATGCGTGTCTCTCCGAGAACCCCATCAGCGTTTGTTTTCTCGTTGACTGTCCAATCCTCTGATCTTTCCTTTTTGATTCAGATGAAATAGTGACGATCAAGAATACTATGTGACCTGCATGTTCAACATCATCTCTGAGAATGCTGTCCGTCTCTCTACCTCCCCACCACAATTCCTTTCCTCTCTCCCACCCCATTTCCTGATCTGGCGACCCTCAGGTATAACACATATTATCTTCTCTTTATGTTACTAAAATACTGCAATTCTGCTAAAGAGAATCATAAATCTCACCAGTTACTGATCTTCCTCTCAAGGTCATGTTCAACTTTGTTTACCAGACTTTGCAGTTTTCCCAAGGTGGCTCTTGTCCCCTAGGCCTCTCCCATGCTTTCACTAGCCCTGAGGCTTGTTCTGAAGACCTGTAGCTGCACTCTCAGGAGGTGATCATGTCTCCTACTTGTGTGCCGTAGGCATGAACTATCAAAACCTCTGCCTCTTCTTCCTAAACCAAAATCCATCTTTGTCTGCCCCTTCTTGTTTCCATGGTCAGGGACCAGGATGCTCTGTCTTGTGTCCACTGCCAATATTTTCCAAGGCCCGTGGTCCCATCTGTCTACCCTCGAGACCACAGTCGGTCAAATGTATTTACAGTGTTTTCTTCAAGCATCCCTTCTCTGTTGGCTTTTTCCCCTTGACCTATACAAATGTTTGAATCTTTGCTTTCCTAAACATAAAACTCCATCAGCAGCAAGTCTCCTAGAATGACTTGTGCCTACTCAAAGTCGTCCCTCCAAATCCTTCCTTTCAAGGAGAAACTTCTGGTAGAAGTCACTGCCAGCTTCTGCCTTCAGCAAGTGCCTCTGTCTTATCCTTTCCCTCCGTGACCCTCCCAACCTGCTTCAACCTCCAGCTCTCTCATTCTGAATTCTATGACACCGCATCCAGACTTTTCTTGGGGGCCTCCCGGCTGCCTTTGGTCTCTGGAACGTTCCTTCCATTTGGAACCTTTGCCCTGTTCTGAAGACCTGCCCTGACTGTTCTCTCTTGGTGCCATTCCAGGGACTCTCCTGCTTTGCTACCAAGATGATTTTCTACTATTTCCTTAGGCCTGTGCTCCTCCTCCTGGCAAACATGTGGCCATCGTATGCGTGCTGACCGCGTCCTGTTCCGCCTTTGCTGCCCCAACCCCACCTCACCCACTCACCCATGGTAGTGCTCACACTTTTACCTCTGCTCTTGCTAGGCCGTCATCTCCTATTCAGGTCAGGAGCATCTTGCAGTTTGGGATCCAGTATCGTCACTATGGGAAACTTTTCTTAAAACTCTAGATGGCCAGACGCCCTCTCCTGGTGTTCAGCTCTGCTGGTGAACACACTGCCGGCTCCACCCTCCCAGCCTCACCACTCGGAGTGCTCCCATAGTACACACATGCTGAGCTTGTGCAGAGGAGACACCAATGCTCATCTGAAGACGTGGCAAATTATTTCCTTAACCAAAAATGTTTTCTCATGTATGATATTTAAGATGAAAATATAAAAGTACGTACAGATTAACATTTGTCTTTTTAATGGTCTTATCCATCCATCTAAACTAAAAAAAAAATTACACCTGGCTCTCCATATCCCATCGATTCAACTAACTCTAGATTGAAGTTAGTTTGAAAACTATCATGTCTCTATTTAACACATACAGACTTTTTCCCTTATAATTGTTCCCTATCAACCATTAAAATTCCAACTGTTTGTACACAGCATTTACATTGTATTAGACGTCATAAGTGAGTAATGTGTCATGTGGGGTGACTTAAAGCACACGAGAGGATGTTCCTAGGTTTATGCAAACTCTGTGCCATCTGAGGTCAGACCCTCGAGGGTCCCTGTGTTAGTGTTCACAGGGGTCCTGGAACCAATCACTGACAGGATACCAAGGAACAACTTAATATACTTAAAGCAACAGGCATTCTTTTACAAGAACCTCTTAATCTCTGTAAAGTGACTTAATTTGGTGAACTATTTCCTCTTGTTGAATTCTTCCTTTTCCTCTTTGAAAATGTTAATTCCTTAGAAACCCCTTCTGTGACTACTTAAACGCAGCTCCAGCACACCCACTTTCTATCCATACCCTAGCCCTCTCCTTAGATTTCATGTATTCCATATTATTTGTTTGTGTGGTTAGAAGGTTTCCTCACTGTTCAAAAGAATATTTAAACTAGGCTGGAGGAATGGCTCGGTGGTTGAAGCACTTGCCTAGCAAGTGCTAGGAACCTGAGTTGTATTCCCCAGCACCACATAAGCCAGGCATGGTGGTGCATGCCTACAATATCAGCGCTTTGGGAAGCTGAGGCAGGAGAATTGCCATGAGCCAAGGCTAGCTCCATAGTGAGACCTTGCCTCAAAGAGAGAAAGAGAGACAGAGAGAGAGAGAGAGAGAGAGAGAGAGAGAGAAGAGAATTTGAACTTATTCTTTCTGTTTAGTTACAGTGCTGGCTTTGGGTTTTTGGATTGTCCTTCTGTCCCCATGTGAAGGCTGTGATGATTATCTCTTCTGTGCTTTACTGTTTGGTCAATATCTCTATCGTGAGGCCTAACACATTAAAAGGGCTCAGGCAATATTTATTGCATGAGCACAAAGAATGAATGATAAATCAGCAGGAGGCTCAGATTATACAGAGGCACAAGCCTAGTGGAATAGAAGAAAAGGCCATAAAATCCTGAGACTTGGAAACTGACCTTACTGTAAAAATAGTAATACAAAATATTTCTACTCAAATGGACTCTGGGTCAGGAAAAAGCTTACAGAGGCTTTGTGCTGTTTATATGAGAGCCAAGATGAATCCAATCATTAAAAAAATTTATTTTTCAGCTTGCAAACTTTCTCTTTTTTATTTGGAAAAATGTCCCAATTACACTTTTCTGCCCACAAATGTCTAAAATCAGAGGAACCCTCAAAGCTCCCATGCATCACTGGTGTGGGACCTTAGGAGGGCTGACAGCCACTACGTATGTGCCAGGGACTTGGCACATGCCATTCTTTGATTTTTCTTTTGGTCTTTTCCTCTTTTAGCCTATTACGTGCCCTGCGTTTTTGGTTTGGTCACAGTGAAGGTTTCCCGGAGCACCAAACCACTGAGGAAACAGGTCAAAGTCACTTTAAAAAATATGTCAATGTCAGCCTAAGATGCTCATAAATTAAGTTGAAGGAGATTTTTTAAAGGACCTTAGAATTGTATCTACATCTGTATTTGGGGGATAACTGCTCTCTTCTAGATTGTAAATGGGAGGTTTTCAAAAATTGTGGACAAATTAACTAACCTAGAGTCTATTCTGATCCTGGTTTTAGGTGATAAAAATTGGAATTAGTCCATGTACCTTACTAGTCTCCATCCACAGTAGATTCTAAAACAAAAAGTAAATATAGTGAAATAGAACAAAAATTAAGGTCAGGAAATAGTACTGGAAAAATCACATGAGGAACTAGTGATACGGTAACTAGACAAAAGTGTAACTCTTGCAAGTAATTAAAATTCAGCCATAAATTTGCTTTGGAGCTTCCTGGAGGCCAAAGTAATACAGAAAACATAATCACTTAAATAATTTATATTGTCATACAGTAATAGTAGTTAGTATTTATTGTCATCTAACTTTGTTCCAGACACTGTTTATATGTATTTGTACATATAATCATTTCTACACAAATCTGATGGTCTCGTGTTCTTCACAGAGTAACTCTATTAACTAAATCGGCTGATAAAAAGATCTTCCACAATGAGGAAGTGAAAATTTATGCCGAAAAACATCCCTCCTCCCCTCCACCCCTTTTTTTCTTTAGAGAATAATCAACCCAAATTAAACTTTTAAATTTTTGGTTTAAAGCAGCCAGCCTGTTTCAATAAAGTTGCCAAATATTCTTAACCGAAAGGAAGCATTGCAAGATATGACAAACAGGAAAGCTAAACAAAAGTCAACAGTGTTGCAAATCATACATTTATGGGAGGAAACGTTCCAGTTCTGCAGCCAAGCCTGGAGCTGAGGCCTGCACCCCAGACCATGTGAACTTGAATGTGAGCAGGGAAACATACTGTGTAACCCTCCATCCACACCCAGGTGCCAAGAGAACTTGGGCCCTGTGCTGAAGCAGCCAATGGGAACGGTATCCTACAGCACAAGCCCTTCAGAAAGCTCTTGAGAATCCTAGCCCACGAGCTCTGCTGTCACAGCCTAATAAAATCTGGATAAGACCAGACTTGCAAAGCTCAAACTTGACTCTGTTCCACATTGGACTCCCGGTAATTAATGGAAAGATGACCACAATCTCAACACCTTTGTAAGAAATCAGTGGAGGTTTGTCTAAAATGTTCTTATATATGTTAGTGATCTTTGTCCCAGACCCTTGAGAGGGTCAGTAACTCAAATGCAGAGCAAGACACAGAAATGCAATTTAGGACTACGTCTCAGAGACATCAGGTGATTGTATTTGTTTTTCAAATCAGAAAACCTAGACTTTCAGATGAAATGGAAGTAGGAAATCTAGACTTTAAAATATTTTTCCCAACATTTACGTATAACACACTTAAGTACACTTAAAACTTTCCTTAGCCCAGTGCAATTCTCTGTGAACTGAAATCCACTATTTAAAACTCTCCTTAGCGCAAGCTGAACCATTCTGATTCAAATTTCATCACTAGAGCTTTTAGTGAAAGTTTTGGGGCTAAACGAATGGATGAATAGTGCAGCACAAGGCCCTGAATTCAATTTCCCAGCAACACATAAACTGGGTGTGGTAGCACACACCTGTAATCCCAGTACCTGGGAGGTTGAGGCAGAGTGAACGCTATGAGTTCAAGACCAGCCTGGGCTACACAGTGAGTTCAGGACCAGCCTGGACTCCAGAGTGAGACTCTACCTCAAAAAAAAAAAAAAAAAAAAAAAAAAAAGAAAAAGGAAGAAGAGAGTATTACAGCAAGCCAGTATGAGTGACATTCTCTGGTTAGGCTCTGTTCCTGATTAAGGATGGGTGTATGATCACTTGTGCTGACAACAAACCTGACATCCTTTTGGGAAGATCAAGTGTCACCGGGACTTATCTGAACCAGTATCAACCATTTTCACATAAAGTCAAGAGAGCAATGCCTGGGACTTAGGATTTCATCTAATGAACATTGGATATGCCCCAGCAAATTAAAAATGGTCAGGACCCACTTCAGGAAGAACAATGCCCTACCTGTGCACTACAGGAAGTAAGTGTCAAAGAACTTGGGAGAAACTCTGAAAAGATGTAGAAGACTACTGGAAGCTCGGGGAAATTGCTCGTCCACTGGAAGCCCAAAGAGACAACTTGGACTTTGCAGTGAACTCTGGGAAGACAACCACCTCCCTTCTCAAAGAGACTTCTTATAGACAAATCTAGGAAACTACTATCTCTGTGTAGCTATAGCTTCTGCACGTCTTTCCTTATTGGGATGTGTATTGACCTCTTATGGTCAGATTGAAGTCAGGAAGACCTGACCTTGAAAGAGAGGAGAGTAAGGTCTAGGTGCCCCTCAACCACAGCTCAGGACTTCTGCGTCTCTCTGTACCTTTTCTAACCAGAGTTGAATCTTCAGAATGCGGTGGCTCCTGCTTTATACTTGTGTCCCAAATTTTATAAGAATTTCTCTTTCAGCTAGCTCCAACCTGGGACAAAAGAAGAAAGAGGATTCTGAGAAACGTATTAGGCAGATAAATTAGATCCACAGGAAAACAAACCTGAGCACCAAGGATGACGACTTCAATTTCCGCTACGGTGGCCATGATCACTACAGCAGAAACATTTCCAAAATCATTGTGATTTTCCTGCTGTGGTAGCTAGGAAGTCCCCCAGACCTGGATTTGAATTTTAACTACTTGCTTGCTTTATAATTTTAGGAAACATGATCGACTTTCTAATTCAGAGTTTCTCCATCGATATAGTGAGACTTATAATACCAATATTAACGGGCCACCTTAGAGATTGAACACAATGTTGGGAAAGTACAAACCGTGGTCCAGGGGACAAAGACTGTGCCTAGCTCACTTGCTATTATGGTGCCTAGGATCAAGATGTCTGACCCTAGTGAAGCAGGCAATGTGTTTAAGGCAGTTATCACTGCTCATTTTAGAAAGAGGGTTATCTGCAACATGCTTGGAAGTTTAAGAGGATAGCTGGACTGGCATGATGCAAAGACAGTGAGGATTTCCTGATCTTTTTGGAGGTTGATGGAAATGAGCTCTCTCAAAGGTTTATTGTATGCCAGGACACATTTAGTATGAATTAATTTTTATTCTCATGGTTAAAAAGGCTGAGAGGGAACCTAAGGGCTCCTATAAGAGAGTACTCTTTCATTCTTTGTCTAAAAAGCTCACAGTCACATGATCTTCCTCAGGGTACCATCATTTGCATTGTCATTTGGCATCCAGTCTCTGAGCAGAATCCGGCCTGCATCCAGTAAGTGGAAGGCAGCACACTGACCACACACACTGCATCTTCCTCCTTGAACACAGACGCGCAGTGGCCTTTGGTAAGAGGCAGGGCACGAATAGGAAAAAACAGAGATGCATTCCAAGAAGACATTAGCTAAACAAAAGTCAAGTCCACCAGGCAAAGCCATCAGGAAATCGGCTAACATAGTCCCCTCCCCCACCCATTCAACAACAGATAGCAGGCACTTGTCTTCCTATCTCCTTTCATCCCTGAGAGCTTTAAAATTGATTCATGGTTTCATAACTACAACAAAGCAACCTTGGATAGATTAAAATCAAGGCTTTTTTAATTTGGATATCAACAGCAAGAATCCCACCCAGGTCTTGCTAAAAACGACTTTGGCTGACGTTATGAAATGCTTCCTCAAGCTCTTCTTCAGCCAAATGAGAAGCTGTCTGGAAGGGATTCATCCTTTTAGTGTACACAGAAGATCTTCTTCTTGGATCTATAAACTAAGTCTTTAAATTCCACTGTAATTACTCCAAAGACATAAATAGAGCCGATACTATTTCTGGCATCCCAGCTGGCTTTTTAGACAAGGTACACAGCATTTTCAAATAAAGCTTCCTCAAAGTGTGTAGGTATTCTAGCAACAGACAGATGCCTGGAAATTCTAAAACACAGTGTCTAAAAAGAATAGCTTCCAAAAATTTCTAGTGTACAACACAGGTCCCCTCTTTCATTTTCATTTGTGTGCCAGTTGTTAGGATGGGCTTTCTTGGTGAGGACTGAAACCTATTCTGTTTTCAACCACTAACTTGGCTCTCCTTGAAAGTTCTGTATGCTGAAACAATTCATTAAAATACTCATACATAAACTTTTATTAAGGGAATAGAGGGAATCGTTACTGCTCCCAGACTCATTCTCTGTCACTACTGACCATTTTTTTTTCCCAAACAGGGTCTCACTCTGTACATAAGCCCAGGCTGGTCCTGAACTCATTATGTAGCCCAGACTGTCTTTAACCAGTTCAGTTTAAAAGCTTCATTTCAAAAGCTGGAGTCTCATAAAACCGTCTTAGTGTGTTAATATAATGCCAACAGTATATCCATTTTTAAAAGATGGACACTATTCAAGTCTGCTGTACTTTCCAGAACTGGACAGGAGCATTTCACTCTTGCTGTTTGCAGACACTTTGGTGTTTTTCCAAGAGTGACCTGTGGACTTTCACGTCGTTACACACATTTGCTTAATCTCCATTGCTTCAGATCACACTTTCTGTCTTCTGATATTTGAATGCACACTACACTCAACATTGCTTCAAATCAACGCAATGAATTTCTGGTACGTCTAGCACCAGTTTTGAATTCCTGATTTAATCATAAAATATTCTGAGAATCAGTGTCTTGGTCTTTTATTATTTACCTGTGAACATTTATCAACTCTTCTTCACTTCAGTTTCTTTATAGGAGAACAAGTTGGAGCAGTCAGGGTCCAAATTCCAAAGCCAAAGGCAGAGGTTCTGGACCAGTACATGTGTTTAGTTATTTTTCTTACTGAATATTCCCACCTTTATGTCTCTGGGACCATGAGAACATTGAGCCTTCCCGCCTCCTTGTGGTTGAGTAGGGTCAGGTGATTGGTTTTGACTGTTGTGTCATATGTATAAGTAGCTATGTCTCTTCTCTGCTAAGAGATGACTGCCTGTGGAGACCTTCCCAGACTCTCTTTCCCAGTGCCATGGGCTGGTTGCTTTAATGCAATGGCTATTGCAGCAGTTGGAGCATCTGGGAGGACAAGGATCAGATCACCTACTGACCCTCAAGAAGCATGCAACATGAGCAAGAATTGAACTCCTAGTTGCAAGTATTTGCCACCATCTTATGGCTTAATCTATTCTGACTGATCTAACTCCTAACTCACCCTCAAGTGAAGGCAAATTTGGTTTTGCTCTACAAGAAAGATGGATCACAGGAACTGGATAGGTGCCAAATCTCTATGCTGTTTCATATCAAATTTCTTTTAGAGGAGAAAAACTTGAGGAGAGATCAGTTATAGGCCATACTTTTGACTAGCAAGGATGACGCTACTCAGATTTTACCCGCACGCAATAAAATTTTATTTGGAATAATGACAACTATTCACTGCACCTTCACATTTTTCGTCTGGGTCCTCTGTGGGCAGGGCCTTCTCAAAGCATCAGAACTGCCACGTGTGAATGTGCACGGTGAGGTTCAGTTCACTCCAGTGCTTTCCCTGAGTCAGTGAATGAGCCTGGGATAGTGTGTTTCCATCTGGACCTAAGGATGTACTAGTCAGAGGATGGTCACCCAGTGGCTGGGAAGTGACCTCTCACTAATGCTCCTTCAGGTAGCCTCTCATTTATGTTTCTACACACAACTTCTCACCCTTACTCCTCCAAGCAACCTTAATATACTGACTGGCTCACCAAACTGGACTTTGTTACAATCATCACTTTGGCCTATCTGCTGTGCCTTATCTGGGGGTGCATAGACATTGCTGTTCAATTCTTCCTAGGAAAAGTTACACAACCCGTGGCGTCTAAGATGGGATCAGACAGCTTCCCTCTCTCTACAGTGTTGAAGAAGTAAAGCTTAAGTCAGGAGTGCTGACCCATGCCCGTAACCCCAGCATTCTGGGAAGCTGAGGAACGGGATCAACTAGGCCATGGCCAGACATACAACCCTGACCAACATGAGCAAGATTTTATGTGTGTTGTTTTAATTTCCTAAGTCTGTCCTAATTTGTTACACAAAAGCAAACCAAAGAATGAAAAGTCTAATACATAATCTGAACTGACAAATTAGGCTAGTTTTCATACAAATAAAACAATTGAATTTTAATTTAAGTGATCAGCCGTTAAATTTTTTTTGGCATCACTTTGTCCATGAATCAAATAAAAAGTTGGAGATTTCAGAATTATGCAAGAGCAATCACATGGTCATACCGGATCCTGTAATATCAGGTTGGTATTCATTGATACCTGAGTAACAGGGGCACAATTTAAAGCAGGAGCCTGTGGCCCGTGGGGCCGTGGGCCGCACAGCAAAGGGTGAGTGGCTGGTGGGAGAGCAAAGCTTCCTTTGTACCTGCAGCCGCTCCCCGTTACTTGCATTACAGCCTGAGCGCCACCTCCTGCCAGATCAGCAGAACCGGTCCTCAGGGCCAAAAAGGCTGGACACTGCTGGAAGAACATTTTTTCTTTGTAAAAGACTTCTGCAACGAATTTCCATAATAAAATTCTTTTGTTGTGAAAAGGATTTGAGGACTTTTTTTTGCTAACAAGGGAAGTAAACATTCATTTGGTCACTGGCCTAGTCCTGAACTTCATTAAGGATTCACATGAAGGTTAGTTACTTTTCATGTCTTTCTCAGGCAGAGTCAAGTCTTCTGATTGGGGCTCATGGGCCACCTTGACTATAAACATGTTACCCCCTGTACTGCAACTGCTTCCTCCCATAGCTACTTCTACAAGTTCAACATTGGCAAACTTTAGCTCTGCCTGTGGCCTGATTTTGTAAACACATCTTTATTGGAATCCATACGCAGGCCCTTCTACTTGTGCATCACCTGTGATCGTTTACACATAGTACGGACCAGAGTTGAGTGGCGGCAGTAAGGCCCAGAAGTCTAAGCTGTCTACCATTTAGCCTGCCATGGTTCATATTAGTATTTCCCCTAAAATGTCCACGTGTTAAAGGCTGGTCCACAGGGCGGTGCTTTGGGGAAGTGGTGGAATCTTCACGAGGTAGAGGGCTTACTGAGAAGCCACGAGGCCTCTGGAGGTGAGCTCTTGAAGGGGACCATGGAACCCCAGGCCATGCCTCTCTCTTCTTCTGCTTCTTGGCCATGAGGTAAATGCTCTGGCCACAGGTCCAAAAGCAAAGGGGCCAAATGGCAGAACATGCCAAGACCAAGAGCCAAAAGAAAACTTTTTCTTTATAAGTTGGTTAGCTCAAGTGCTTCTTACAGTGATAGAAGGCTGACCAGCACAGATATGTATGCAGGAAAAGGTTGCCTATCCTTGCCCCTGGCTAAGAACTTCATAATATGATACATTGTGTCTCATTCATATCTGTGGCCAGAAAAGCTAGCTTGTGGTCGGGCCTATCTGTGTGATTTAGTGAATATAAAGATGTACTAAACACCTGTAATTCAAGGCAGCAATGGCATCTGTCTTCTAAACTAGACCTTCCCTAGAGAGACCCACAGGATGTTGTTAATACTATGACAGTCATGGAAAACAGTCTGTCCTCATACTTTGTATGGTCCTGAAAGTGGAAAACAGAATGAACTGAGCTGGCTATTAGAGGACATTCCTATCCTTCATTAGAAGGCTGTATTTAGACCAAATTGTCATTTATTAAGCAATTTTCACATTAGTTAGCAAGCCCGTGTGTCTTTCAGGGGACAGTTACTTTGTTTTCAGATTCACTTAGAATCAATTTTCAAAAGACCTCTAGCATGTTTGCTGTCCAAGAAACCTTTTAATTTTCATTTGTAAACCTTTTTTGATGTTCCTCCCTTGTCAAAAACAGGAAGCCATTATTTTCCAGTAGTAAACAAGTTCCAAATCAAGTTATCCCCTCAACTCCCCGATTCAAGACAGTGTTTTGTATATGCAAAAAAGAAATCTTTCTCATCTCCATCAAATGTATCAAAGTTCTCAAGGAAAAGCCAAGTGCCTTAAAATGTTGTGGGAATGAAAGAATTTAAAGATCTTTCCCTCAGATTTGGTTCTTCCCCAAGCCCAATGAAACCTTTTAAATCTCTTGTGATTCATTCCTTCACTATGTCAATCCCCTGAGATTAGTTTGCAAGCTTTTCCTTCATCTACCGGCCCACAGTCCCTCCAACCCCCACATAGGATATATACAGTAACAGTAACCACCAAGAACAAAGCAGAACAAGATGTTTGCTATGGATATCGAGTCTCAAAAGAGACAATTAAATTGATACAAATCATCATTGCTTTTTGAATCACCACAGAAGGCTGTAGTTTAGAGCGCCAAGAAAATTACTGTAAAGTGTTATCTAAAGATTTTGTAAACAAATGTATTAAACCCATAGGGAAGGCTTATATGGTAGGATAGTACTTCTCTTGTTTCATTTCAATGTTTAGAAAATTCTTACAAACTATCTAATTAATCCTTTCAAAACGAAAAAGACTGCACTTGTTTAATAGAGACGGTAAAAAGATGCCCACCACTTTTACTGGCCCTTGAGTCTGTACACTGATAATGGCCCCTACAGTCACATCGCCCACCTCCTTCAACCTCTAATTTTTACATACCCATCTTCAGCTGGAATAATATGTTCCCTAATCTGTAGTAAAATTAGGGAAAAAAATCAAATACAAGAGGCTTTGCTTGCATTTACAAGCACACCTGTATGTTGAGCACAATGTTAGCTGTCTTTTTATCATAAGATACTTTCCCTACCTAATTGTGGGTTAGGGAGTATTAAAGTGTCCAGTTTTTATAACACTCCAGCTTAGCAAAAGGCCCATTTGTCATTCTTATATCAGTTCCTCTAAATTTTTTTTTTAAAAGAATTCTATCTAATTCAACTTTCTATATTCAAAATATATGATTTCATCCCATAACCAATATAAAAATTGTCAATCATATTTTATCCTTTCATTAAGTACAATATCTACAAAGTCTGACATGTGTTTTACACTCATAGAACATCTTAGCTCAGATTAAACAACCCATGCTCTCAACTGTCTCATAGCTCAGATTAAACAACCCATGCTCTCAACTGTCTCATGTTCAGTGCCTGCTGTACGGCACGGCACAGAAATGAGTCAAGTAAAAAGTGAACATTCTGAGTCACAGGAGGTAGCAGGAAAGGCCGCATTCTCCATATGCAGTGACACCAGGAGAGGCATAGTGCTAGAATTCACCGCTACTCAGGATGACAAGCAGGGTCATTTCATGCGGGAAATAACGCAGTTATTCTTATGTATCCCTATCAACTGGTAAATGATCCTTGGGATGATTTACTAGCTTTGCTCTAAGGTCCTAGTACTGAATAAACCAGTCCCCAGTGATTCTTTTTTTCCTGAATTTTTAGTTTTATTTCTATTTATAGTTAATTCACTTAAAATCGGTTGTTTTGCAATGTGCCTTACATGTTTAAACATCTTATTCCATTTTATTTTTTATTTGAATATGCATGAAGTGAAGAGTCAGTAATACATTAATAGCATACAGCCTGGGAATGGTTCTGGCACCCGGTGATTTCACATCAATAATTTTATTACATGTTGTAAAATTGAGATTTTTCTATTATTCCTTATTTTTATTAGCTATTTTAATGTCGCTTGCCTTCTCTTTTTCTTTTACTACTGCTTTTCTATAATTTCTGAATAATTATAACTTTAAATTCTAAATATCCCTTTCTTATTTTCCTGAGGGCTTTTTCATAGTATTCTGCTCTTAGTGCCCAAATACATCTTTCTCTCATGCCATTGTGAGTGCACTAGCTGTTGGTTGGGTTTAATTTTGATCCTACCTTACGAAGATGTTCACAACCCAGTGTAGACCTATCCAGGGTCCAGCACCCATTCTCCAAAATTTTGACAGAAATAATCTATGGGTTTATGAAGTGTGCTCATAAAATATAGTGAATGTTTAAATTGAAAGAGGTTTATATTAAAAGATACATTTTTATTAATCCTCCTATCCCTCAAAATATTCCCTTTTGCCTTCAATCCCTTATCCCATCCTCTTGGCCACCCGTGAAGCAGTTCTGGGAGCTGTCTCTCAGGATACTGCAGAGCTGCTTCTGCAAGGGACATGAAGGGCATGAAGGATGGAGTAGGTGGGTCTGAAGCAAAGGGGGCATTTTTAGGGGAACTAAGGGCAATGCTTATTTTACAGTAAGCTACTGTAGCAACCTCTCATGTTGCTATTTAACCTTTTCAGATGCAAAGGAGATACTTTCCATTTAAATGCGAGTACTCCAGCTGTGAAAGAGGGCAGAGCTTGCTGTGGAAGTTCAGAGGAGAGGCTGCCCAAGTGTGGCAGGGTCCCGGTAGCCCGGGGAGAGGGGGCAACAGAAAAGTGAAGAATGAGTAGCCTAGCCTGGAGTGATGGTGCAGGTTTATAACCCCAGCGCTCTGGGAGGCTGAGGCAGCAGGACCACAAGTTCCAGCCCGACCTAGGCCACTTAATGACTTGGCAAGACCCTGTTTAGTCTCAAGAGAGTGAACAAAAAGGACTGGGATGCAGTTCAATGTCTACACTGGGCTCTCTTCAATCTCAGTGCTCCCAAAAGATAATCATACTGGTAGACATAATGATGACGAGAGGCAGTCAGGGCCCAACAAACTGGGAGACCAGAGGAAGTAAAGGCCATTTCAGAGGGGTCCACATTCTGACACTGACGATTACTGAGCTGAGAGATGAGCTTCAAAAGAACAGTGGCTCTATAAGAAGTGTGGGAAGAATCATGAGACCCAGTAATTCCCAAAGAGCATTCTACAGGAAAAGAACACCTTGAAACATAGCAGAAAAAAATAAGGTGAGAAAGGGTGGAGAGTGTCTAGGCCTGGAAAATAGTTTGCATTTTATAATATGAACATAGTTCTAAGTTTTTATGAAGCTGTGGGGAATTCCCAAATTGGGTTCTATCTGTAAATGTTTCCTCAAAATCTCTGGTTTTATGTTCAGTGCTCTGGAATCATCCATTAAGTTTCTCAGATGTTTGTTAGTCACAGGATGGAGATCCCTGTGATTTATTCAGATAATGGCCTGAAACGGGTATGCACAGAGAATTAGCCAGCAACCTCAATCCACCTCACAGAGCCAGAGCCCAGCAACAGGAGCAGTTCTACAGTGGACAGACAATGCGGCCTAGCTTTAACTTGCTTCTCTGGAAAGAGTTCTGTCTGTCAACACAGATCTACTGCCTGGATCTCTATTCAGTTGGAAAAATACGAAGCAATTCTTCTCTTTCTCACGTTTCCTGCTCACACTCCCCCTAGGTTGTGAGGGTGGCTATGATTGCTAATTATGAGTGGAAAACTTTAATGGAGTCAGAAATACATAGCAGAGTCGTAAAGCACAGGTCTGAGCGCATCTGAGGAAGACTGATGTGAAGGCCAGCACATTAAGGGTAACAGACACACCCTAGTTGTGGGTGGAACTGACCAATAGGCTGGTAGCCCAGATGGAACAAAAGAGGAAGAAGAAGCACGGAAAGATACCTGTTTGAAGAGCTCCAGGCTTCCTAAGCAGGTTTTTTATTTATTTGTTTGTTGTGGCTGCCATTGCCTTTGGGACGTTAGTATCTACGTTTCCAAGTCTCCAGTTTCTTCAGCCTTCTCATAGGCTTTTGCCAGTGACTCTCCGGGAGCTTCCGGGCCTTCAGCCTTGGCCTGGTGCTGTACCCATGATGCATCTGATTTTGTGGCTTCCACCTCCTTGGGCTGAGCAACTGCAGGATCCTCTGTTTCTGCAGCACACAAATGACCCTTGTGGATCTTTTCACTTTCGGTCCCCCTGATGGTCAGCGTGGTCTCTCCTGCCTCTGATTCTGTAAGCTTACCTAATAAATTCCCTATAAAATGATACATATATTTTCTACTGATTCTGTTTATTTAGAAGATTTTAACAGAGTGTGGTTGTGGAGATAGAAGGTCAAGGTGCTTTATGATCGATCAATCAAACACACTTTGAAAGACCTCTTGTCCTGGTAGAAAGGGGCCAACATCCTAGCTCTTCTAAATCTGGGTCACATGACAAGTCATACCTAGGCATTCTCTGCTTCTGTGACTCTGCCCAATGTAGTCTCTTGGCTTTCCAAATCCAAGTATAATTATTTCCCCCATAGAAAACCCAAATCAACAAGTCAAGTTATAGGAAGCCACCGTTGCAAATGCACTTTGTAGATGCTGTCAGTGGCACGTTCGTCTGGTCATCTGTTTCTTCTTACATCCCCAAGTTCCAACTGGATGATGGTTAAGGGTCTGTGTGTCATTAGTGGAAATTTACAGAGTGAGGTGAGGAAAGGAAGTGAGTGAGATGAGGAAATAATGGACCTAATAATAAGAGAAGTCCAGGTCACTGGCCGATGAGGCAGAGATTCAAATCTCAGGTGTCTTAGGAATGATACTGGCTTTGATAAATCTTGGGTCCCTACCACCCTTTCAGATAAATCAGCCTGACTTCAGCAACAAAACTACAGGAGAACAACAACATCAGAACACTAAGAAACAAACAAGACTACAATAGTTCTTTGGGGACCGCACTGAAGGCACCGTAATAGGAAACTGTGCACTCATTCCGCTGCATCAAATGAAGCCACCCACAATTACCTTTCCTTTTGGCCGCTGTCTCTGCTCCTTCCGTCCAGGGTAAAGAAAAATGCAAATAGAAAAGAATTCAGACACCTGGAAATGTTTCAATTATCACAAGTTTTAGTAATGTTTGAAACAGAAACATAAAATTGAGTGAAAAGTCAAAGATTTTGGTTTGCTTGAGGGGTAAAAACCTTCCTTTTATGACCCCGTTCATCTCTCACTAGATGAGGTTACTCAGGAAATGCACTGCTGCTTTTGACTTTAAGTGGCTCTAAAATACGTGATTACATAAATGCAATCCAGAGTGAATCTCTGCATAAAGGAAGATGAAAATGAGAGGAAAAAAAAAAACCCAGGGAAGGATAACTATTTTGTTACACATATTCCATTCTCTTTTTGTTCCTTGTATATGTATGAAGATCTATGCATCTGTACTATCATTTTGGAGGAAAAAACCTCTGAAAAGACTATTTGAAGTATCCAGTAAGCTCTGGATAATCTAGCTGTTAGATGTTGGCTTGGTGATTGAAAATATATGAAAACAAACTAAGCACTAATGTCATCTCCTAGTGTAATTTTTGCTAAAATTACTAAAATAGATAAAGGAGTGTTTACACTGAGTTCATGTTTTCTGTAACTTAATATGTAATTTAGCACAATTTTCTGGGTTTCCAGCTCATTTTCCTAGCTGCCAACATGCCAGCACACTGCCCTGCCCACAAAACACACAGAAGCTGCCTAGGCCCCGCCCTCTGACTGGGGTTCTGCCCCTAATTAGCTGACTGGACATGGGTCTAGTGACTTCACATGCCTGAGCTTCAGTTCTCCCTTCTCTAAAAACAGACCTCTCTCTCCCAAGAAAAAAAAAACCGTGGTACTTAATTGCTAGGATTATTGAGAATGGTAAATTAGGTAAAACATAAAAAGAAATAGACACAGCACCTGCCCTCTAATTTCAGGAATATTTACTCCACAGGTTGTGGTACAGATTTGCAGGGAAAGGTGTCCATTATTGATTTTTTTTTTTTGTACTGAGGGCCGAGCCCAGGGCCTTCACACCAAACCATTATACATCCTAAGTCATTTTTTACATTTTTAATTTTTGGTTTTGAGAAACAGTCTTACCGAGTCACTAAGTTGTCCAGGAGTTGAACTTGAGACTCTCCTGTCTAAGCCTCCCAGAGTTCTGGGGTTCAAGGCCTGGGTCACTGGGCCCAGCTTCCTTATTGATTCTAAAAGCAATTTATAAGTCTGATCAAAAAAGATGGTGTGAATTTAAGTTAAAAGACATTATAGTAGAAGAAACACTGGCATTTATCCCCCTCAAAATACTCTTTAAACCCACCTATCCCCCAGTTGCTGCCACTTTCTGAAGCAGTTTTGGAAATGCTTCTTCACGAATGTCTTTATGAAGTGTAATTAAGACAAAACAAAACATGGTAAATGCCAGGGCTGAGTGCCACTCAATGGAAAGGCAGGCTCACAAAAACATGACGGTGCACTCTCTTCCACTTTATTCACTGGGTCTGACACCATGAGACTTTTGGCCTTTCCTCAGTGTCAAAATGTCCATGCAAGATAGGCAAATCCACTCACATTTTATTGTGGTCTGGGTCTATAAGGTCCCCCAAAAATCTCATGTATTTGAATGTTATAGATTGTCTATAGAACCATGGGCTGTTGGGAGATTGGGGCCTGATCTGGAGGGGTAGATTGCAGGCATGTAAATTGGATTATAGGCATGTAGTGGGGGGTTACCACACCTTCCACACCTGGATGCAGGAGGAGTTGATCATTGGGATGAGACCCAGAAGGTTATATAAGCTGCTTCCTGCCTTCCTTGGAGGACTAGACTCAACTTGCCCTGACTTACCTTCCTATGTGTGACCTCGTGAGAAGATGCCTCCACCTCTGCCTCTGCCATGTACTTGAATTGCTGCCGGCCACCCCAGAATGGACTGTGACCTTCTGAAACTGTTAGCTAAAATAAACCTTTCCTCCCCTAAATTTGTGGATGTCGGGTACTGAGTCACAGCAATAAAAAAGTGACTGAGACAGAAATTGGTACTAGAGAAGTGGGGTCCTTGCTCTACTTTACCTGACCAAGTGGCTTGGAAGCTTTTGGAACAGGTTTGCGGGGGAAATTTGAGAATGCCAGCTAGAGAGGCCTTGGCGTGCTCTGAGCCGAGGTTGAGGGGAGATTCTGGTCAGAGCCCAGAAGACCAGAATGCCGATAGAGGTATGGATCGGAAAGGCCAGACTCAAGAAGTTTCAGATGGGAAGGTGTATTGTAACAGCAAGTGGCCTGAAAAAGTATGCTATACTCTGGCAAAAAAAAAAAAAAATTAAAAATAAAATAAAAAATTGTTGGCATTATGCCCTTGTCCAGAGACGTTGCCTGAAACTGAGAGTAAGGGCAATGAAATGCCTACTCTGGTGGAATAAATACACACCTGGATCAATCTGAGTTTCTTGACATGGGTCCATTGAGCAGAAATTTGAGATTTAATGTTATAGCTCGTGAAGTTAGAAGAGGTACTGATAGTTTGCTTATTGTTGGTTGCCAGAAATATAGATTAAAAGATGACTTTCTGAGAGTGAGCTGGAAATGCCTGATATTCATTGGTTTACTGTTGAGAAGGGCATTCAAAGGTTGAGGGAAATGGGAATGCTGGAGTGGATCTGCCAGGTGAAATCAATTCATTTGGATTCAGAGGGTCCAGACCAGGTACCCTCTGCTATGGCTTTAAGAAACTGATTGGTGAGTGGAGTGCCAGCAACTTTGAAGTGCCCCATTGTTGCTCTTCTCTGTATGCCAAACTGTACTGTGGGAATGGCAGCCACACAGTTACCACGACTAAATGGTATGGGTTTTATTGGATCTCAGAGTGGCAGAGGCCAAGTGGCAGCGGTTAACCGCCAAAGGCAGGGTGGGCATACTTATCACAATGTACAGCAGAGACAAAGCAGTGATCAGAACGGGCTGACACGTGTGGACCTGTGGCGTTGGCTCACCAGTCATGGTCTACCCAGAAGTAAAATAGACGGGAAGCCTACTAAAGTTTTGTTAAATTTTTATGGGAAAATTTTTTTCTAGGGCAACTGAAACAGCTACCTCAAATAGTAGTAGAGAGGCACGTTCCCTCAATCAATTTCCAGACTTGAGCCAGTTTGCAGACCCAGGACCCTCTGAATAAAGAAAAGGCCAGGTCCCCTTGAGTAAAGTCTCTGATACATTACCAAGTACTTATGTTAATATTTCTCCTACCCGTAGCCAAAGGGAATTATGGCCCTTCACTGGCATAACTGTGCACTGGGGAAGGAGAAATGATCAGACATTTTGGGGACTACTAGACACTGACTCAGAGCTAACCCTGATTCCAGGAGATCCAAAATGTTATTGTGGACCTCCGGTTACGGTAAAAGCCTATGGGGGTCTGGTGATCAATGGAGTGTTAGCTAAGGTCCCACTCACGGTGGGCCCCACAGATCCTCAAGTTCATCCCATAGTCATTTCTCCAGTTCCAGAATGTATGACTGAGATAGATATCCTTAGTACTCGGCAGAATCCCCACATTGGTTCCCTAACCTGTGGTGTGAGGGCTATTATGGTAGAAAAGGCCAAATAGAAGCCATTCAAATTGCCTTTACCAAGGAAAATGGTAATTCAGAAATAATATTGCATCCCTGGAAGGATTGCAGAGATTACTGCCACCACCAAGGACTTGAAGGGTGCACGAGTGGTAGTTCCCACCCCATTCCCATTCAACTCTCCTATTTAGCCAGTGCAGAAAATGAATGGATCTTGGAGGAGGACAGTGGATTATCATAAACCTAATCAGGTGGTGACACCAATTGCAGCTGCTGTACCAGATGTGGTTTCCTTACTTGAACAGATTAACACATTTCCCAGTGCCTGGTATGCAGCTATTAATTTGGTTAGTGTGTTTTTATCCATACCCATCCATAAGGCCCATCAGAAGCAATTCACTTTTAGCTGGCAAGGTCAACAGTGCATCTTTATTGTGCTGCCTCAAGGGTATTTCAACTCTTCAGCCCTGTGTCACAACATAGTCTGAAGGAATCTGGATCATCTTGCCCTTTCACAGGATATAACACTGGTCCACTATTTTGATGACATTTTCCTAACTGGGTCCAATAAGCAAGAGGTGGCAACCACTCTAGACTTGTTGGTGAATCATTTGCGTGTCACAGACTGGGAAAAAAAAATCCCACCAAAATTCAAGGGCCTTCAACCTCAGTAAAATTCCTAGGAGTAGATGGTGTGGGGCATGCAGAGATATTCCTTCTAAGATGAAGGACAAATTATTACATCTGGCACCTCCTACATCCAAAAAGAGGCATAAGGTCCAGTAGGCCTATTTGGATTTTGAGGCAGCATCTCCCTCACTTGGATGTGTTACTCTGACCAATTTACTGAGTAACTCGAAAAGCTGCTACTTTTGAGTGTGTCCTGGAACAGGAGAATTCTCTGCAGCGGGTCCAGGCTGCTGTTCAGGCTGCTGTGCCACTTGGACCAGAAGACCCAGTGGTGCTTCAGGTGTCAGTGGAAGATAGGGATGCTGTTTGGAGCCTCTGGCAAGCTCCCATAGGTGAAATCATAGTGGAGGCCCTTGGGATTTTGGAGCAAGGCCCTGCCATCATCTGCAAATAACCAGTCTCCCTTTGAGGAACAGCTTCTGGCCTGCTACTGGGCCTTAGCGGAAACTGAACATTTGACTATGAAACACCAGGTTACCATGAGACCTGAGCTGCCCATGATGAACTGGATGTTGTCTGACCCTTTAAGTCATAAAGTTGCATGTGTGCAACAACAATCCATCACCAAATGGAAGTGTTATATATGTGATCGGGCCTAAGCTGGTCCAGAAGGCACAAGTAAATTGCATGAAGAGGTGACTCAAACGCCCATGGTGCCTACTCCTGCTGTACTGCCCTCGGTCCCCCAGAATGCACCTATGGCTTCACGGGGTGTACCCTATGATCAGCTGACAGAGGAAGAGAACAGCAGAGCCTAGTTTACACATGTTTCTGCATGTTATGCAGGCTCCACATAGAAGTGGACAGCTGCTACACTGCAGCCCTTCTCTGGGACATCCCTGAAGAGCAGTGGTAAAGAAAAATCTTCCCAGTGGGCAGAAATTCAAGCAGAGCTTCTGGTTGTGCATTTTACTTGGAAGAACAAATGTCCAGATGTAAAAATATATACTGATTCATGGGCTGTAGCAAATGTTCTGGCTGGCTGGTCTGGGACATGGAAGGAATGGAACTGGAAGATTGGTGAAAAAGATATTTGGGGATGAGGTATGCGGATAGTCCTCTCCACGTGGGCAGATGTAAGGATATTTGCATCTCATGTAAATATTCACCAAAATGTAACCTCAGCAGAAGATGACTTTAATAATCAAGTGGACAAGATGATTCTTTCTGTCGAGAGTAGTCAACCTCTTTACTCGGCTACCCCTGTTGTTGCCCAACGGGCCTATCAACAGAGTGGCCGTGGTGGCAGAGATGGAGGTTATGCATGGGTTCAACAGCATGGACTTCCCCTGACCAAGGCCAGCCTGGCTAGAGCCATTGCTGAATGCCCACTCTGCCAACTACAGAGACCAACACTGGTCCCCGATATGGCACCATTCCTCCGGGTGACCAGCCTGCCTCCTGGTGGCAGGTTGATTATATTAGGTCACTTACACCAGGGAAAGGGCAGTGTTTGTCCTTACTGGGGTACTTACTTACTCAGGCTACGAATTTGCTTTTTTCCTGCATGGAATGCTTCTGCCAGAGCTACCATTTGTAGACTTACAGAATGCCTCACCCATCGTCATGGTATCCCACACAGCATTGCATCTGACCAGGGAACACAATTATGGCTAAGGAAGTGCAGCAGTGGGCACATACCCTTGGAATTCACTTGTCTTACCACGTTCGCCACCATCCAGAAGCAGCTGGACTGATAGACCAATGAAAGAGCCTCTTGAAGACCCAATTACAGCATTGGCTAGGTGGTAATACTTTTCAGGGTTGGGGCAAGGTTCTTCAGAAGGCTGTGTATGCTCTGAATCAGCGAGCAATGTGTGGTACTGTCTCTCCCATAGCCATGATTCACGGGTCCAAGAAACAAGGGATGGAGATAGGGATGGTACCACTCACCACCACCCCCAGTGACCCATTAATGAAATTTCTGCTTACGGTTCTTGCAACCTCATGCTCTGCTGGTCTAGAAGTCTTAGGTACAGAAGGTGGAAGGCTTGTACCAGGGGGCACAGCAATACTTCCACTAAAATGGAAGCTGAGACTTCCCCCAGGTCTTTTTGGCCTCCTTGTACCACGGAACCAGCAAGCGAAAAAGGGAGTTACAGTGTGAGCAGGGGTGACTGATCCAGACTACCAAGGGAAATTTGGACTAATACACCATAATGGAGGCAAGGAGGACGATGTTTGGACTGCAGGAGATTCTTTAGGGCACCCCATAAGCTTACCATGTCTTGTATTAAAGTCAGTGGGAAACTGACACAGCCCAATCCAGACAAGATGGCAAACGTCTCAGAACCTTCAGGAACGAAGGTATGGGTCACCCCGCCAGGGAAAGAGCCAAGACCTGCTGAGGGACTTGCTGAGGGTCAAGGAAACACAGAATGGGTAGTAGAAGAAGGTGGTTATAAATACCAGCTACAACTATGTGACTAATTACAGAAATGAGGACTGTGAGTGGGATTTCTCTCATTATGCTTGTGTGTGTGTGTGCGTGTGTGTGTGTGTGTGTGTGTGTGTGTGTGTGTGTGTAGTTTTATTATTGGAGTTTAAGTTACACACTAATGTTAAGCAATTGAGTGTCAGGAGAACAGGTATTCTCCAAAGAGGCACTCTGTTCTCTATTGCGGGGAGGAATTTATTGCATTTTCCTCTGTATGCAGTGCAGTTGTGGTACGTTAGGCGTAGTTACTAACTTGGCTGTTGTACTTGGGAATTAAGTATGGTTCAAGGAGATGTGTCTGATGGTCAAGTTGACAAGGGGTGGATTGTGACCATTGGAGAGATTATGTCAACTTGAGGCAATCAAGAACCACACCTGGATGAGGGCTTGGGAACCACATCTAGATTAGGCAATTGGAAACCAGCCTGGATTAGAGTGTGAGTGATTTGTGGGCCAGGGAACGAGGGAAGAACACCCAACTCTGAGCTCCAACTGGGAACTCAAACTGTGTAAAAGGAAGGAAGAAGGGAGATTGCAACAGCTTCTTCTTCCAGGAAAGCTCTCACCTGCACAATTGTCTACAGACGCTGACTTGCTACACACCGCAGATCTTCAACACAGATTCGCTCCAGACTCGACTTGCACCTGTCTGACCATTGCTAATCTTTAGTCGCCATTCCTCAGTCTTTAGTCTTTGCCACTGTTTTTCGAACAACTGAGATCTGCAACAGACTTTTGCAGGCTGTCCTGCAGTCCTGGATGGGTGTTCTACTTTGCAGCTGAATGGCTACTGGACGTTCCAGTTGTTGTAGGTAGCCATCTTGGTCCTTGGATTTGTAAGCCTTCGGAATAGATCCTTTTTGTTATAATTTCTGTAAATTCTGCCTTTTGAATGAAGCCAAACTAATACACCTTTTGAATGCATTCAGGACATTAAGACAGCCATAATAGCATAACTAAAGGCACTTCTTCTGCATCTTTCTACCTTGAGGAAAAAGCAAAACCTGTGAGCCTTTATCCCAAGGGAAGCCACGTCTATCTGTCTGGAAGGTTCTAGAATTTGGCATCCATGTCACTTTTCTCAAGTAGGAGGCTCTACTCGTTTTCCAGCCCCTATTTGCAGGTTGCATTTTATGGTTGATTTCACGTTCTTCTTGATTTTCTTTGTGACAAAAAAGCTAGGGCTGAAAGGCAGGGAAAGGGCAGGAAGAGGGGGTTGGAGAGAAGGAGAGCAAGTGAGTGGGAGAGAGAGATTTTCAGTCTTCTGAGTAATGATAATGTTATTTTGCCCATTCTGCTCTGCTCCTCTAGCACTATGTCTAGCAAGAACAGAGTAACTCAAACATCTTATAGTAAAAGCAAGTCCCTTATTAAAAAAGAGTGAAAGTGATCCACGTCATGTGGCTTGCCTTAATGCTTGGTAAAAAGTACAAGACTTTTGCCTGCAGTGAAGATGAGTTGTGGTTTCTTTTCATTTCCAGAGGCTTGGATGTTAAGAATCCTATCTGCTGGGAACAGAACCGTGACCCACAACCACCCATTATGGCTGATGCTCACGCGGATAGGGCAAGTGCCTCTTTCAGCAAAGCAGAGATGGTTTTCATGTTTGTTTTTCTTTACAACTGTTATTGCAAAAAGCACGGCTATAAACTGAGACCAGCTATAAAATAGAAATAAGTAATAAAAACAATTGTAAAACACATTGCAAATGTTTAAAATAATAAGTACCCCCTGGCTAGTCTTCAGCAGTGGTTTGTTAACTCAATGGTAAGTGCAGGCATCAAGCAAAGATGACAGAACGCATCTAACCCACCTACCTTCCAAGTCTTGCTCACTCCCCTCCCGTTGGCCATTTGACCTTGATTGATACGATTTAGTTTCTCCGAGTTTTAGTTTTCTTACATGTGAAATGGAGCTAAGCAATATCTGTCTTATAGTGTGTTTTTTTCTCTTTTCTAACTACTTGGCTTAGAGGCTGGCACCCTGAAAAGGGCCAAAAATTACTCACTTTGAGGTAGAAGGCTGCGTCACAGGATTAGACAAAAAAAAAAAAAATCAATCTATCCTGCAAAAACTCTTGACAAGAAAATTCAAAGACTCAAAGAGACAAGTTCTTTTAAAAAGTCAGACAGAATTGGAAACAATAAGAAACTGGTATAAAAGTCATAGATATATTTGGTACTAAAGGATAAGATGGTTGTCAGGAACTTGACTTTGCCCTGTAGCGATCACTGTAGTGATCACCAATCTTTGCGGCACCAGGGATCAGTTCTGCTGATCTAATGGGAAATGGAGCTCAGCCGGCAGTGTGAGTGATGGGAAGTGGCAGTAAATACAAAGCTTCTCTCCTCTGCTGCTCCTCTCCTGCTGCATGACTCTGCTCTCCAGACTCCTGGAGATCCCTGCTCTGTAGCACATTGAGGTCAGACAATCTGCTAAGTGCAACTTTCTTTTTTGTGACTACAATTAAGTTGTGCCCTCTAGTCACTACCCCAAATGCATTTTCATTATTTCACTACAGCATTTTTTATTTAAAAAGCATCAAAATTCTTGACTGACGTAGATCTTTTCTATTCCTAATACAGTCAATATAATCCATATTTTTGCTATGGCTTCTTGTTTCAGAAATATTTCTGAAAACAAAAGTAATATAATCTTTTGCAATTAATTCTGAAATTTTGGACATTTGTCCCTCTCTTAATTTTTAGCCACTTTTAATTTTTTTCTTGTGAATAAGGAGTGGTGGAAATCTAATTCATTATTTCCATATATGGATTGCTACTTTTTCAGTGTTATTTGCTAGATGTTTCATTCTTCCCATGAAGACCTGTAATACTCCACTTTCTTAAAAACCAAGTTGTTATGCATGGGGTGGAGTGTGTCTTGGTTTTCTATGCTTTTCTTTTGCTCATCTATTTCTATGTAAGCTTGATTGATTTCTGCGTAGCAAACATATCCTTTTACTGGTCTTACAATGTTAGCTATTCCTAGTCCTTTAGGCTTCAATTTGAACTAGTCAAATCGATTTTAAACTCATACAAAATTTTACTTACAATTGAGTCTCTTGAACATTAACTTAGAGGTAAATTTATGGCACTGAGTTTATTTATAAACATGCTACATTATTCCATTTAGTTTCTTCTGTCAGTTGCATAACTATAAGTACAAGAAGAGAGTAAATTTTATACACTCATATATAAATGTTAGAGAAATATGTGTGTGTGTGTGTGTGTGCACATGTGTGTGCATGTGTGTGTGTCTTTCACATCTTTTGTCTAGGCAGTCATTATTTAATTACTACATACATTATATATACATATATAAATATATGATAATAATAATTTTGTCTACTTGCAAATAGCAACTGTCCTTGTCATAGCCCTATTGCTGGGACAAAATATTTGACATCCACAATGTAAAAGAAATTTGTTTTAGTTCAGAATTTCAGAGGTCTCAGTCCATGGCTGGTCAAATGTTCCTTCACACACAAACTGTATGAGGCAGAAAAGCTGCGTACAACATGGTGTCCACGAGGTACAGAGAAGGGAGTAGCCTGGGAAGGAGAGGCAGGCTTCCAGGCCACACTCCCAGCGGCCTCTCCCTCCCCCAGAGCATGCATGCACAGACACCAATGAACACAGCATGCCCATGATGCAATCACCTTCTAAACACAGGAGACTTTCGGGAGACATCTTAGGTTTAACTTACAATAGCAGTTTTCATGATTAACTTTTTCTGATTATTATTGATTTCTGTGACATTTACTATTTGTTTTGTAAATTAATATTACATCCCAAAACCTAATAAAGTTTGTTATGTTTAACGATATATTTGTAGTAGTTTTTGAAAATTGGCATCCCAAATGATGTTCATAGAAAAGTAACTTACAAGAATTGAGTGTGTGCACCATTCAGAGAAGCAGAGGACAGGAAAGTGCTGGAAGCACAATGGGTGGACAGACGTGGGCTCAAATTTTGGCTAATCTTTCCCCTGATTAGCTGTTCATCTTTGAGCACTTGCTTTCTCTCTCTATGTCTGTTTTCTTATGTAAAAATGGGCTTCATCTATATTTACCTTAAAAGGTTTCCGTGAGTCTTAATTATTAATAATATTAACATCCAAAATGCTTTACTTTGTGCCAAGTCTCTGCCAAACACTTGGCATAGCGGCATAGAAGTTCTCTCTTTTCTTCCCCACTTTCTTCTGTCTCTGATTTGTACTGGGAAACGCGCTAGAGCAGAACCTAAGAGCCAAATGTCACTTTCCAAAAGTCAGTGAGGAGAGTCACTGCTGGCATGTTAATTCTCGGAAAATTATTCAACTCGGAGTTTCTAACCCTACCTTAACCCTGGCTGGATCCAGTTAGGTTTTAACATGAGAAATTTCCTGGCGAAATTCACCGTGTCCTTGGTCCATCTGTGGGCAGTCCCTCGAGGCCTCGCTCGCACGTGGAGATGCTCGGTTCTCACCCTCAACGTGAGCACAGCTGAATGTGCTCCTACTGTGGGCCCTCTCAGGCTGTCGGACGAGAACAATTCTCGGAAGTTGAACCGCATCCTGGCATAGACGTCCATGGCTTTTTATTCCATTAGCCATGAGTGAGGTGGGTTGCACAGGGAGATAGAGGAAAGGTCAAGTGAGGAAAAACTTTTCCAAATGTCAACAAGTTTGCCAAAGAACAAATAGTTACAAAATATCAATAGCGTATTTATAGCTTATTTACAGTGATAATGACCATGCAGAAAGTAAACCCGGCCAGTTATGACTTCCATCTGGGAGGATGTTGTAGTAGCGTGGGGAACACTTGCTGTCTCTCTCTCTATTCATTCTTTCCGTGGATGACTGCCCTGGGTTTGGGCTGGTGCTGCCACATCCTTACTCTGCTCACATTGCTTGGGAAAGGCCTCAGTTGGGTTGAGAGATGGAACACATACTGGGGACTACGCTGCCTGCAGGATGGGCAAAGGGCCATGGCAAGTTTGCCCCTTCAGAGCAAGTCTCCTAGCTTGGGTAGAAACAACCCGGAGTCTCTATTTTTGGCTCAAGGTGTGAGAACACGAGCAGAATTATTGCAACCTTATAGTACTTTATAGTTCCTGCAGGCTGCTATTTAAAAAATACTGCAAATGTGTCTTCAAGCAGCAAACCTTTGTTCTACCACTGTTTTAGAGGACCGAAATCTGAAATTAAGGTGTCAGGCAGGACAGGCTCCCTCTGGAGTCCCTAGGAAAGGCATTTCTGTGCTTTGTCTCTTACACACTCTCCTTGGCACCCACCTCGGTCTCTACCTTCACATATACTTCTCTTCTTATTGTACCGTGTCTTCTTCAGGCTCTTAGGAGAAAAACTGTCATTGGATCTAAGGCCGATCGGGTAACCTAAGATAATTTCATCTCAAGATCCTTAACTCTGTCAGCATAGAAGCCCTTTTCAATCAAGTCTCATCACAAGTTCTGGGATTTGGATGCAGAGCATCTTCTGGGATGCCACCATCCAATCAAACATAAAGGGAAACTTTCTTCCATAATTGTAGCTGGTTCAGAGGAAGCAGGGTCAAGAGACAAAGAGAGAGATCTTGGGGCCTGCATCTAGACATTCCCCGAAGTCACCCTGTTGATTTCTGGGATTCCCTTCCTCTCACTGTGTCCACACTGCCTTGGAAAGCTTTAGTTGGGTTGAGTGGTAAAACCGTAACTGCCTATGGACTACCCTGCCCATGGGAAGCGCCGGGATTGGCAATGACACCCTGAGGTGTCTTGGGTGTGAGCTGGGGAAATAACTTACGCTTCCCTTAAGCTGAATTTTCTATTCTGCAATTCAATAGTGTCCCCGAGAGAGCAAAAAAGAATATTTTCTATCAAAAGAACCATGTTGCTCTCTCTTTCATTATTAAGGAATCCGTGTAGGAGTCTAGGCAGTTAGACAGGATTCAGAAAGCTTCCCTTAGGAGCACACTCTGAAGGTGCTTGCTTGTTTATCCTCCCGTCCTAAAGGCTCAGTGGACATCCACTTCCTAGGAATGAGCTAGCTACCCTTCCAATGCAGAGGCCATAGCTTCTTGGTGGAGGTTTGGTGCAAAGTCATAACTAGGTATGGAAGAGAAGACACATTCAGATATTAAGAAAGCAGTGTGGGTGGGGCTGCAAGAATGGCACAGCAGTTAAAGCACTTGTCTTGCAAGGTCAAGACCCTGAGTTCAGTTCCCTAACAACACATAAGCTGGGCACAGTGGCACACACCTATAATCCCAGCACTCGGGAGTCTGATGCAGGGGGACTGCTGTGAGTCTAAGGCCAGCCTGGGCTCCATAGTGAGTTCAGGACCAGCCTGGACTGCGGAGCAAGACCCTGTCTCAAAAGAAAAGAAAAGAGAATAAAGGGAAAGAAAAGAAAGAAAAAAGGAAAAGGAAAGAAGGCAGCGAGGGTCAGTGAGAAGGCAAAGGTGGCCCACAGCCCAGCTGGAACGGCCTTTCGTTGTCAGACAGACAGAGTGTGAGCTACTGAACCTCTTTGGTACTCAGATTCCACAAGTATCTAAAGCATCACAATGCGTCCTGTGGTGGTTGTGAGGATGCTGACGTGCACAAGCACAGGAGGAAGAGGGGGTGCCCCGTAAAGTCTCCAAGTCGTGCGATGGCTGGCCGGTGTGTCTTGGGGGGGCACACAGCAGAGGTGCAGGTGCAGGTCAGGACTGACTCCTGGTCCTTGCCTCCAAACCCCCAGGGCGTGTGGGTCTCTGTCCTTCAGTGCTGCGCAACAAGAGGTGATTGAGTGGCAAGAACCACAACCCACCCAGAAGTCGCACGCCTGACGCCTTGCCCTCAGCTCGCACAGGTAGTGAGCGTGTGGCCGAAGGGGATTTGGCTGCGGGTTGTCTCACGTCAGTGCCGTTTGCCTCACTCCGTCCTCTCTCAGGACAACCTGGTACATAGCAGGGAGGTGGCAGGGCAGAAAAGAGAATCCTAACACCAGGCAGAGAAACAAAATCAATACTTAGCATGATGCTTGTTGTGAGCTAGAAGCTTAGCTAACTGCTTCATGAAATCACCTCTGGATATTTATAGAAGTCGTAATGTTTATTAAACGTACGCAACATATCAGGTTGCTGGGTATGCAATATTTTATCCCAGCTGCACAATATTCCTCAAACAGGGATACTGCTGCTATTACTGCGGATGTTAGTATTTGTGATAATGGGGATTAAAACCCGGACCTTCTCACTGAGGTACATTCTCAGCCTTTTCCTTCCTTCCTTCCTTCCTTCCTTCCTTCCTTCCTTCCTTCCTTCCTCTCTCTCTCTTTCTTTCTTTCTTTCTTTCTTTCTTTCTTTCTTTCTTTCTTTCTCTCTTTCTTTCCTTCCATTTTCTTTTTTGAGACAGGGTCCCACTCAGTTGCTCTGCATGTGACCCTTCAGCCTCAGCTCCTGGAGTGCTGGGCTTACAGGTGTGTGCAACACTCTGCCTCGCAGAGAACTTCTATTTGAAGACTCAAGAGGCGAATCATTTCCTGTGAGGAGAGGAATTTGTCACCTATTTTTCCTATGGAGTCACCATGTGACAATCTCAGTATTTTGCTCAACGAATAACGGACATAAACCTCATGTGCACAAGCATCTCCTTTACACAGACATGTCGGTCTTGTTGGGAATCTGAACGATTCTTCAGCTCCTCTTGGGACACAGTATGTCATGTCTATGCCTCCGGAAAACCCTTCCAAAGCTATCATCATATCTGCTTTTGAATTATTTTATAATTATTTTAGGGTGACTCAGCGCTTTATGATATGTCATCAAGAACATCTTCCCAGCCTTCATAGGAAGCAACATTTTTTTTTCAAATGGAAGCGAAAAGTAAAGTGAGGAAACATCAGGCAGCAGTATCATTTATTTAAAAGACCAACAGAAAAACACAAACTAAGATGATAAATATAGCCAGTCAATGAGAGGTCAAGAAGCACAGATGGTATTCAAATGTGACAGCAGAGACAATTCACGGAGACGATCGGTCAAGCCTCCATAATTCATGAGCTATTAGGAGGTTGTGAGCCAGAGGACAGCAAAGAATCAATCCTGGTAGCAACATTTTCAGGCAAACTGGTATTTTAAACAAAATTTGAATACTTGAGTTAAAAATCTGAACAGAATAAGAAAGTGCGATGTATAATCATGATGGAATTTTATTCAGCCCTGAAGAGGGATGATTTGAGTCATTTGTGCAAAAAACAGATGGATCCTGAGATTACAACGTTGCATGAAGACAGACCTCTACAGAAAGTCGAACGTCACACTTCTCTCACAAGAGAAGCCCAGATGTAAATAAACAGTAAAATAAAGACAGATATTTCAGAGTAGGGAAAGGGGACCAAATGTGCAGAAGGGGGTGTCAAAACTGGTTAGATAGGGTGTACCTACTCTCCAAAACAGATAAATTTTATGTACTGTAAACATACATCAATAAAAAGAAAAAGCAGAATCGCCACTTGAAAAAAAGAAAAAAAATAAAGCAAAAAAGGCAAAAAAAAGGTTGTCATAGAAGGTAGCCTTCCCTTTGACCCAAGGCCTCATGACCACTTCCTGTTGTTCTGAGTCTGTCCCACTGCACACATTTCAATTTCTTGCCTGGCCTCATATGGATTTGGGTCTGCAGATCCCCCTACACATTCCTCAAACTAAATGAGAAAATGACCTTAGGCTTCGGTTTTCAACCACAGACTGTCAATCAGGTGAAAAAGTAGAGAAATGGCTGCATTAAGAACTAGCGTCATGCCGTGGGGTCATGCTCAGTGGTTAGAGCTCAGGTCTATTTAAGAGGAAGACTCTGGGTTTGATTCCCCAGTTCCCCACTAAAATTATCCAGGTGTGGCAGTGCATGTCTGTAATTGCAGCACTCAGCAGGCTGAGGCAGGAGGATTACTGTGAGTTCAAGGCCAGTCCCTGGGCTACGGAGTGAGTGCAGGAGCAGCCTGAATTAGAGAGTGAGACCTTGTCTCAAAAACAAACAAAAAACCTAGTTTCACGAACTGAGGATGAACTTGCGAGCTGTTCCTCACAACCATGGCTCAGAATCAGGAAAGTTTTAGAAACATTGAAGGGTACAGTGCTGAGCTTGGTAAGACCATTGGGCCAGAGGGCAGAGATAGGACGTGTCAGGCAGTCTCGGGGACTTTGCTTGTTGCAGGGAAATGGGCTTTGAGATGCTGCAAGGCTGTTCGTAAAGCTACGTTCAGGGACAAGCAGTGGCCGAAGCCCAGGGATGACGCTGTCCTCCTCAGGGTTTCCTCTGGGAACGCCCAGGGTGGGAAGAGGCGGTAAAGTGTTTGATCTGGCACGTGGTATCATGTCGTCACTACAGGTTGGGCCGGCCAAGATTATTAAGGCTCTGCATTGACATACTGGCCAGCACACACGAGCTGACTAGCTGTGTTTGAGCTTTGCGGCAATCTGCCTACTACGTGAAAATAGAACGCAGGCTTACCTAGCTGCGTGGCACCGTCAGCTAGCAAGTCATGCTGGAATAACGACAGACAATAAATCCAGTTAATATCACCTGGTTACAATCCAGAACCTTATTGTCTAGGTGTTTTATCTCCTTTTTCGATTTCATATATATTGTAATTTGAGACAGATGGGTGCTTTAACTCAGAATTCATTATTTCAGAGATGGGAGCGCTACTCAGTGGTTAGACCCTTTGGCCTAGCACGTGCAAGGCTCTGAGTTTGATCCCCCAGCACCAGGTGAAAATTAGCCGGTCCTGGCGGTGCCCACTTATAAACCCAGCAATTAGGATGCTGAGGCAGGAGTATTTTCGTGAGTTCAAGGTTTATAGACTATAGTGAGTTCAGAAGTAGCCTGGACTACAGAGAAAGATCCTATCTCAAAGAAGAAAAGAAAAGAAAAGAAAAGAAAAGAAAAGAAAAGAAAAGAAAAGAAAAGAAAAGAAAAAGACAGAAAGGAAAAGAAAAACAGAAAAAGAAAAGGAAAGAATGTATCCTTCCAGAGTAAGTAGGGGAGGGAAAAGAGGACCTTGATGCCCCTGGTAGGGGCAAAATTCATGCTCCATGCCATGCCACGGCATGCTCAGAGCTCCCTGATGCCACTCTTACTCCTCGTACTGCTGTCTGCCTAATTTTTGAGGTTCCTATAGGACCCAACATAGGTTCCACTCTTCCAGGAAGGCTTCCCAACCTCTCCTGTGGAGGTGCACACTACCTGCTCTATTCCTTGATAATACCCTGTGTTGTTCCCATCATTTGGCTTAACACATTATGTTCTAGCTATCTAGTGAAGGCTATCTTATTTCAAAATTATGACCTCATTTGAGACAGGGGTTCTCTTTTTTTTTAACCTCAAGGACTTGCAGAGTACAGATTGAGTACTGAATGAAGTTATGACGGGAACAAGTGAAAAGATTTAAAAACCAACACGTAGCCATCACCTGCCATGTGCAAGCTACTGTGTCAGGTCTACTATGTCATTTAATCTTTATAAATATATGCAAAGTGGGCATAATTATCCAAACCTGTCAAATGAGGAAAGTGAAGCTCATAGAGGAGAAATACCTTTCTTAGGTCTCATAATTAATAAGTGACAGTGGCATCGTTGGAATCAGGGCTCCCATGGCTGCAGAGCCAGTACTATCTTCATTGTGTCATCACCTGCCCCCTGCACCCCAGCACCTCTGATCTGCCATGTCCCATGTCCCAGCTGAAGGGGCTGAAGCGAGCAGAGAGACGTCAGTGTGCGGACCGATCGGGTACGTAGAAGACCCTTTGTAATAAAAGTGTGATCACATAAGTTTGATCACTGAATATTAAATACCACTGTGGGAATTAGCTCCACCAACTGCCAGTCTCTTTGGAAGAACTGCCCGGGAAGCAGGCAGAGCCACTTCACCCCCATATGCCCTCCGGGTTACTGCCTCACAATTTTTTATAACTTCACTTCCTACAGATAGCATTAAGCTTTTTATAAAACCCATCCAATTCGTTATCTGCTCACATTTCTCCAGATGTTTCGCCTCCCACTCCTGTCTTTCTTAATGACTCTAGGGGGCTGATTACCAGCAGGGTTAAAGCTGTCAAATTATTCTTGGCTCTATTCCATTTTTTTTTACAAAATTCTTTTGGATCCATCTCCAAAGTTCAATTTGATATCTTCTCCAAGGAATCAATCGTTATTTGTCTCTAATTTCAATGGAATCACTCGGCAAGAGCTCTACACTTGGAGAATCTTTCATTTTTCTGTCGTTCTATTCACACGGAAGATTTTGCCGTTGGCTCTGCTGTGCGTCTGTGTTCACCTTGCTTCTGTGCACCCAGAACCTCAACACAGAGATGCGGAGGAGGAGGCTGAGGTGACCTCCTGATGCCTCTCTTGCAGGCAGAGGACTCACCTGTCACCTTCGGCCGCATTGAGAGGGGAGGAGAAAGGATATCCCAGGATACTGGAGATACCAGCAAATTTGTTCCTGCTGGTGTTCACAGCGGAGTGGAGAGTGAAGGCAGATGTTATGGTTCAGATCTGGAATGTCTCCCAAAAGGTTACGTGTTTGGAAGATGATTGGATCACAGTGGTCAACTGGATCAAGTGGATTATCTAGTGATGATTTCTTGTGCTTTTAGGAGGGGGCCACGTTGAAGGGGTGTGTTGCTGGGGCCAACATGGAAGGGTCTGTATCCTTGCTCCTGGCTTCCTCTCATTGCGCTCTCTACTTCCTGTTACAATGCTTCGAGCAGCTGTCCTCCACCAGCCCTCTGCATTGTCAGGCTACCACGCAAGGGCTGAGACTTCTCAACTGTGAGCCAAAATCAACCTTCCCTTCCTTAATCTGTATCCGACGCACAGAAAAGGTGGTTAAGACAGCAGGTATCTTTTTTAACGTAGTAGGAACAGGGCTGGAAGAGTGTTCTTGTTTTACATGCCACAGGCTAGCCATGGAACTACACAGAGTCATGGTAAGGAGAACAAGACTTGGGACTCACAAGAGGATGCCACACATCACCCAGTGGTACCTTTTCTCACCCTCTCTATATGAGACAAGGCAAGAGAGATATGGGGTGGATCTTGATTTTAATTTTTTTTTTTTGAGACAGGATTTTGCTCTACAGTCTAGGCTGATCCTTGACCCACTATGTAGCCCAAACTGACCTCGAACTCATGACAATCCTCCAGCATCAGCCTCCAAAGTGCTGGGTTTGCAGGCATGTGTTACCATGCCTAGCTAATTTTTATGTGGTGCTGGGAGACCAAATCAAGGGCCTTGTTTATGCCAGGCACATGCTTTAACTCACTGAGCTATGCTCCCAGCCCTGACTTTAGTTTTAAGACCACATCCTAATGCAAAATTGACAGTGGGAAGCAGAAGCTTCTGCTTTTGATCCGCTTGGATTTGTGTGCTCTTCAGAGTTCTGAATTTTGTGGAGGGCATGTTCTTGATCCAGAGGCACAACCAACAGATGCCAAAGTAGATCGCAAATCCAAGCCCTCAAGAAAGCACTCCAGCTGTCCCCTTGGAATGTGCAATTCCTTCTTGCCCTTAGATACTCGGAGTTGTGGAATTATCCCATCATACCCCACAGCATGGCATTAGTTAAAGTTTTAAAAATAGCACTAATTAAATATTTATATTGCACTTCACATGGTACAGAGTATATTTTCATTTACTATTTCTTTTGAGCAATTGGAAAATTTCTGCAATTGCACAAGTAAAAGCTAAGGTTGCAACATGGAATGACACTGTCATGTTTCCTTTGGAATGTCATTAGCATTTTCACAGACAGAGTTTGTGACTATGATAAGGACTGGATGATCCACAGAAGAAGTTGGTTTCAGATGGGTGCCAGCCATTTTTTCTGGGTGGAGGGAGGAGCTTAGACTTTGCAATTTCACCTCAAAGTGTTCTTTCCACTCATACACTCCATTAAGGTTCAAACTATCCAAGCAGTATCTATTATTTTATTTTAATACTACAGAAAAGAATTATTCATGGTTTTCATAAATATAGTTATCTACACACATGCATACACACGGCAATAATTTATAAGGTGTTCCAATATCTACATACATATAAAATTTACAACATATAAATGTAAAATGTAAAATGTGTTTGCTCAGAATTAATTTGTTATAATTTTGAAGGAAAACTAATGCTATCAGAAAAATTTTGCAAGAACTAAATTCATTGTACAGTTTGTCCCCAAAATCTCCATACATAGAAAAATTAACAACTTTTGTGATATTCTATATTTGTTTCAATTATTGTTATAAGATTAAAATATCCTTGTTATTTAAAGAAGGCAGAGTGAAGATATACATATGTTAGATAAGATTTAAAAATAAAAATTTGTTTTCCAGGAAAGGATCATAACGAAAGCTTTCTCAGGACTAATTCACTGTATATAAGGCAGTTTCGGGCTCATGTTTTAAGTACACTACAGTGCTTTGGCAGACAAGCCGTGTTTGTCAAAAAGGTATTTTTTATGTCAACAGTGCCTCATAGGATGATGGGGTTTTTTATACATTAATTTTTTAATCCAAATATTCAAATCCAAATATTGAATATACTTAATTGGGTTTGACTATATCTGTTTATTTGGCCGGAATGTTATCAGAGTAGATGAAAACAGATAAAACTGTTAATCCAGGGCCACGTTGTCATCCCTGGTCACTTGTTTTAGTGTGTGTACAAGAAGCTGGAACACACAGGCAATTCTCAATTAGTTAAACTATGTATCTCCTTAATATCCCTACTCAAATGTTCATCTCACATTTTCAATAGCAGTATTAAAAATCATGTATATGTGGCTTTTCTAAGGCTGCCATAACAAACTGTCACAGAATGGGAGACTTAAACAGCAGGACTTCGTCTTACACAGCTGGAGAGGCTGGAAGCCTGAAATCACTGTGTAAGCATCGTTGGTTTTCCCAAAGCCTCTTTGCCTGGCTAGTGGATGGCCACCTTTCCCCTAATCTATGCTACATCTTCTCTCTGTCTGTATTTATGTCCAAATTTCCTCTTACATGGATCCCTTCATTTTAGCTTTGTTATCTCTTTAAATATGGTGTTGTCAAGTTCAAGTGCACATTCTGAGATCCAGGGATTGAGACGTCAATGCACAGATTGCTTGGGGACACATTCCTCCCACAGCAGTGCATCCCTAGGTACGCTTTTGCACACAGAAGCTTTATTTTTTGTTCACATTCTCCAAATACCCAGGTTATTTACTTTAGTAAAGAGATGGTATAAACTATAATAATCACATGGGTTACTTGGTGTCTTACATACTTAAATGATAATGTTGTTGTGTCCTTTATTCCATGATCTGCAAAGTCATTCTTCCCAGAGGAAGAGATTAGGTTCATTCTATTGCCCCTAGGGAAAAAAGAAACAAGGTTGTGAAACAGTCAAGGTGAATCTGACCTTTTCTCTTTCAAGGAGGCTCTCTGGCTACCAATTCCCCTAATTGAAATGATACCTCAAGATGACATCTCATCAAAAACAGGAGCTCCAGTTATTCTCATAGGCCTTTAGTGACCATGTCACAATGGTTAAGACAGCAAGCAAATTCCAAGCAAGATTGAATATAGTTAACCGAAGAGTATAACTCAGTCCTCTTGGGAAGGTCAGAGTACTTTCAAATTAATCCTTGAAATTTCTCCATTAGAAAAATAATATTATGGAAACAGATTACCTATGTCCTACCTCCACTGTGTCAGATTTCTGTACAGAGAGGATTTTTGTCTTGTTTTTGTTTTTCTCTCCTCATTTTGGTGCCTGGGGTTCTTTAGCATTTTTGGCTTTTTATATACATTGGACAAATTTATTTCTTTTGCCAATATCTATCTTTTTTTGGCATTCCCCTAACCTAGAATATAACCATTGCAGGTGTAGGCATTATCTGTGTTTATTTTCCAATTTTTCTTTTTATTATTTTCATTAGCACATGCTATTGCAGGGTGAAGGGGTTTGTTTTAGAAAGTTGGTACGTGAATTTAAAACCTTAATCCATTTTTAATTCCATTGCCACCACCTTTCTCCCACTTCTTCATTTCTACACGTCCATCTTCTTATTTTCTGTCCTTTCTTTTTTATTTTAATTAATTGATTACATATTTTTAAATTTATCATAAAAGAATATGTAACATTCAGCTTTTTGAATCTGGCTAATTTCACTTAATATTATGTTTTCTATTTCATCCTTCTTCCTGTAGATGACACGATCCCATTCTTCTTTATGGCTAAATAATGTTCCATTGGCATTATCCTATTTTTCATTTAGTCTTACCAAATTCTGCATTAATGACACACAACAGATGCCAATCTTACTTCTATAAAGTTCACTGACTCCAAAAAAATCACATTGTGAGTCCAAAGATATAAATCTCTTTAAAAATGGCTGAATAGCGCTGATTCCTGAAGTTGTATAATGAGCAAATAAGGTTCATTCATTAGTCTTTTTTCTGTACACTTTTGAATATTTTTATAAGTTTAGGAGAAAGCTAGTAAATCATATCCTAAGAATATTCTAAGTTATTTTAATTTCTCACATGTCCAGATTACTATTAAGATTTTCAACTTTCCTGTTTTCATTATAAAATTTCTGAGTCACAGTACTTATTCAGCACCAGTAGACTTTTTCCAACATTTTTTTCGAGTTTTGGACTTTTCCACAGTGCTGTGCTAAATACTTTATTCAACAAACTTTTATCCCTGATTTCAAAAGCAACTGTTTGCAGAAGGGACAGCAAAGGTGTGAAAAAGGACAGACACAGCTCTGAATCTATATTAATATGTGAACAAAACAAACAAACAAGAAAACTTCAAAAGAAAACAAGGCAAGACAGAAAAAAGACAATTGTAGTACTAACCATGTGCTAAATGTCTCCACCCTCTCCTTATCCCCTGAGGATGGTAGAACAGAAAATTATAAGAAACACAATTTCTAGATCTGCTCTTGAAGGACTAGGACAGCCCACTGATGCTCGGAGTGGCCTGGCAAAAACATCTTGAACTATTTCTTAAACCTTCAGGACTTGGCAAAATTCAGAACACATTTTGCCAGGCACTGATTTCCCCCTTTAATTTTTAAGCCCCTGTGTATTTCAAGGGGAATTTAATCCGTATGTTCCTGATTCATTTACACTTAACTCATCAAAATGCTTCTTTTAGAGAGTCATTTGATGTCTAAGACACCGTATAAGCTTTCTGTATGTGTTTTTCTCCCCATGAAATTACTTTTTTTTTCCAGCAGTGAATAGAACTTCAATAACTAAAGACTTTATATCAGTAAGATTTCATCAATCAAATGTCTTTCAACTTCCTTAAACATTCTGTGTGGCTCCTCAAGAAGACCCTAACTAGCCATTCAAGAAACACATAAGATAGTCTTCCATGGAATGGGTATGTGCATTGCAGCTATAGGACTTTGTGCCAGTCACTTTCATAATTCTAGGACAAATTACTCAACCCCTGAGATTTAAAGGAAGAAAGTTTATTTTGGCTCAGAATTTTAGAAGGTTCAGTCAGTGACAGTCGGAGGATGAGCTAGAGACAGGAATATATCTTTCTAGGTGACGCTCCTGGTGATCTTTTCTTTCTAACCAGGCTCTACTTTCAAACACATAAGACTTTTGGGGAACATTTCAGGTCTAAACCAGAACAGACCCTAATGACTACAGAATCCTCCAAAAATCTTCTTCTTACAAATCACCATTACCTCCATATTCTTAGAAATTTCAACATTTCCCTTTGCTGCATTGCTGTGAAATACTTGGTTGCAATGATTACATACGTATTTGTCCTCTCCCTCTGGGTAAGTATTTATTAGAATTTTGGGTAAGGAAACAAAAGAAACCAACCCTAACAAAATGAAAAGAAATTAGCAACTTACTGAGGGTCTATTGGGTAGCCTTGGGGTGGATAAAGGTAGGAGAAGCAGGTCTGAAAGCTGGGTCACAGCAGACACCCAGGGGCTTCATGGGAAATCCATGACTCCAATTGTTCTTTTCCATTCTCGAGTCATTTATCTCAAGATATAGAGAAATGGGAGGTGAAAGGTTACAACTGACTTAATTTGCTTCATGACCATACTTCTTGCTAGCAAGGGGCAGAGCATCTAATTTTATATCCGAGCCAAAATACCCTTAGCAGGGGAAAGTTGACTCTTCAAAAGAAAACAGGAATGGGGAACAGAATACCGTGAGCTCATTCGGGGAAGAGACTCCTTTTCATTCCTAAAATCAGGATAGAGGTGGCACTCTTCTAAGGTCACTAGTCAACATTAAGGAACCATTCCCTAAAAGAGTGACAATGATAGATGAATTTAATACTCTTGTTTGACAGGCCAATATGCTAAAGCAGACTTGGGAAATTTCTGATTCCAGGTAACATGGGGGGAATGTCCTCTACCCCTGTCCCCTCTCTGGGAAGAAAGTACGAACCAATTGAGGACACTCAAAAGCAAGTGGCAGTAGACAAATGGAGAAGAAGGCCCTACTTTGTAACAGCATCCAGCCACGGATGAGCTTACAAGGTTTTGCCGGCATCTCTTAGCCTTATCGCAATGCACCCATATTAACACAAGAGAACTCAATGCACTGGGGATAGAGAGAGACCATGATCCAGGAGAAACCCTCTACTTGTGGCTCAAGGAGAGGGCAAGGGAACTCCTAATACCTGAAAACACAGAAATGTGCCCGTTCTACTCTTCTTTTCCCAGCTCTTCCTCACCCTCTTCTCTTCTCTCTCCTTCTTCCCCATCTTCTACCGCTCCTGTATTTCTTATTCTATGCTTCAGACCGTAAGCAATGCAGTGGAGGTAGCAGCAGCCTGCAGCGATGTGAGCCTGAAGGGGCCGTACTCTGAGAGCCAAGCCTCTGCCTCTTCATTCTGTGTAGCTGTGGCTCCAAGAGTTTGGGTCAGATTCTCACTGCTTTATTCTTTCTCCGTTCTCCTGCTCATTTACCGAGATGTGGATGAGAAATGAAAAAATATGTGGCAAAGCAAAGTAACGAAAGCCCTAGCTTTCTGGATGTAAAACCAAAAAAGAAGATCCTCAGGGAAAGAAATGTATTAGGAGATTACAGAAAGGGAAGGACTCAGGAGAGAAATACCACATAAATATTTATGAACTCCTTGGCTCACCACCTGAGGTTCACAATGACAGACCTGATGTAATCCACGGTACCAATGACTTTGGAAACTTAACAGATGCACTATAGGCCATGTCCCATGTCCCAAAATTGCCTGCAAGGTGGCACACAGAAAGAGACAGATTTGATACTGCAAAGGCTTTGACAACTGATGTGACACTGGGACCACAGTCCTAGAATGTATCTTGGAGCCCGACACCTGAGTTTATGTTTTCCACAGGTTACTTAACAAGATTAAGAGTTTCATGATTTTCCAAAAGTCCAGGACACAAAACAAAATTTTCCAGCATATAATAAACCAGAAAAGTCTCAGTTAATGTGCAAAAGCCATCAACCGATGCTAAAGTCACAAGGGTACAGATACTGGAATTACCAAGTAAAGGCTTTATAGAAGTGATGATACAAATGTTCCACAAAGCAATCACAAACCATAAAATCAATGGAAAAATTAAAATTCACAGAAGCAAAAAAAAATGGAGCGTTAAAACACAACAATTTAAAAAAATATTAAAGCTCATTGGATTGACTCAAATGCAGAGAGGAGGTATAAGAGGAAAGAACTGAAAACTTGAAGGTAATCCAATAGAAATTACTGAAACAAACAAATAAAACACACAGCACCTCATAGACCTGTGAGTAAATAACAAAAGTGCTAACATTTGTGTCATCCATAGGCAGGGGAGGAGAACTCACCAGTGGGAAAACAGTTGAAGGAACCTTGGCAAAGACACAAAATAGCAGACACAGAAGCTGTGTGAATGCGAAGGAGAATAAGCTCAATAAATGACTTGTCAAGACACATCGTAATGATGCTGGTGAGCACTAAAGAGGAAAAAAACCCCTCAAAAGCAGCCAGAGGAAAAAATGACACCTTTTCTCTCAAGGAACCCTGATTTCTATACTTTCTCACCAAAACCATGGATGAAAAGAAAGTTCTGTATGTTTCAGGTACGCAAAGAAGAGAACTGAAAACCCAGATTTATATCCAGCCAAAATATCCTTCTGAGAGGAAAGTCACATCCACACTCCATGGGGATACGACCTGGTGAAAGAAAATAAGGAGAGCTCATTCCGGGCACATTTGCTTGAAGTAGAAAGCCCAAAACATCTGGAATGAGAAATACAATTAAAATGGTAAGAACCGGGCTAATTGTAACATGCTATTTTTTCCTTTTCACTTTTTAAAAATTGTTTGGGGGTGAAAGAATCAATTATAATATCGACTGATGGGGTTATCGATGTATGTAGACGTGACAGTTATATAACTCAATTATATAACTTATGGAGAATGAACTGAAACTTACATTACAAGCTTTCTACTTTTCACTTGGGAAGCAATTTTTTTGTTGTTCTGAGAATTGAGCCCAATTTACACTAAGAACATCCCCAGTCTATTTATTTCTTATCATTTGAAAGAGGATCTCACTAAATTACTAAGTTGTCCAGGTTGGGCTTGAAATTGCAATTCTCCTGTTGGGATTACAGAAATTACAGGAATTACAGGCTTGACTGATGTGGAAAAATATTGATATTAGATATTTCCATCTAAGAAAGTTATGGAAAGCTAGGTATGCATATTGTAATTTTTGGGCCAACCCTTTTATACCCGTATAAAAAAGGGTATAATCAAAACACAGTAAAAACTTAAATTGAAAAAAGTTCAATTAATGCAAAAGAGATAGAAAATAAATACAGAAATAAAAAGTGAGAATAAATGAAAAACAAAATGACTGGACTGAATTCAAGTATAACAATAATTGCATTAAATACAAGTGACCTAAATGTATCAATAAGACACAGAGATTAAAGAATGGAATTTTTAAAAAGTTGTCTATAAGAAACACACTTCAAATATAATAATGTAGTAAAAGGTTGAAAAAGATACCATGCACTTTACCAACCATAAAATAAATCGCAATGGTCACATCATATCAGAAAGAGCTAATTTCAAAGGAAAGAGTGATGTCAAGGAGAAACAGGAGTTTCAATAAAATGACAAAAAGCTTGACTCGTCAGAGACACATGACAATCATAAATGCTTATGTACCTAAAAATCGAACTTAAAAACAAAGACTTTCAAGCAACAAGTGAACGAACTAGAGAATACTGACAATTCCGTGATCATTGTTAGAGACTATAAATGCTCTTCTCTCAGTAATAGAAAAATCTCAAAGATTTTGAACTGAAAAAAACTAAGAAAGAAAAGTTAGGGAATTCTTACACATAACATTAAATCATGCCCTTAAACGAAAACAATAAAAAAGACAAATTAAACTCTTAAAAGCTTTAAACACTTGTATTTCATGAAAGCTACCACCAAGAGAAAGGGAAAACAAATTACTGATAGAAAATGTATATAAATCAAATATTTGGCCAAAATGACTTTCATCTAATATATATTTAAAGACACTTAAAAATAAGCAATAAAAGGTCAATTAAATATGGGCAAGAGGCTTGAACAGGTACTTCACAAAAGACAGCGGCAAATAGTGTCCATGGATAGATGCTCAGCATCACTGGCCATTAGAAAAAATCAAGTTAAGATGATGAGATACTATTACTTATGTATTAGAAGTGGTTAAATTAAAAAGATTAAGTATTTCTGTCTCAGGTATTTTCTCATTCCTGGGACAGAATGCCTGACGTTCACAACATAAGGCGGGAAAGATTTCTTTATCTCACAGTTTCAGAAGGTCTCATTCCATTTGTGGGTAGACAGCAGTGGTGGAAGCACATGGCTGGGATCTAGTAGGAAAGATGTTCACGGCAGGGTAGACAGGAAGCCAAGTGAGCAAGGAAGGGCAGGGTTAGCATATATCCTTCTAGGTCATAACCCACTGACCTTTTCAGGTCAAACCCCGTTTTTTGCCCCTTTTGGGTCAAGCGTCCGTAATCTGCCCTTCTAGGTCAAGTCCCAGGGGTCCACCCCTTCTGACAAGACCCCACCTCTTAATAATATGTGGTCCCATAGGCATTTCACAACATCCAAATACAAGTGGCTTTTGAGGAATATTCCAGATCCAAACCATAACAACTGAACTGATGGAACACAAAACCGAACGGGGTCATCTGACACCTCTCATTTTCTAGAGGAAACAAGGTGTTAGTGTGACTAGTCAGAGGTCCAGGAGCCCGACTGTCTTAGTTACTTTTTCGTTGCTGTGACTCAATACCTGACACCCACAAATTTAGGAAAGGCTCATTTTAGCTTACAGTTTCATATGGTCACAATACATTCAGGGGTGGCCAGCAGCAATCAAAGTACAGGACAAAGGCAGACGTGGAGGCAGCTTCTCAGGACATCACAAACTGGAAGGTAAGCTGAGACCAGTTGACACTAGCCCCAGTCCTCCAGGAAGGTAGGTGCAGTTTATGTATCCTTTCAGGTCTCCACCCGGTAATTAGTCCCTCCTGCATCCAGGCTTGGCCACTACACACCATTAATCCTAACTCACATGCCTTTAGTCTTAACTGTAATCCACCCCTCCATACTAGACCCCAATCCACCAACATCATCACATGGTTCCATAGACAATCCATAACATCAAAATACATGAGACTTTTGGCGGACACTCCAGATCCTAACCGCAACACCTACCATTAACAAATACCAGCAAGCACTTGGCAGAAAAATGAAACATGCCACTGAATCTTCCCTCCTCTGTACCCACTGGATGTAGTACAAATGCTTATGGAAGGTGTGCAGACATTCAGAAGCCGGTCAAAAAAAGTAATCCATTTAAGTATTTAAACGTGAAAAGCTTGCCCCAATTTGCACTTCAGCCAAGGCATAGATGTTTGAATTCAGGTTGGGCAATTATAATCTGGTTGAAGCAGTCATTTTCATACATTCTCATGGATATTAATATGTGACAGTGTAGTTTTAAAGCCACATACTTGGGGAAAAGAGGTAGAAAAATTTAAGCCACCAGAGAGGAGCTGTCCCAGAAATCATTAGCAAGAAGAACTCTAGGAAATCTCCTAGATTTTAATCACGCCCAAGCTTGAAGATCAACAAAGGAGTGACAAACACACGAGAAGAAAATGTAGTCATTTGGGGAATGAAGAAGAAACCAGTCAAATCGATGTTTACAATGAATTGGTTTATGTTAAAATATTTCATCTACAGCAAAAAACCCCAAAACATACTGGGAGAAATTGACAAATTAACTGACATAATAATTAAACACATTCCATGATGCAATGCGGCTAAAGCTACCAAAGTACAGGGACAAAGACATAGGAGTCCATTGCACCTCATTTATACCCTGGCTCCAAGACCTATGTGCTGTGCAACCCGAAAAAATTATGACTTAGAGCATGTTTCATCATCTGTAAAATGAGATTTTAAAAGTACTTAGAGTCATGGTTGGGAAAATGAGAAAATGCATGCAAAGGCCTTAAAATGACTCCTGGCACACAGCAAAACCAAGAGGATAGTAGCCATTAACATTTTATCATCATTATAGAAAAACATGTTGATATCCTTCCAAAATCCAAAAATTGGGAAAGACAGATGCTTTGCAAAAATTTAAAGCTCCCTGTAAGCATATATATGCATCATGGGTTGTTCAGTCTGATTGGGCTGCCTATCAAAGAAAAAGAACTCTTGTTTGAGGGGATAGTGCACAGAACCTTCCTCAGGCTTAAGAGTTTCTGAATTCTTGGCCTAATTTCTCCACCACATGGCTGGATGAACTTGAGGTAGTCACTTCATTTTCAGGACCTTAGTTGATGCCTGCAAATGGTTGAGTTGGCCCTGGTCCTTTCTCATGTCCTTTCCATCATCTATATTTTATGAGATCTGCCATGATCTGCCACAGGGTTTGTGTGGTCATCCCACCAACTACTAATCCATCCATCATTATTATAGCCTAACCACACAAATCAAGTGAGAAAGAGTGGGCTCTGCTGTTCAGACAGACTCTGACTTTGTCTTCCTTAGTAAGCTAACAGAAGAAACCTGACATCTTGTGTCCCCAGATTAACGACACTCCCGGGGCTGTCTGAGTAAGCAAGTCCTCCAGGTGCTCTGTTGACTGGTCTTTTGTACTTGTAATGCTTTTCGTATGACAATGTCTTTACTTTTGTTTCTGGCAAGAATTAATAAATTACTTATGATATTTAAGAAGAAGCAGATGTTCCCAATGAGAAGGGGGCCCGTTTGCCCATTAATTCTGGTTGGATTTTTCTTGCTGTGGTGAATGGAAGCAGACAGAGGAGGTGATCCACACGATGTGTTGCAAGACCAAGTCGTCTGCAGACAGTAGAGCTGAGAACAATTGCTCCGTATAATTCAAAATGGATGGGACAATGATACGATGCTTAAAATTAGAAAAGCATTTGGTTTGTATAGTTAAAAGCTAATAAGCCCTATGGCCCAGAAATTGTTCCAGATGCTAGGAAGAGACTGTACAAAATGGAGACCCTACAGCTAGTGAGTGGATAGTTAGGGAACAGCTACTAGGAACAAGACATCGTCTTTGGGTGATCCATGCTACAGTGTGGAAGGACACCATTGATTAGACACCAACACTGCATCGAGAACACATTCAACACAATAAATCTATAGATTTTACTCATGTACCTTAAGGCATTTTCAACTGTCATGTACAAAGGTTGGTTTCATTCTGATGTTCAAATTCTTGTATGTCCAATATTTGTGTGTGTGTGTGTGTGTGTGTGTGTGTGTGTGTGTTTGTGTCAGTGGGTGGGTGTGGGCATGCACGTGGTACATTTTTAATCTGTTCCATATAACTTTTGCTTTCAAGGCTATTATACTCCAGTTAGATAAAATAAGTTACAGATCTACAGCTGAACGTACAACTGTTTAAATTGCACATTGCGTAAGTAAGCCACCATGATAGGTGAATTAGTATTTTTTTTTAATGTAACAAGAGCATACATCCCTCTTTCAATGATGTTCAGTCTCCTGATGTGCTTTGGCCTTGTGGTGGGTGCAGGGTACTTTGCTGAACCTTGATGTTGGGTCTTGCCACATAATTTGGCACGGTCCCTGGGACTTTAGCAGATGTATTACTGAATGTGTTTGTGTAGTTGGGCTTTTCCTCTTGTGCCCCTGCTGCTGCTACAAGACTTCGCTTGCAGTTTTGCCCCTTGGTGCAATCCCCCAGAGTGGATCTGGCTGGAACCCACCCTAAGACAAGGAGGCAAGCCCAGTTCCACTGAGAACCTGACAAAGAGACCCCGAGCTCCACAGGAGTAAAAGGCTCAAGTAAAGCCATTCAGTTTTTGAGGTGATTTATTTTATAGAAGTAGCCTTTATGGTCACCGTAAAAGAAAAACTTAAAAATGTGAAATAAGATTGTTTTCTGCACCAATTATAGAAAGAATCCAGGTTGTGCTAAAGCAGATGTGTACTCTAATGGAAAGCTGTCCCAATGAAAGATAAGTTTTTAGACCAGACCAGTACTTGGCAACTGAAACCAAAACCCAAAAGAATCAGAGGACTAAGTTAATATAAATGTCCCAAGAAATTAAGCCAGAGAGTTGTACATTGTCAGAGTTTCCATTGACACAGCTAAGGAGGGAGACATCTGCCCTATGCACCCCAAGTTCTACAGGGACCTCATCCCTATTGGATACAAACACACAAAGACATCCCAGCATAGGATAATTCAATAGCAGAAGTACATTAGCAACACCCCTTGCCCCGGTTCAGGGCTTCCTAAACATCCATCAGCCTCCTGATGATGCTATGACTTTCCTTGAGCATCTGACAGCAGGAAGAAAATAAAGACTAGTCATGCTGACTTGAGTTCTCAGGTCCATGCAACAGTTAATAGTCAGTGAGTGTTAATATATTGACATTTAGGGCAATATACATGTCTGTGAATTGGTGGGTGTATGTCTAATTTGAGAACCATACCTGTTCTCTGTGTGTTGAAAAATTCAGTTTCAGGGAAAGGAAAGCAATTGACTAGTCTAAGATAAAACCCACCTGGGGATACTTAAAAACAAGCGCAAGTCTCGTGATAACCTGACCTCACCAGGGTAGTTCTTTCCCATTGAAAACATTAGAATGTCATCATAGCTAAAAAGAAAAAAGCCATTTAAATTGATTTTGATTCTAAATTCTTTATTCTTTAATAATTGCTAAATATGTTGTGCAGTTAATAAGGTTTCAACAAATTTTAGAAAACAAATGATTACGATTTCCTGAATGGAAGGCTGGGTCATAGTAAGTGACAAGACTCATCTTGCAAGCAGTCACAAATATGACAAACTGCTGTTTTAACATCACGGAGAAAAGTGAGGTCTGGGAGTCTAGTTTCCTAGTACATATCTGGTATCAAAGAGAACCGAATAATGGAAAATAGTGGGGAATGTCCACAGAAAGACAGGAAAGCTTTGTCTGAATTGACGGAAAAATGTAAAGCTTTAAGAAGGATGAAATACTTATATTACACATTAAGACTTCTCGGGACACAGGTAAGAAGATTAAAAAAAGATTCTAGGAGAAACAACTGTGGGTGCTCTATGGACATACACATGTGATTCATGAGAGGTGGATGCTCACAGGACATTTATTAAGACTAAAAATTTAAATATGTAACCTTCCATGAGGAGAGGAAGATCATGGAATTCAGTTAGACTCAGGAACAAATAGAATAATGTTTGTCAACTTCTGGTATTCACACCCCACTATTAACTTCAGAAAGCCTTACACAGGTGGCAAGTCCTACAAACCTTCACCTGATAATCTACAAACTCACTTTACATCTATTATTTATCTTGCTCTTACCAGAAAATAATGCAAGGGAGACACATTTAAGATTACCTTCACTTTAGAGTTGCACAACTCAAATCTCGAGGATATAACTTAGGACTTCTCAGATGACTAGACAGAGGTAAAAGCAACAGGTGAGTGGAGCAAGCTCAGAGCAATCCACTGTAGACATCTCTTCCCAGCAATGGCACAGTGCTGGCTCCAGAATGGCCTCACTGGGAATATTTACACGTGGAAACTGGTGAACAAACATTGTAAGTCCAAGATTCCGGCTCTCCTCCCTCCAAAGAGCTGGTTGTACAATGATTTCCATTGCATCACTGTAGAACACAAGACTTCTATGTAAGGGTTCTGTCCACTGTGTCTCTCCAACAACATAAAAAAACATCGAATTATCCAAATTTTGTCCTGGTACTACATACACTTACTCTACTGACCACATGAGCACTAACGGAGGTCACAAATCCAGGAGTTGACACCGCTTGGCTCTAACTCTGACAGAAAGTTAATGTTAACACTTTTCTGCTAATGATGTGAGGACAGCCTTGGAGGAAGGGAGAAAAGTATGGATTTTAGTGAAAATCATATATTTTGCATAATCAATTGAAATCTTTGGTTGGCCCATATAAGGTAACAAACCTTGCCACATTTGGAAATTAGTATGTTGATTGCCTAAGAGTCCAGCTAGGCAAATAGATAAGCATGTCACACTTGTATATTTATTAGCTAAATTTTATTCACTTACCATTGACAAATTGATAGGAAAGTCATTGCATTTAAAATACTTATATTAACTGACTACACTCACTTTTTCCCATTTTATTGATATGTATAAGTGCAAAACTTAAGGTTTACAATGAAATCGAGCATTTTGTGCACAAACGTATCTTGTCAAGGTGACAAGGACTTTTGACACTCATGTTTCTCAAATGCTTTAAGTATTTTACTTTTGTGTGTATTATTTGAACACTTATCCAATGAATATAATTTTCAAAGTATGTAATATAGATGCCATATGGCATGAAGATTATAAGAGGAACCAATAATTTTAGCTAATTATATTCCCCTGGCCCCTTACTGTCCCATCTTTAATTGACCATGCCGCGTCTTTCTGCAAGGACCTTATGTAACCAAGAGGAGTCCATGAAAACACCAGCAGTGCCATAAAGTAGGAAAGGAAGCCAATAAGTAAAGCAGATTGCAGTGGAAATAGAAAGATCTGGAAGTCACAATAATTACATTTTCACTTTAACTTAGTTGGTTGCTGAAGAAAACAACGCTGCCTGGCCTGGCTGCAAAGCTTTCTGTATTTTGCATTGAAGTTGGAAGATAGATTTTCTTTCTAAACATTCATCCAAAAATTTTACCATCGTGACAAGGCCTGATTTACTTCTAAAGAGGTTATGAGAAAGCACGCATCAATTACACATCTCTAGAGACAGTGATCCATACAAAAGGGAAGTGGGTAAACATACATGGAGCTGTTGTATGGATGTTTCCTCAAGGCTTCAAAAGATGCCATGTTGATTCATGTTCTGTCCTCGCCTTTCTTGCCTGTGGTATGGCTTCTAAGGTCTTCCTTCACGTTACCTTCAGCATGAATTCTCTTAGGAGTGCCATTCTTAAACTATGGGACCTGTATAATGATCACCTATGTTCAGATGAGGGGAAACCAAGGCTCCTTTGCCAAGCAGAAGGTTATTGCGGCATCAGGCATTCTAGGAGGGGCCACGGGAATTTTTAGGAAGCCTCCTTGGAGGTGGGCTGGTGAAACTTGTTTTGAGTTGTAGCAGTGGTCTGGCAGCAATTCTGACTATTCACTAGAAATGACTGTGCTCTTTCATGGGATGAGAGATGGTACTCAGACACTTCCTAAATATTTTGATTGCTGTAACTACTTTTACCTGTGAGCAGTTTTCACTTGGGTAATCAGAAGCCCTAGTAGAACTATTTTTATTCCAACGGGAAAAGGCTAGGGGAGACAAATGAAGAGAAACATGGAAGAGAAGGACAGAGGGCTGAGATAAAGAGGAGGAAGTTGTATTGTGCCCCTGTGTGTGCCAGGTAACTAACCCACAGTTGCCCCAAAAGGCAGTAAAAAGCTCAAATGAGAAAGTTTTCTTCATATTTGAAGACAGTGTGTACACTCTAGTTAGGACAATCAAGACAAACCACTTTTCCTTGAAAGCTTCACTGCGTTATTTGAGGGAAGAAAAGGGTGGGTGAGGGGTTGGGCAAATTCTGTGCAGGAAGTGACCCCAGTAGTACCACAAAGTAAAAGCTCATGATGATTCATGCTAAAGCCAGAATCCTCTTCCAATGAGAAAAAGAGATAGAGGCACTTCCAGCCTTTGACGTTATCGCGCCAAGGTGAGGAGAAAAAAAGAGGGAATTTAATTGAGCCCGAAAGGGAAAGTTAGCCCAGGGATCACGAGGGAGAGACAGACACACAGAGTAAAAGGAGAGGGAGACACTCTCAGTGCCATAACTAGCTAATTTACTTTGCTGAATGATCTGTTTTCATATAAATTAGCTTGTGCTTTTAGCTGAGGCTCACTAAGAACATGCAAGTTAATAAAATGCACAACATTTATTGTGCATGCAGCATATTCGGGATTTTTCACTTGGAACTCCAAATCAGAACGAGGAATTTGGAACACAAAGCTGGAATGCGCAGCACAGCATTATGCCCGCCGAGCCCGGCGCCGAGAATGCACGGAAACCAAGTACAGTTGGCACTTTGTACTTACAAGTGGCACAACGTTTCGGCAGAGACTCAGCTTTTTTTTTTTTTAATGCATATGACTCAATATGGAATGTTTTTGTTCATGATGTATAACTACGGCCATTGACAACTGTCCAGGTGCTGTAATGTGTGCTGAACTAACACAGGCTGGTGACAAATTTTCCCAAGCATTAAGCAGACACACCCAGAAGGGCCAAGGAAAAGCAAGAGAGAGCGATTAAGATGTAGATGTGCAGAGAAATGTGTACCTGAGCACTCACATTCAGTTTCATAAAAACAGATGCATGTATATATATATATATATGTGTGTGTGTGTGTGTGTGTGTGTGTGTGTGTTACATATATCTGTATATATATGCATGTAAGTGTGTGAAATCCTAATAAACGCAGTTTATATATTAAACAATGTATGGTATATTTTATGATTATATCTACATCTATATACATATAGATGTAGATAATATATATATGTATATGCATATATATATATATATATATATATATATATATATATATATATATCCCTGCACTTGTTAGGATCAACTTTCTTGCACCATGGGACTTGATCAAAAACTAGGGTGCTATAAATAATTAGGTAATTGAATAAAGAAATAATCATCTCATCGCCTGTCTTCTGTCGTTCCTCTCATCTTAGTCCCAGGGTTTCCTGAAACAGGCGACTGAACACACGTTAGGACAATGATAACATTTAACCAGTTCAGTGGGCACCACATTACCATATCTTTGTATTTTTGCAATTTTGACACTGCAGCTGTGCGTCATGAGGGTAGACAGAATTCATCTAGTAAAAAAAATCATTTACAATATTCTATTCAGTAATCAAAAGAGGTGTTTTGCAGATCATTCAGTATCTTCTAAATTTCGATTAATCATTTATTTTTGAATCACTGTGTGAACGTAGCATTCTGGAACCTGCCTGGGTGTCACCGTCATTCTGCTAAGCCAGCATCAGTTTCCCACGGAGACCTACACAGCTGAACCCAACTAAGTTCACTGTAGGTTCATTTACTCCAGTCACCAGGTTTATGCTAGATTCGCAGATGTTTCTTGTCTTATAACTAGAAGTTTGTACTACGGGATCAGCATTTCCCACTTCCCCTGGCTCTGGCTCCTGAACACCATTGTTCTTATAATCACTCTGAGTTTCTGGGAGTTTGACTTTTTTCCTACTGATTTCACATATAAGGTAGACCATACATATTTGTCTTTGTCTAACTTATTTTGCTTAACATAGTCCTGGCCAGGTCTGTCCACGCTGGTGCAAATGCAAAGATTTCCTTCTTCGGATGGCTGGGTTATACAGGTATGTCTTGTCTTTCTGGTTAAAGTTAACCAATACAGTGAGGAGCCTATTTTCTCAATCCACATACAGTATTCCACAGAGAGTGGGATATGTGTGTGAGATACATGTATCACAATTTCTTTATCCTTCGTGTGTCAGTGAACAAAGGCTGTTTCTACGTTTTGGTGGTTGGGAATGACGCTGTACGTGCATGGATATGGCGATACCTGATTTTCTTTTGTATATACCTGGAAGCAGGCTTGCTGGATCACACAATTGCTCAGTTTTTGACTGTGTGTAGGAACCGAACCTCCATAGTGTTTTCTGTAACAGTTACACTACTTTAGATTCTCACTAACATTGTGCAAGTGTTTGCTTTGTTCACAACCTAACCATACTTCAGATGTTACAATCAGCATCTGTTCTACTTCAAGTCAATTTTTGTGAAGGATCTCAATGAGCGGTAAATACCCAGTCACTTATATAGGGATATCCATCTTTCCCAGAACCATTTATTGAAGAGACTATCCTTTCTTCATACATCCTGAGGGCCCTTGATACATAATAATCTGCCATTTATGTGTCGGTTTATTTCTGAGATCTCAATCCTGTGCCATTGGTCTATGTGTTTTTTTATCTCAGAACCGTACATTTTGATTATAACCATTTGGTTGGAAATTAGGACAACCGAGGACTGAAGCTCAAGATTACTTTGTTTATTCAAAGTCTTTCATCTTCCACATGAAGGTGGGAATTTTTGTCCCATTTCTGTAAAAACTTAACAATTGGGATTTTGATAGGAGTTGCACTGGATCTGCATGCGATGACTTGGACAGTATAAACAATTTAAATGATGCTAGTTCTTCTGATCCACACGTTCTTGCCATTCATTTGTATCTTCTCCAGTTTCTTTCAACAATTTACAGTTCAACTCTGTGAATCTTTCACCTCCTTAGCTAAGTTTAACCCTAAGTATTTTATGGTTTTTGATGCTAATGTAAAATGGTGTGAATTTTTCAAATTGATGTTGGTATTGTCAACACTGATTTCATACAAACTACATCAATTTTGACTTTTTAAATTACTGTGATTTTTGTACACACACTAGCACATATGCATATACTTCTGTAGTTGATCCATGTGTACATGTGTGATATGTATTTAGAAAGATATGTACATTCACATGCAGAAAATAGCATTGGTCTTATTTTTAATTATCCAAAAAGAGTATCTGAATCAGATCAAATCTCCCTATTGAACAAGTAACTAAACAGGTCTCAGAAACACATGGAAAAAGGCTCAATTTGTACACCTTGCCTGTGTAGATTTATAATGTATGTATTTAATTATCTATGTACCTAATTAATCTGTTGTACAATAGAAATAGACCTTTCTCTCTTAGTTTCTCATCTCACACACACACACACACACACACACACACATATTCACAAACATAAACTTAAAAAATAAAATAATGTGTAAATGAAAATAAACAATCTCATTACGCCATTTTAATTTCTCTTTACTAATGCATAATGTGCTCACATTTAGTAGAACTCTGATGAATATTAGCTACGCAAACCTTTAAATCATTAATAATTTGGTAAATCAAAGGTTATCTTTTTATTTTACATGTATTTTTCTATTTGTGAAGCTTGCATTATCTTAAAAATTATTTTTATTAAGATATTCTGGTACTTTCAGGGTTTTTGTCCTGTTTTCCGAGTGTTCAGTGCAATACTCAATAACTTTTTACCAGATAAGGATACAAAAACCTTTAATATTTTTATTGAAATGAGTGACCTTTATCATTTTCCCATCATTTTTAAATTTGAGAATTTCTTGTTCATTCTGTAACCTTTAATTCAAGTATTCTCTTACAGTGTTTTCAAAATTTATCTTTCATGGTTAAATTTAAACTATTAGCTCTCAATTTGTTTGTGGGTGATATTATCTGAGATATAACTTCATTAATTTTTTATAACATTGTTTATTATTCTAATCCATTTTATTATTTTCATCATAAGCTTTGGTTTGTACTTAATGAATTCTTTTTTTTTCCGGGCTTTATTAGAGGACTCTTAATTCTTTCATTGTTTTATTATTGATTCCCATTCAACATTTCAGTGATTTGGTCTGTGCAATAAATTTGTATATCTGTAGACACAATCTCTTTTTCTCTTCTTAAATATTTTCATAGATAACATTTTAATGTGCTTATTATTCCATATGAATTAGAGAATCATTGTCAAATGAAAATCGAAAAACTGTGATTGGGCTTGAGTCATACACATGTATTGATTTTGAAAATCTTAATTTTAGAATATTTAAATTTCACAAGTAAACATTACACATCCATTAGTTCTTTAAAACTTTGTGTATTTACATACCTCACATTTTTTTCTAGAATCAATACCACTATTTTAGAATTTTTTTTTTACTATTTTTTGCTTCCATGTATTAACCACTCACTTATTGTTGGTCTTCAAGGAAAACATGACCTTAATTCTTCTTACACCCTGCTTATTTATAAGACCTGGAAGAGTTTTGCGATCTTAGGTTTTGATCCAAGGATTTGGAATTCCCTGCAGTTACATTGATTAAGACCTGTTGTTTTCTTCTCCTCTGATTTGCTACCTGCCCTGATGTCCAGAATTCAGAACAGTCTTAAATAATAATGAAGATTACAAATATTTTTATATCATTCTTTCATGTTCAAAACACTATCTCCAGTATTTCACTGAGAATGATGTTGACATTTTAACATGGACATCCTGTATACATTAGGCAAGCATCTTTCTAATATTGATTGTTGATATTTCTATTTGAAATTTTTAATCCGTCAAAGAGTATTCAGCTTCACTAAACACCTGTAAAGCATCTGTTGAGATGGTGGTATTTCTTTTCTGACTCGATGTTTCAGTACGCTGCATTATGTGAATGGATGTCCTAATATTTAGCATCTACCAGTTCCTGGCATGAATCCTCCTGATGGAGATGGATTGCTTTTACCAAACTATATTAAAGAAATCAATTTGTGAATATTTTACTGGCCTGTCACTTCCTTGTGCTAATTCTATAAGCATCTTATTCTTTCACCTTATAAAACAATCTGGATGGCTTTCAAAATCTTTGTATGTTCTCTTGCAGTTCACTAAGCTTGGTCTACATCAACAATTCATGGAGACTTTAATGAAAATAGTTCTTTAATTATTTTTATTTTCTTAGTTTTCTCATTGGATATTCCAAATACTCTGTTTTTCATGTTGTTTGAGTCAATCTTCCCCACTAATATTTTCAAAATTGTTCTTTCAACTGAAATTCTCAAACTAGTAAATGGAGTTGTATGCTATGCTGGTCTCCATATTTTTACAAGTAGTATATTGTTTGTTTATATGATACAACAGTTCCAGATTTGTGTATTATATTTTCTCTGTATTATTAAATTTAAAGTTACTAGAGCCTTGCCATTCCTTCTCCCCTTTGCCCCACACACTTACTGACTTTCACTCCAGTTTTCCCGACGTGCTTATTTTTTTTTTTTTTACTGTCATTTCTCCACTGTGGCAGAATGCTGAGTTCATTTATTTTCATTCTTTCAGGCTTATGTAAACGCACACAAGGCTACACATTCAAGTCTCCTTTATGGCTAGACAAGGTCTTCATTTTTCTTATGTTTCTAAATAATTACCATTTACCATTTAAATGACTATTAACGGTTGACTGTGCGCTAAGCATTGTCTTTTTGTAGAGAAAAGCTAAAACTGCAGTTACAATTCAAATTTTCTTCTATGTCTGAATTACCTAGAAAATAATTTAGGGTGACAGTGGGACACTGGCAAGAGTTGAATCAGGGATTGTGTGTCCAATGCTACTTAAAAGTTCAGTGAGAGTTAGGTTCAGTCCTTGACAGGAAAACTGCACAAACAATATGCAAAATAAATATAATATTATCTGATTAGAATTTGATAATGGGACTTCCCCATGGTCTTGAAAAACTCTGAGTTGGAACTTACCAAGTAGGAAAGTCATTAGGAAGTGTTTTCTGTTAAAAAAAAATGCCCCTGTTACGGGTTCTTTAGTTTTCAGTTCCAGACAGCTTTTTAGAAGTAACGAACATAAAGGTTTTTAGAGTTCCCAAATGAAATAAGTAGTTCAGCACTTAAGTGTTTGAGAATGTACAGAAGGTAGGTAGGAAGACCTTTTTAAAAATTAGTTTTTTGCCTGCTACGCTCCAAAAGAGTAAGAGGAAGATAGAAAGACAGAGGAAGAGGAAGAGGAAGGAGAAAGGGAAGGAGGACAAGAGAAAGAAAAGAAGAAAGAGAAGAAAGAAGTCTGATGTGATACATGACTCAGGTTGTACCGTTCATGAGCACTGGGTGCTACGTTAAGTCAAACAAGCCAGGCTGTAGTCCTATTTCGGCAGGGTAAAACTAAACGTAAAACAAGCTGCAGTACCTTTGAGTGATTTTTTTTTCTGCTATACCTTAAAGAGTTCTATGGGGATTCTTTACTTCTACAAAGAGTAAGTCTAACTTGGAGCAGCTTCAAGGAGCATAAGCTCCAATTTTTTTGTATGTGGTGGTAGGGAACTCCAAGTGCCTCCCATAACACTCTAAAAGGGAGCAAAATTTACATCACCCCAGAATCCCATGCAGTGATGCAGAATTGGGTAGGTCGCTCCATTTCTCAGGAGCCTTGTGTGACTTCAAAAATTAGAGAATTTGGGTCTGGTGGAATGACACAGTGGTTAAAGTGCTTGCCTTGCAAGTTCAAGGCCCTGAACTCAATTCCCTAGCACCACATAAACCAGGCATGGTGGCACGCAAGTGTAATCCCAGCACTTGGGAGGCTGAGGCAGGAGAACTGCTGTGAGTCCAAGGCCAGCCTGGGATGCACAGTGAGGTCAGAAGCAAGCTGGGCTACAGAGCAAGATCCTATATGAAAAAAAAAATTAGAGAACTTGTAGGTAAACAAAATTATAAGCCAATAAAGTCCTGAGGGAATTTTTGGTATTTGTGTGGCAGTCAGGTAGAAGGACGGTGCTGAGACACAGTTCCCCCTTTTCTCCCTTCTGGATCAAGTACATGGACAAGTCCGGGACAAAGAGGCAGAAGGAAGATTGGAAGAAAGCGGAAACTTGAACTATGACTAGCGATGGGAGCAATGACAGGTATGTGATGAACTTGTTGGTGTGTTTAGTTATTAGGGAGACGCTAAGGGTGCAGAGTAGGAAAATAGGCAGCTTGTGTGAATAGTTCACTCAAGAATACCCAAAGGCACCAACAACCTAAACCCCCCAAAAGTGAAATAGCCCACTTGATCTGTATGCGGCCAATCCTAAATTGAAACAATAAATGAAATCCCCAAGAGCACCACTTAGAGAAGGGTTGCTAGTTAGAATCTAGGGAAAAAATGATACCAGATGTAAAGACATCCATCACTCTACAAGAATTCTGGCTTAGGGACAGCTTTTCAGAGCAGACCTCTTGGGCAGCAGAAACTAAACAATATAAACTATTTGATCTTCTAGACCAATAGCACAACTACTATTTTCTAACTGTTTGCTCTAAAAATACAACCAATCTCAAAGGATTTTTGTTAAGAGTCATTAAGGAACTTTCAAAATTCTTCTCTGAGTAGGCTGTGTGTGTGTGTGTGTGTGTGTGTGTGTGTGTGTGTGTGTGTGTATATATATATATATATATATATATATATATATATATATATGACTAAATCACTTTCTTTCAAGTTCTCAAACTGACTTGAAACCATAAATACATCCTGATCTGAAAGCAACTTTTCTTACTGTTTTCTTACTTATAAAGATAAAATATGACAGCTTTCAGAAAATTAAAAAATATAACAAAGAAAAGGAATAAAGTCCCCAGACTAATTGCTAAGTTAGCTACTGTCAATGGTTTTGATGGACATCCTTCCAAAGCTCCCTCTATAATATATGGATATATATGTGCAATCATATATGTATATAATTTACACATAAACGGGATCAAAATATACATGCTGTTTTACAAGCTGTTTTTTTCAACAATATGCCAAAAAGATTTTTTAAGACAGTGTGCAGACAGATACACACACACACACACACACACACACACACACACACACACACGCACAAGTCCTGGTTAGGAATCATTTGGTAATCTACTGTGTGAGATTTTTAACAAAGTGTTTAACTAGTTTCCTGCTGATAAAAAGATTCATTTCGCTTTTTGTAATTACAAAGATTATTGCGCTTATATTCCATCACTTTAAAAAATGCCTGAGTAATTTTCTCATAAAGAGAAAAGGTTTATTTCGGCTCATGGTTTTAAAGATCCAGTGTGTAAATGGACAGACTTGTTACGTTCAAGCCACTATCAGAGCTGATGGGCGGCAACGGCAGGGAGTTTATGGCAGAACAAACCGCTTCCCTCTTGGCTAAGAAGTGAAAGGGAGGGAAAGGAAAGCCTCAGAACACCACAAGTCTCTTCTGAGAACACACCTACTTAATACCACCTCTTAAAGTTTCCACCACTTCCCAATAAAGCCATTGTATTTGTCAGCTTTCTGTTACTGTAACAAAACACCCCATCAAAACAACATAACAAAAAAAGTGTTACCAAAAGTCAAGGGTCAGCCTTACTCTATCAGAAAGATTTATTTTGGTTCACAGTTTCCAGGTTTCTACTTACGGTCACCTGGACTTCATGCGGGTTAGGTTCTGTCATCGGAGAATCACGATGAAGTGCCAACACTATTTGTTTCAACCTATCCCACAGATTGCTTTTCCAATTATAATCGTGGTATTTGGGCACACCTTCTCCAGAGTCCTGATTAATCATAATTTCTGGCTCTACTTACAACTGCCTATTACAAAGTGCAGTCCTATCGCTGCCGTGTCATGAGGCCACAGCTGATCTCCATCATTTCCCCCTGCTACTACCTACCTGTTCTAGATACATTTCCTGTTTGAGTTGTGCTTCTGTGGGGGTGACTTGGCAGGTTGTAGGGGGTCACTTCCTCAGCTCCTAACTCACTATTACCTTTTATTAGATTATGGGTGCTGTACTTGAGTATGTGGCATCTGAAGAGTAACATGGGAATGGCATGGCAGGTCTCCCTGGATAACCTGGCTCCAAACTTGTTCCTTCCTGGCCCTATTTGTAGCTGCTCAGAGTTGATTACTCCTGCTAGTACAGCAAATCCTTTCTTGGCTATAGATCTACAGCCATCAAAGCTTCAGTACCTTTAATTTCAGTGATACTTTTCCTGGGTCCCGTAATGGAAACAACCACTTTAGGGAACTAAAAATTTTAGATTCACAAATTATGAAGATGCAGGCATGAGAAGCATAAATTTCCTATTACTGGTAGGTGCCATCAGCTTCTGCCCACTGCCCCCTGGGACAACATAGGCTACTCAGTAGAAAAGAGCGCCCATAGATGGTGACATTTGGCTGCATCCTAAAGTACCTGTTATAATGGTTTTTGAAGTATATACTGTGATAATATTTATGTTGGCTGAAGAACAGAACCACCATCATGGCAAAGTGGGTCTTCGTGGGATCCCAACCGCACCTACCGCTTACTCTTGCACGTTTTTAAAGATTTTCTATGTTTTTAGTCTCAGTGAACAGTTGGTTCAATTCTTCACAATAACTCTTCAAGACTAACTTCAAACAAGTATTTATTCTTTATTCAATATTTCTTGAATATTTACTTTTGGCTAGGCCTCTATTTTAAGCAATAAGAATTCAATAAGGGAAATACAATAGCATCTAGACAAATATCTGGTATAAAAATAAGAAAACTATTATCATCCAAAGTAATGGCAGCCATAACTGACGTATGAACTAACATCTGAACTTGAATCTGGCTGTTGGATAGACATTTTCTAGGTGTAGAAGGAGAGCAATAAAAATATCAAGTAGTAAATATTAAGTCAGTGGAGAAGAGTAAAATCGAATGGGTAGGGCATTGGTCCAGACCCCTGGAAGTGTTCTTGGGAGAAAAGCTTTCACAGACAAACGTTTCAGAGATTCCACATATTATTAGTTCTAGCTCCTTATACACAATTCCAAAGCCTGAATATCACAAAAAAAACCAGTTTTTGCAACTTACCAGTCTGTAAATCCTTATCTAAACTACTGTGATACTATATGTAGTCTTAATTTATCTCATCTAATGTACGTACGTAGGTAGCCATACATTTTGCTATAGAAATAGCAAGGTGTTTGCTTGCTGGGAAGTGTTACACTGTGTTCATATAAATGCCTCGTTACCTTACCACACATCTGAAACACCTTCAGTTCTCAGTATATTCCACCCAATCATTTTTAGATAAAGGATTGTGGATGTGAACAATTCAGTTTTATAGGGTCACAAACTTGTTACTAGGTCTAAGTTCTTCAACAAAGAAATTAAGATCTTTCACCTAATATTTTCCATATAGATTTAACTTTTCAATATTCATTCTCCTTTGTCTCCTTTTTTTTTAAAAAAATATAAGACACCTACTAACATCCCACTGGAAAAAACTATAATGAATATTCCAAGGGATAATTGTTAGGAAATATTAACTAGGCACTGAGCAGGTAGGTGAAGTTTGAATATAGAGGAAACAACTACACTGTTTTTTGGAATACAGACTCTAACTTCAATTATAAAACAGGCTAATGCAAACTTCTAGTTATGAGTCTTTTCTATAGTGAAAGTAAGCAAGAATGTAAGTTTGAATTAAGGAATTTTATGTATCCAATATTATAGAGAAGAGATCTAAATGGTGGGACCATTTCAAGATGAATTGATAGCATTTGGGATTTCACAAGAGGTAGAGGAAAAAAAAAACAACTAAGAATTGGTTGTGCTTGTGGATTTTTCTAAACTGAAAGGATGTATGAATGATTATGCAACCAATTGGCCTGAGGGATTTGAAGGAATCCAGCAGTACATATGGACAGGTAACTTGTCAAGTATAAAATTCCAGGTACATTAATGTACAGGTGTTAAAGTACAAAGGATTCCAGATGTGCCTTTTGAGAACTCTTTGGTCTCACTATATACAGAGTTGAGTTCTGTCCACAAACAGCATGAGGGAGCATAAGAGTTGAAAATATCACCCTTCAGAGAACGTGCAAAGTAATTAGTCCAAGGCTATAACACTGGTAAAACATTGTTATTTATGATGTTTATGAGAAGGGAGAACACCGCATAAGGAAGAGTTAAGGAAGAAAGAAGAATGCTCAGTTAGGAGTTGGAGGTAGCAAAATGAGCATCCGGGGCTGGTCATGGGTACTGGCCGTTGCATGGAGCGAGAGAGAAAAGGCGGGAAAAGGGCTCACGGCATTGAAAAATTATCAAGCCACTGTTGACATGGAAAGAAGCTATTTTGCACTAGGGTCGATATAAAAATTCAGCCCAACTAAGTTGAGAAATGTCTTAGTCAGCTTGGAGTCCAATAACATATACCACAGACTGGATGTCTTCAGTAACAGAAATTTAGCAAAGCTTGTAGCACAAACTTACAGTCTTAGCAATAGGGAGATTGTGGCAAAAGGACAGCAAGTTCAAGGCTAGCCTGGGAAACTTAGTAAAAACCCATTAAAAAAAGAGTGGGGTTGTAGGTCAATGGCAGTTTGCCCTTGGGTACAATCTCTAATATTGCTGCCAAGCTACTGAGTTAGGACCACTCTGTAACCTTTCTTCACCTTATTACCTTCTAAAAGCCTTATCTCTACTTGTAGTCACACAGACTATAGAACTTCATCAAAAGAATTGGGGGTTGTAATTCAGATCTAAGACCAAGGAAGTTACTGGCTATGCTAATAAAGATAGTTTAGGTGGGGAAAGAGTAAAGGATTTCTCTACATTTTCAGGTTCGGTGTTTAAGATCATGGAGATTTTGTTATTCTTGTATGAAAAAGAGAACAGAGGAAGAGGAAAAAGATACAGAAGGTAACTGGTGATTAAAAAAAAACCCAGAGGCGATGAGGAGGCAAGTGGGACCTCAAACCTAAGTGGAGGACTCTGCTTTGGGAAGGAGTGGTGACAATGCCTGAGGGGGTAGGAAGTAGGTCATTACAGGTTTTGTTCTAGTTTGGTCCAGGAGCCAAGGATACAGAAATAGTTGAACACCAATAGCATTAATTTTATTGAAATTGACATACAACCAGACCTGAAGTTTAATTGAACAATAGACTATTTCCTTCTATGTTTTTAAATAACTGCACTATTTCCAAACAACAAAGAGAGCATGTCCCCAGTATAAGCAAGCCATTCCATATGTAACATATATGACTTGAACATTTATTAATAGACTTCTCATCAACCTAGAAAATACCGAATTACATAAGATGTATATTACCATGAGATAAGAAATGATAAAACAAACTCACGTGGTCTCAAATCCATCATGGATTCTAAATGCATGTCATAGGTCAAGAGCTGGTCCCAACTGGATGGACAACGAACCATATGTCCCATCCTCATCCACAGAGAAAGGTAAGGTGAGCAGGTAACTAATCCATCGCGAGAAGACTCAGCGTAACTGCTGTATGTGGCTGGACAAAGCAACTAAGGAGCTCCTCACGACATCACAAGAGACCGGAATATACACAGAGACAAAGGAAAAAGAATGAAAAGGATCAAAAGTATCCTACAGGGCAATACTTTCAGCTGAGTGGTCTCTATAAGTAGCTGGAAAACAAAGCACATGCCCTCCCTTGTTCATCCTCTGTCAACAGTCAGGGTGTACCTGCACTTTTCGGGGCACTGTACTAGGCACTGGACAGCGGTAGCACTAAGGCAGGTCCCGACCACGGCCTCCCACATTTGCAGCAGGCAAGGCTGCTATCTAACCGGCAATCGCAACAAAGTGAACTGTTGTGATAAGGACGCCTGGGTATTGTGAAAGCACAGAACAGAGGGATTTAAATGGGATGTGGCATTTAGAATCCACAGGATAAACAGTAGTTAATTAGATGAAGAGAAGGGGAAAGCATTCCAGAAATACAGAAAGGCAGGAAGAACAAATAGAGGCCCAGAAGTGTGTGTGAGAACAGAAAGAGTTCCATACATGTGAGGAGGAAAACAAAAACAAAACAAAACAAAAACAAAACAAAACAAACACAGCGGAGCCTAATGAAGGGAGACAGCAAGCAAACTCTGGCAAGCAATGCAGCCAATTCTAGAAGGACTTTGCAACTCAAATTAAGGTGTAAGAACCACATGCCACAGATGTGATAGAGTTAGCTTTGCAAGAGGAGGCTGCAACTCTGTGAGCAAAGTCATTTCTCTCAGCAGGTGAGCTGGATTAGAACCCAGCAGCCCTGTCGTAGGAGGTGGAAGGCATATGAGAGCAGGTAGCAGGACTGTGGTGCAGAACAGGCCAGGTCAGGCAAGCCCAGGTGCGTTGGGTTGACAGGGGCTTAACGCCAACTCTGTGTTTCATTCAGATCTGTGCTTTCTCCTAGGGCCTCACTGGTCTCCAGATAGTATTAGGAGTGGGGGACCAGTGGGCCACACCCGACAGTTGAACAACCTGGTGCTCTCAGTATCTACCTGCGTTCTTTGCATCACGTGGTTTGCCTGGATGGCCACTAGCTGGTTCTGTTTTCCTCCTGTGAATGTTAGAATGTTTTGTTCTCCTGAGGAATGTCAACTGGCTCGTGGAGATTAACTACACAACAGAAGCCTGCGAGCAACCAAGCTTAACCCGTCCAGTTCAGCAGAAGAGAGCAGAGTGATCAATCACCCAGCCAGCCAACGGGATAATAAACAGGACAAGGAGGAAATGCATGACCAGAGGCCAGGTTCTGAGCTGGAGTCTTGATGCAGCAGAGATGACAGATGCCTCTTCTTTCTGCCAAAAGTCCATTCCAACCCCATTAGTGCTTTGTGTAAGGTTGAGCATGTAAAAATAGCGATACAAATAAAGGGAGCCTGTTGGGCCTTGCCAGTGACTCAGGCGACCGGGGCTGGCGCGGGCTGGGCACTGCTGCGCTCACCATGGGCTGGCAGGCTGCTCTGGTTGGGCCTCGCTTCCCTCCTGACCCTCTGCACAAGCTATACCATAGCAGCCACCCCGTGTCTGTTGGAGTGTGGTCACAAAGGACAGAGCAAGGCTCTCGCCTGAGCACTAGAAGCTCTGTCAACAAATGCACACCAGGAGTGGGGCAAATAGAACCGATACAGCTACTGGCCCATGTAAGTTTGGAAAAGGCAGAAGTCCACCTACGTCTGTAAGTGCTTAAAGATACTCAGCACACGAGGTTGCCATGAACGAGAGGGATATTAAAAGCAACTTTGTGTTTGGCCCCTTCGAAATTTCCGACTGAATATCACTGACACTGGCTTGATGGTGGGCAGGCAGGGTGGCTTCAGCGGGCAGCTTCTTCCCATAAAGCCTGGGTCTGGGAATTGTTAGAGGCTGAGTGGAACGCTTTCATCTTTAATAACTGTTTATGAACACAGGGTTAGCACTTGGTAGTCCACTCACATGGGCTTTCTGGTCATAAATAGAGGGCAGATGGCATGCCACTGCTCAAGTGGACTCACCGGCTTCACCTAGCTCAGTGTTATGCTAATGAGCTCCGAGTTGGGAGATGGAGAGGAGTTTGCTATTCAGAGTAGTTTTAGGGGTGTTTGTAGAGGAGTGTTGGAAGCAGCTCTGGGATTCCTGCCCCCAGAAACCTGTTAAGGGGTTGAGATCTTGATCCAACTAGGTGTCCTCTCTCTCTCTCTCTCTCTCTCTCTCTCTCTCTCTCTCTCTCTCTCTCTGGAAGGAACTGCTATTCTTGATCTGCTCCCTTGCCTTGGGCAACCAGAGCAAAGACCTGCCTTATGGATGAGTCCAGGGGACCCTGGCTTTGCTTTAAATATGACCTTCCAGGCTACCTGTCTGCTGCTACCGAGTAGTAGCTGAGAGGGATTCCCTGAGGCAGAGCTGGGCCTGCAGGAAGGAACCAGTGACCCAGGCCTCCAGGCTGCCTGGCCCACACACACCGTGGGCATTTCTCAAACTAAGCTCCTTTTTTTTTAAATCAATACTGCTTTGCTCCATGAGATACTAGAGAGAGGACAATCAATTTGCTGATAGAAAAGCAAGGACTTTGGGGTCACTGGGAATTACACAGGGGTGTGATAACCTAATAAGGAGGCTGAAAGAGAACAGATAACAGAGTAAACTCAGGGCAATGCCAGCCACTCAAGAGACTGCTGCCACAGCCAGGGTCCCAGCAGATGTCTCTTCCACCTAAAGAGAAGGTCAGGTAGCATTCTGGGCTCTCCTCTAGAGGACACGGGCTTGAAAAAGCCCTGATAAAAAGTCCATACTGCAGGGTCATTTAGTCTATGTCTGAAATTTAGACTTTTAATTTATCTCCAAGTGAGCTTATTTATTTAATCACTGAGATAACTTTGAGAAAATATGTCAATATTTTCATAGTATTTCCATGAGCCACAAGCTATCTTATACAATATATTTTATTTCACAAAAGTACTAATTTGCTACATGTAAACATATGAAATGTACCATGTTGTTTACAACACATTCTCAGGGTACCTTCCTGGCTTTCACACACCTGGATTTCTAGCAAAATGCAAGTAGCTAGAGTTCTCTTTTGAAAGCTGGGAGAGTCTGCTCATTCCTTCCTCCCACGCCCTCCGAATTAACTCAGGACTTTATCCTTGTTTTCCAAATCAGGGCAACATCACCTGGTCCTCGGAGCTAAGCACCTCATACCTCAGCTGTAGAACCTGAAAACACAGAACTGTGGCCAACTTAGCCCAAAGCTGACCATGTCCTCTGTGGCATGGAAGAAAGTTTGTTGGAAACCAAACAAGACGTAGCTTCGGCCCTGGCTTTGACAACTCACCATTTCACTGTCTAGATACCTTTGTTCTGTTTCTCTGGACCTCAATTTTCTCACCAATGACCCACCACCACAGGTTACATTCACTTGAAGGAACCCAGCACCGGATCTGACACAAACACATCCGGTTTCCTCCCCTTCCTCATTTTTTCGGACTCAGTTCCCTCTTAAGATCTTTTTAAACTTGAACCCACTTCTCGTTTCATTGGTAAGAGTTTAATTAATGCTTGGCAGACCAAAAGGGAATTTAAAGTGCTGCCTTAGTGGCACTGATTTCTTCCCCTATGCTCTGAATGATGCAATCTGTTCTCCATTCCCCAAAGGCAGACGCTGATCTGTGGAATTACAGTGATGGCCCACAGCACACATGTGCAAACAACCTTCTCAAAAATGGACAATTATCAAGAAATCTCGAGGGTGCTTCTAACAGAAAACATGTCCTTGTCATGACTTCCTCTTACCTGACCTCCCCAGCAAAACTGTCAGGCAATCCTTCAGGCTCAACCCAAAAGTCCCCTTTGGTCAAGTGACGATCACGCCGTTCAGAGGCGAACAGGGTTCTGGTCAGCCTGGAGCACTCCATGCTGTCACTAGTTGACAGCCACTGAATACGCATGTGCTCATCCTTGGCAATGATGAGCATCCTGGGGACTGGACAATGGCCACCTTTGGCTTCTGTGACAATGCCTTTCCTCGTCTCCCTCCCGTACTGCACACTGCTCTGCTCTTCCTCTTCCTCTTGCATCCCCTACTCCATGATTTGGATATGGCTTGAGCATGCGCCCGAGGGTTTGCGTATTAGGAGCTCTTTCGTCAGAGTGGTGGTGTGGGAAGGTGAGATGGGCGGGGTCTCGTAGAAAGTAATCATTTCATCTAGGGTGCCTCCCTCCGAAGGAAGTAGGAATTCTCACCTCGAGTAGAGGGTTGCTACAAAGCACAACCTCAGTCCCTCTTTGGTTGTGGCTTCTTGTATCACCACATGATCTTTCTGAATCCCACGCCTCCTCCCATAACAATATCCACGATGGGATTCAACTGAGAAAGTGGGTTTGCAAGGGCCAGCACCATATTCTTGAACCTCCAGCACTGTGAACTCCAGGAACCTTTTTTCTTGATAAAGTACTCAGCTTTAGTTATCTCATTATAGTAACATAAAATTGACTTCGATACTTTCCTAACAGTAGGTGTTTAGGGAAGTAGAGATTAAGAAAAATACTGCATATGCCACAGATGAGAGCTACGCATATAATTGCAAATGCACATAAGTGTCACAGACTTATTTGGATAGAAAAGGGACACGACACAAACATTCCTATAATAATCAAAAACCTACTGATGGCAAGTAAAAGAAAAATAAGGTCTTATGTTCACGGATTCAACACCAAAGGAGCCAAGATGAATTAAACATTATCCATGTATTTTTCAGAATACAAGGTGTTAATTAAAAGCATGATTGTGCAAATGGTTAGAATAAATGAGACATTTCAAGTACGGAAGATGTATGAGTTAAGGAGAGACAACCAGGATTGTAACAGAGGGACATATATAATTTACTGACATAAAAGATACTCACTGAATAAAGCCAAACCTTTCCTCTCTTGTGTTTATAAAAGAGGGTAGAAGCCAGAAATGGACATATGGTGTCCCTGGGGAGGAAAAAGACAGATGCAAAGTAAGTTATGTTCTTGCCACAACAGGTGATCAAGAAATTTATAATTTTTGAATTAATAGCTAAGACAACTCCAAGGCCAGAGAGAAAACTGTCACTGTATTTTGAAGACAGTGGCAAAAGAAAAAAGAATATCAACGCTTATGAGAGAAAGGCAAAGTTTAACACCTGGAAAAAGCATTGTTCCCTTGAACCTGAAGACTCAGCTGCCTCTGTAGAAAGCATCCCGTTGGGGTTGCAGAATCTTATACCCCTTCCCCTCCTTTTCTCCAGTCAGGAGACCAGAGGCAACTCATAAAGGACTTGAACACCAGCCAAGCTGTCATTTGACCACAAGGAAAGGAGCAAAGTATGGCTGAGATGGGGCCGTGGCAAGGGGAGCCTGTTCTGGGGTTGGGAAAGATGGAAACAGCCAATGAGGAGAGAAGGGGCTGCGAGTGGTCTGCCTCGCTACTCGAGACTCCCAGACGGGCAGAGTGCAAAACAAAGCAAGACAAACATGGTCACATCAGAAGTTGTTTAGTATTAAAAGTTACGTATAGCCCTAACAATTAACCCAAATGCATACCGTGGCAGTCACAGATTATGTTGTGTCATTCTAAATATTCCCAAACCTGCGTGAGAGGCTGCAAGCCCTGATGCTGAAGGGGGACTCATTCTACTTTGGAATTAGCGCCACAGGCAAGGCGTTTAGTTTATTCTTGTCTTCCAGAACCTAGGCTACTTTTGCTCTTTCTAGTACAAACTATCAAGAATTACAGAGAAAATTTTAGACATTGTCCCTCTCTGGGCATTTTCCATTTGCCCGATATTCATTCAAAGTCCTAGAAATGGGATGTAACTCTGGACTTTGGATCCAGTTCGCTGCATCGTTGGGGCCACGTTCAAGACAGCTACTTACATGCAAAGGAGAGGCACACTCAGTTGAGTCTATTTGGGTTAAATAAGCACCAATTTTCAGCAGAGGGAGGAAGAGGAGATGCTTAAACTTATCTTTTCCTTGCCTCTCTCTGAACTATAGCTGCACTGAGACGCCAGTAAGGAGAAAGCACTTCTTACCTTCTGAAATCATTCCCTATTCTGCTAGACATTAGAATCACCCATGGAAATTCCAATAGTCAGATCCCAAGGCCATCTCAAGCCAGAGGGGTGGAGTCAGGTGGGCTCAGGCTCAGGACCTTAGAGCCTGAAGAGCTTCCTGCTGTGAATCTTTCATGTAGCCATGTTTGTGAACTGAAACAAAAGCTTGGGGGAAGACCTGAAGTAATGTTGTTGTCACTGAATTCCTTTAAATATTTCTAATGTAGAATGACTATTAGTTATCAAAGAAGAAGATAACAACTGACATCTCTCAGCTGCTTAATTTTCTCAAGGCACTGAGCTAAGCATTTTACAGAAATTACCTCATTTAATTATGATGATAAATTTATGAGGTGCTATAATTACCATCTTTCTTTTACCAAAGACACACTAGGGCTTAGATAAGTAAAGTAATTTGGCTAAGATTGACCATTAATTACATATAAAATATCTTAAGAAATACAAATAAAATCTGAAAGGAGTCTAATAGAATATGCATCAAATTGAGATTGACTTTTCCTCCAGTATCTTAGTTTCTGTCGCACGGTCATAAATGCATTACTTAACCTCACCCAATCTGGAGTTTTCCATTTGCAAAAGAGGTGCAGAGTGGCTTCATTTCCTGGAACAGGACTGACTACCTGAGGCATTACAGTGGTCACGAACATTTTTGTTACCAGGGACCAATTCTGCTGATTTGAGAGGAAGTAGTGCTCATGTGACTATGTGAGTGATGGAGAGCAGCTATAAAGACACGAAGCATTGCTCACTCCCTGCTGCACACCTCGTGCTGTGGGGTCTAGTTCCTAACAGGCCAGCAGTTGGAAATCCCTGCATTAAGAGGTAGGGAGAGTGTGCATTATGGTATTTAGAAGGCAGTGATGTCCAATCCTGGTGTACATCAATTAGACCCAAGAACAACCTTTAAGTCAGGTGTGCCCATTCTGCAGCATGCTATTTTGTTTTTGCCTTTTGAATTTTTAGATGTTATGCTAAAAAATGTTAAAACAGAAGTTTTGGTACTGACATTTGCACATTCCCCGTACTACAAACTGTCTATATTGTCTTTACAGCACAAGACAGGTCCTTTTCACTCAGATAATCAAGGGGGGAAAACAGAAGAAGACGGTGAGCTGTAGCTCAGATGTGCTTACAGTTACAGCAAAAGACGTAAACACTGATTCTGGGGAGAACTTGCCAGATAGCCACTTTTTGGAAATGCTGTTCTGGTGACTTTTTCAAAGGTAGCCAAAGCAGTCCCTAGCAGACCAAGCTCAGGCTTGTCCTGTTAGATTCAAGTAGGTTCTAGACACTTGGACATGAGTGTTTTCTGGCTCACAAAAGCTCGTGATAAGTAAAGCTGCAAGTGAATTGCTACGATTTGGATCTTTAGTATCTTCCAAAATCCCAAATGTGTTTGGAGAGTGATTCAGTTATGGGGGTTAGTCTGTGAAAAAGTAGGAGCTGCTTGGGAGGGTGCATTACAGAGATGTGGCCTCGGGGGAGGGGGGTACCCTGGTTTCTCCCAAGTCCCCGTTCTTCCCCTTGGAATGCCATGAGCAGCTGTTCTCTGCCAGACCCTTCTGCTATACTACCCTCACCAGCCAACCATGAGCTGACTAAGACCTCTGAAATGTGAGCTAAAATAAACCTTTCCTCCCTTAAGTTGTGGGTGTTGGGTATCGTGTCCCAGCAACAAGAAAGCGGCTAAGAAAGAAATCATGCCTTAATACCACCTAACTTTTATTTATAAATCCTAAATTAGTGCCATTTGCGGAGAGCCAGATTTCTGGGCACAGAGGAATGCATGGGTGACCGCTGGATTCCAACTCTTTCTACTCCACACAAACAAGCGCTGGTGCTGTGTTGCCAGGATGGCGCTCACCAGCTTCCGCACAATCACCGATGTGTGCGCAGCGTGTGCCTCAGAGACAGCCCTGGCGCTAGAGAGTATCAAGCTCACGCGCCGGAGAGCTCAACCCCGGAGGAAGGTCGCATTGTTCAACTAAAACCCCAAACCATAATGATACTTCAGCAAAGCGAAGGTAGATCAGAAGATTTTCTGGAGTCTGAGTACTGGTTGGTCCCAAAGAGCCTGAGGATTTTTCACAGGAGAGAAGCTCCAGCATGAATATCTAACCATGGTGACTTCTGCGATCTCGTTACACGTTCACTCACTCCCAAGTTACCAGAGAAGCACTAGGTGTGTTTAACGTTATGAGTAATATATTTTTTATAAGACTGTGAGACAGAAACCTGAGATTTGGAATTAAGCAAACAGCCCGTTTTAAAATTCTCAGTCTTTGTTTTAAGATGTTTAAGTTTATGGGAACTTGTTTCTCTGATCACCAATCACTTTCCCCATGAAAACGGAGGCAGTTGCATTCCACAGGAGCGTGTTCCCCCAGGAGACGCTGAGACCGTGTGCACTGAGGGCAAGCAGTGGGTGCTGAGTTCACCTCAGTTGCCTTCTGTGGTTTCCTGATGGGCTTTATCCTCGTTTTAACGCCATTGTCTACCAATGTATGTAGGTGCCGTGAGTGAGATATTTAGCAGAAGAAATGTATGTGTCTCTGAGGCCTCAGAGTTATGGAAATAGTAATGACACCAAGACACCAAATGAGATGATGAATTTGAACTGGGCTCGAGGAGCAACATTCCCCTGGAAAACCGTCCATCTCTATTCCTGGCTCTTCTTAATTTACTCGAAAGATTTGGTTTATGCTCCAACATCATACTTGGAATTTTTTTGTTAACATTAGTGTTGTTGATGTTAACCATTTTTAAGTTATTTCTAGAATAAATATATTTTTAAGCTTTTTAAAATGTGTGATACATTTTGCTTTCTCACAACAACTTTTTAACATATGTTATTCAACTTTGCTTTCACAACCCATCTTTTTCTCAGGAAAAAATAAAGTTACCTTAGGACTAACACAAGACAGGGGAAACTTCCACTCTAGGAAAATAATATTAGATTTGACACAAATTAGATGCTTGCCAGTAACTCAACCACACCTGTCAAATAAGACATTAAAATATGAAATAGAACATTAACAAAAGTCAATTTTGTTAGTGACTGAGCCTAGGGTTTAACTGTATCATAACCAAAGGGAAGACAAGCTTGAAGGTTGATCTGTTTTAGTTGGAGACATGAGTATTTATGCAATAAAGAGATTAACCACTGGAATTTTTCACTTTGCTTCCTCTCACAGGGAACCTGGGGGGGGGGGGAAATGTAGTTCATTTCTCTCTCAAAAGAATATTACATTTACAATACATTTCTTTTATAACACCCTTCCAAAAGTTACGGGGTTTTTAAACAAGTAAAAATAGAACAAGAAACCAATCAGCACAAAGCGATAGGGCTTCTACAATTGACTCCATGTGCTGTGGGATTTGCTCGGATGGCCGGCTCATTAGGAGCGAGCGAGAACTTGAACATCCAGGTCATTTTCCAACATGAATTTTATTGTTCTTCAGTTTGTGCTAAGTTCCCTTTGGACGCGCACATCACCAACTTTATGTCCTCCAAATCGGTTGATGCTTGGGCAAACGTGCAGAATCTGATTCCGTATGTCACCAGTGGACCTTGAGAGTCTGCATTTCTCACCAGTGCCCAGGGGATTTCCACATTGGTGGCGCCCGCACCACAGCAGTCCCCAACATTTTTGGCATTAGGCACTGCTTTTGTGGATGATTGTTTTTCCATAGATGGGGAGGGTGCTAGCATCACCGCCTCAGCTCTACCTCAGCTCATGAGGTATTAGATTCTCACAGGAAGTGTACAACCAAGATCCCACCCATGAGAATCTAATGTGTCAGCTGACCGCACATGGGGCAGAGCTCTGTTGGTAAGGCCAATTATAGGGATTGGCTCTACGTACAGAAGAAGCTTCACAGGCTGACCTGTCACTCACCTCCTGCTACATGGCCTGGTTTCTAACAGGCTTTGGGCTGGTACTGATTCCTGGCCTGGGAGCTGGAGACCTATGTTGCATCATGCAACGAGTACCAAAGATATAAACTGGAGTGTTGGTTGATCTTATAATTGTGATCTACAGAGTTTGATCCCCCAAATTTCTCAATATAGGCAGGTGTATACTTGTAAACAAGTCTTAATCATATTAACATGAGGAATGTTTTTGTCACTTTCTCATCACTGAGACACAAGACTTGATAATCCACATATAAAGGAGGAGAGGCTTATTTTTGCTCAAGTTTCAGAGGTCTCAGTACACGCGAGTTCAACCAGCAATGGTGGATGGGCATGGTGGAGGGCCTCAGGTGCAGCAGGACAGCTGTTCTCTGCATAGGGATGGGAGGCAAAGTGAGAAAAAAGGAGGTGGGGCAAGAGAAATTCTTTCAGGCCACACCCCCAGTGATCCTCACCTTCCCACCAGGCCCTATCCTTTAACACCTTGTAAAATCAATAAATTAATCCACTGATCCAATTAACTCCATAATTCAATCACATTCCAATTACATGAGGCTTTAGGGGAATATTCCAGATTCAAATCAAATATTTATTCATTTATTTTCCTGTTTGTGCTAGAAATGAATAACCCACAAATATAGGAAGAAACTGGGCCAAATGAGATCTTTATTTTATTAGATTTTCATTTTATTAGATTTTTCTTTTTTTGAGACAGAGTCTCACTCTGTAGTCCAGGCTTAATCCTCAACCCACTGTATAGCCCAGGTTGGCCTCAAACTCATTGCAATCCTCCTGCCTCAGCCTTCTGAATGCCATCATACCTGGCAATTTTATGTGGAAGTTGGGAAGCAAACCCGTGACTTCGGCCATTAGACAAATGCTACAATCACTGGGCTCTCCTCCAGCCCTTGACCAGAATTTTTAAGTTTTTTGAATTTTTACTCAGAGATGGATGTATTGTGACCAGCATGATTTTTCCTAGCAGGTTTTCTTCCTTGACTGTGACAAATCTGAGTTGTTGCCTTTAACAGAACACTGGAATTTACCTAAATGAAGCCTCTAGATCCCTTTGGAAGGGGGAACAAAAGTCAATACAACACTTTTGTAAAGCAATCTGGTCATGCATTGATATGGCATGTGATATGTGTGTATCGTAGGACATATGTAACATGTGCTAAATAAATCTCAACATACACGGAAAGCCTTCTTGCCCACAGAATAGACTGAGTCATCTGCAAATTAAATGTTAGCTTCACAACTTCACCATGCTTGCCTTTTTGAAGGTCAGTATCCAATAGTGCGATAAGCAGATCCGTAAGAAATACCTGGTTCCGTAATTGGAACAACTCGTGTGCTCACTACAGGAACTTCTGACCCTGGTGATGTTTCTCCAATCATTAGCTGCATGAGAAATAAAAAGTTATGCACCCATTTTACTTACACAGAACATTCCCATGCTCTGTTAACTTTACGCTAACACTGATGTTTGTTATTTGGCCATTACTCATAGAGGAAACTGAATGCACAACAAGGAGAGAGACAGCCCCTCCAGGACCTTCCATATGGGGCCAACTATGAGGCAATGACAAGACAGATTTTTCTTTGACCAGAGGCGGATGTCTGTCTATGTACATTGCTGCAGCCCAGAAATTATCAGGAAGTAAGTATGCACAGATAGTATATTCAGAAAGAAACAGGTGAAAACCTACTTACTCCGAGGCCAGGGTGTTTTCAGTTCACCAGAGTCAGGGTCACAGTCTGTATTGTAGTGCACGGACATATGTAACATAGTCACTTAGTGGCAAAAAAGATATTCAAGGGGGAAGTTCGGGCTTTCAATGTAAGCATGACTCCTTAGGAAAGGAAAGAACAAACTTCTATTAACTGAGATATAGTAGGTATGATCAGAAAATACAATGGATATTTAAACAAAAAAATGAAACAATTGTACAACAAAACACACAATGCCAGAATCCTCCTCAAAATTCTACTGCTCCTTTTTGAACAGATTTAGACCGTCATTCTTGCCACTCTGTGAAGCAGTTCTGGAGGTCTGCTTTTGGTAGGGCTTCATGACCTGGTATCATAAAAATTACGGTGAATGCTGCTGATGAATGCCATCCAATGGAAGATGAAACATGAGAATGCACCCTCATCTACCCGCTCCCTGGGTGAGGTACTGTGGGACTTCCGGCTCTTCCCCAAGATCAAATGACCATGAAAAGTAAATATGGAAAAGCGATTCAGGCTCCTGAGGCAACCACAACAGTGGAATTAAAGGCAGTCAAGAAAGAGGACTTCTAGAACAGGTCCAGCAAGTGACAAGAACCATGAGATAAGCACGTCCAAAGCGAGGGCAGGGAACTAATAGCAACGTGTCTTTTACTGTCATAAACTCTTAAATTTAAGTCTGCATATTATTTGATCACACCTCAAAAGAGATGGGATATTCAAGGAGGAAAAAAAATGAGAAGATTAGGTTAAATGAAAGACCAGGTAATTCAGTAAGCTTTAGAGCAGAAAGACTGTGGGATGGGATGTCCCAGGGAAATCCCTCACTTTCCTTGCTTGGTTTGTTGTCCGGAAGTTTACCTCTTTACTTTTGGAAGAGGCAGGTGTCTTTGGAAGATGAGGAGATGGTCAAACTTCCAAGACATGAATGTGGTGCATGCGGTCTCTGCCGCAACATACAGAGCAGGAGCCTCTCGTGGCCTGCATCATTTCACATGCCTCTCTTTTCTGGTCATGCTGAGCACTCATATCGGAAGGTTTTTTTGGAAGCGAAGAACTCTAGCCGAAGGCAGGTAGAGAATACTTCTGAAAAACTTCATATCACAGAAACTTTGAAGTTACCTAATTCCTTTCACGAAAGACCAGATTCTGAACGTCTGGGTCTGCCACTTCTTGAATGATCTCACAGGGATTATCTGTTAAGTTCTTTGTAGTTGGCCAGCAAGAAGAATTTATCATTTAATACACTAACCTTCAACACACCTTCATGATTACAACGTTGCTATGAAAATCTTATATTTTTTTTCATTTTTTGAAAAATTTAAATGCTCTTGCGGCTGGAGGAACAGCACAGCTGTTATAATGCTTACTTAGCAAGTTCAAGGCCCTGCGTTTGATGCCCTAGGACAGCATAAGCCACACATGATATTGGTGCATGCTTGTTAGCCCAGCACTTGGAGGACTGCTGTGAGTTTGAGGCCAGCCTGGGCTCAAGTGAGTTCAAGACCAGCCTGGATAGAGCAACACCCTGTCTTAAAAATGAAATAAAATACAATAAAATAATTCTTTGCAAAGGGTTCTTTTAAAATATTTTTTTATTTTAAAAGTATCTTTTGATAGTTTTTTTTCTATTATACTGACTGAAAAGACAATTTTTTTTAAAAAAAATGTAGTATGTCTAAACCTGAACTCAAAAGCAAACTCAAGTTGAAAACTCAGCACATTCTTGCTTTTTATCACTACACAGACATGAGAAACTCAAAATTCAGTCTTATTTTCTTTTTTAGGAGATATAATCTTAAAAAACAGAAAATTTACCTAATTATGTCCATATCTCTGCCCTTCTGATTTCTAAATTTAACTTCCAGTTTTAGGAGAATTTGCATACTCCTGAATAAATGCCACTGGAAAGAGAAAGTGGTTTAGTAAAACTACTTATATGCAGATCCCCTCCTAAAGTGCCCTGTGAATAGCTTTTATTAAGCAAGATTAAAATTGCTCATTATCCCAAAATAACTTCAGTGCATGTGATGTTATAAGGGAAGAAAAGCATACACCGTAATCAGTTTGACATTTTTGGAATTTCGAAAGGTAATTAGGCTCTCAGTGAAAAAAAAATCTGCCATTGTGAGCATTTCCAGTGAAGTATAGTCCGCCTTCTCATAGATCTTTAGCCCACAGGAGCTTTGCTGTAAGGTGAATGATGCCACTATGTGATCAAATACAAGGGAATCCGCCCTCGAAGGACAGGAGGATGGTACACACGCTGGCACTGTGTTTGAGGCCAGGCACTGAGGCCTTTTGTCACAGGTGAGATCCAGCAGCCTATCCCGCTACACTGTGGTTAAACACTGGGCTTCGGCTTCCAGCCCGGCTCCGGTCAAATCTAGTTCATGTATGAGGAAATGGCTTTGGGAAAGCAACTTTGCTTCTCACATCTTTTTTCCTTCCTTGTTCAAGAAAAATGATAACTAAAGAGACCATATGTCCCAATTTGCCCTTGAGAATCTCTATTTATGCTTGCTGTCAGGTCTAATTATTAATAGTGAGTCCTTCCAACTCTCAAAAGTGTCCCAGCTTGCATGATAAATTACAAGTTAACTGTAATGCAAACTCTAGTACCATTGGTAGAAGGATTCTTGGCACGTAATTAACATCAAACATATCTCACACAACAGACACCTCTTGTGCCTGCCTCCCAAACCTAGGACGAGAGCTACGTAGACATCCACGTAAAAGGAAAGTGTCTGGCATGTGGCACATAGAGGAAGCCTAACAAACAGGTAATTATTACGCGTTCTGTGTTATTCTGTCCACCCCGAAAACACCTTTGTGGATATACTTTAGCACTACATAGAAATAAGGAATTAGTCCAAAAAGTTTTAGAGATGGAATTATAGATATTTTTCTCAATGATTTGCCCATCTGATTCATGACAGACTACTTTAGCCAAAGAATGCATCCTTGGCCTGAACCAACTCTTAAATTTAAAATGTAAAGAGCTATTGATCTACTCAACATCTTTCTTTTTTAAGTGGTCCTGGAGATTGAACCCAAGACCTTCAACTGAGCCATATTCCCAGGTCTTTGTTTTTAGTATTTTTAAAATTTTGAGACAGGGTCTTGTTAAGACATCATGCTGCCCAGGTTGGGCTCAAAATTGCAATCCTCCTGCCTCAGCATCCCAGAGTTCAGAATTATTTTAACAGATGAGAGGTAAGGTGTCTGGACTTGACTCACAGAAAGATTGCAGAGAAGTCGAAGATGACAGCCTCGTTTCCCTTAGTCTAGGTGTTCTCACTACACATCCGTTATGAGAGATGCTTTTATGGATATTTAAGCAAAATGACACGAACGCCTGCAGTGTAAAAATACCATGTGCAGAATGCTATTTGCCATTCCAGCACATAAATAGTCCTCACATTTATGTGAATTTGACCTCCAAAAACTTGACTAGGTTTTCACAGACAAAACTCCTTTCCTGCTCCTGGCAGGAGGAGAAGACGTGGAACCACTGAAATATGCCAGAAGATTCTGTTCTTAATAAGACCTGCCTCTGATAAGACCAGCATTTTAAGAGGCTGAGGCAGGAGGATTGCAAGCTAGAGCCAGTGTGGGTAACTTAGCAAGTTCTTGCCTTAAAATATAAATAAAAAACGGCTGGGGCTACAGCTCAGTGTAAAGGCCCTGCGCTTGACCCCCACACCAACAAACAAACAAACAAACAAACAAACAGGCCTGCCTTTGACAAAAACTGTTTTACCAGAACCTAAATGACTAGAGTTTTATCACAGCCTAAGTGACCTGGGGAAGGGATGTACCCAAGGCTATCCCACTCCAAATGTCCTACCTACCATGCAAGAGATGGGCAGTGCAAACAGAGGTGGAAATTCTAAGAAAAAACAAAAAGATTCTGAAGCCCCAAAAATGTATAACTGAAATGAGGGTTCCCTTAGCAGACTGAATGTGGCTGAGTAAGTAATCTCTGAGACTAAAAGCATCACAATAGACATTTCCAAAGTTGAATAAGGAAGAAAAGAAGACCGAAAAATGAAAATTACCTCATTACAGAAATGAAAACTGTCTTTTATGTTTCATAGTAGAATAGACACAGCTGACCAAAGAACATCTGTCAAAAAAAAAAAACAATTAAAAAAAGCGAAAAGAAAAACTGTTGAAAAATGGAATGTGGTGTCCATGACATAAAAAGGCAATTATAAAATGTATCATTTATATGTAATGGGTATATCAGTAGGAGAAGAGAGAAATAGAAATATTAGAAGAAAAGAACTGAAGCAATAGTTACTGACAATTCTCCACCTCTCCCACAAACCACAAATCTGGGAAGCTCAGAGAACACCAAAATCATTACAAGTAGAAATATCATTGTCAAATTGAAGAAAATTCTATATAAATAAATCTTGAGAGAAGTCATGGTTGGGGGGAGGGACAGGACTTTACCTGTAGTCAAAGACTCAAAACTTTTCCTGAGAAACTACGTAAACAAGAGAAGAGTGGTATAAATAAAGTCTTGAGAGTGGAAATATACCATCCAACTAAACAAAAAACCCATTAACCTAGATTTCTCTATCTTCTAAAATTATCACTTAAAGGAGAATATTTAAAGACGTCTTCCGCAATCAAAACCTGAGGAAATTTTTGCTACAGTATTTGCTTTATATAAAACATAAAAAGTCAGTATGTGTGTGTACATGTGTAGATATGGAGAAGAAAAAAGATATAGGTCCAAAAGTGAGTATATATATATATATATATATATATGAAAATCATGAGCACCAGAAAGAAAATAAGTAAAGGTAAAACAATTTTTAATTAAGTAATTCTACAGTTAACAGTTAATCAAAATAAAAATACTATCTATGACTTTGTGCAGTGACTCTATTTTGTTTACACATAAGTATTTACATATCGTTGAAAAAAGAATGACAGCAATGATCTAAGGGTTAGGATAGAGGAATGGGGAATAATTTATTCTTACAGGTAGTTGGACTACCAATTCAGTGATACAATTTTAGCTCTGTTTTAAAGTGTTTTGGGGTTCATTGTAAGCATATATTTCAAAGTGTCAATCACTTACATGAGTGAAAGAAAAAAACTAATAATTGATATGTTATGATGAAAAAGAAAATGGAATAAAAACACTATTAGGGCCTCAGCAGCTCTACAAAGACAGGAAGAGATAAGAATGAAACACAAAGGCAATCAGTTGAAAAAATATTAACAAACATGGCAGATACTAATCTAACTATATCAATATTAAGTTAAAAGTCACGTAGTCTATATACCAATTATAAGACAGAGAGTGAAAAAATAGATCAAAAATCAAAACTTTAGAAGATCCGTAAGAAACCTACTTAAAGTACAAACATACATGTAGATTTAAAATAAAAAAATATACCATGCTAATATGAGTAGAAAAAAAGCTGAAGGAGCTATGTTAATTTTTAGATAAAGCAGATACCTGAGTAAGAGCATTTGTGAGCGATAAAGGATACATTAGCTGTGTGAAATCCATTCCTTGAAAGACACTGTTATGGTTTAGATTTAAAATGACCCCCAAGAGTCTCACGTGCTTAGAAAATGGTTCAATTATGGGGTGCTATATTCACCAGCTATTCGTTGGTGGATTCATCCCCTGAGCAGTTTAGTAGTGAGTGCGCTGTTCAGAGCTAAGAGTTGGAGGTGGTCACTCAGAGCACGATCTAGAAAAGTGGATTCACGTCTCTGGCTCCCCGAAGCTTTCTGCTTCCAGACATCAAGGGTTGAGCGGTTTTCTTCTACCTTACCTTTTTGCCTTGGAGACATTCAATATCGAATTGAACATACTGGAAACCATAAACTAAATAAACATTTTCTTACAGGAAAGTGATTAATACAGACACAATCCCCCCAATCTCATACAATCTGAAATAATCTAATTACACTTTAAAAAACTAAGACGATAGCTACTATCCTTCCAAGAAGAAAGTACAGGTCCTCGATGGTCTTACTGGTGACTACAAACCATTTAAGGGTGAAATTACAACAATTCTCTATAATTTCTTCTAGAAGATAGAAGCAGAGAAAATTTCTCCTAACTCATTCCATGAGACAAAAATTATTCTAATACCAAAACAAGACAAAGTCATTACATGCTTTAAAAATTACAAAGCAGTATCTCATGAACATAGAAAAGTCCTCAGCACAATACTGGCAAATACGATGTGTCAATGTTGTAAAAATAAGTATTATGCCATGATCGGGAAGGATTTCTCCCAGGTATGTGACACTGGTTGAACATTCAAAAATCAATTTATATATCATATGAACAAACATAAAACGTACATATAACAATTAATGCAGAAAAAGCATTTGACAAATACAGTTATTTAAAAAATCTCTAATAAAACTGGAAATAGAGATGGAGAGAAATTTCAACTTGAAAAAAGACATCTATTTAAAAAGGCTATGTATACCATCATTCTAAATAATAAGAAATTTGAGGCTTTTCTGGCAAAATCAGTACCATGTAAGATTTCCTTCTTACTCTAATTTTTTTCTAAAATCATGCCAAAACCCAATTTAATGCAATGATAGAGAAAATAAAAGCCCTACAGATTGGAGGAAGGCAAAAATCCATCTCTTTGCTTTCAGGTAACACAATTATCTATATCATAACTCTGGAAGAACAGAATTTTTAATTAATTTGTTAATTAACTAGCTTGCTTGCTTATTTATTTATTTAGCGCTGTTCTGAGGATTAAGACTAGAGCCCGTGCCATGATCCACATTTTTTTAGTTTCTGATTTTGAGACAGGTTCTTGCTAGGTTGTTAAGTTGCCCAAGCTGGATCTGAAATTCCCACCTCATCCTTCCGGAGTGCAGGGATTATAGGCGTGTGCCACCAGGCTAGACTAAAAAACCCTTCTAGAATAAAGTAATTATGTAAGAATTGTTTTACACACAGTTCATATGCAAAACTTAATTGGTTTCTCAGCAGTAAAGAAGTGGAAATTGAAATTGAAAACAATACCATTTTCATTATCATCCCCCCAGATTAAATTCATAGGTATTGAGATACTGGAAAAAATGCACATGACTGAAATAAGGAAACTACAGAAGTCTGATCAAAATTAAAGAACTAAATAAATGGAAAGTTATACCATGTTCACGAATCAGTACGATCAATATCACTAAGGTGTCTGCTGTCTCTGAATCAAAACCCTGTCAAGTTAATTTGTCAATATCAACTAACTGGCTTTAAAGTTTATAAGGAGAAGTAAAAGATCAATACAGTAAACATATATTGTAGGAGTTAAAGAAAGTCAGAGAACTGACACTACTTGACTTCAAGACTTACTATAAAGTTACAGTAACAAAGATAGTGAAGTAATGATGAGTGGATAAGTTAATGAAATGGAATAGAGAGTCGAGAAATAGATTCAAGCATATATAACAAACTGATCGATAACAAAGAAGTACAATATACTGCTCTTTTAAGCAAGAGATGCTGGAACAATCTGACATCAACATACAAAAAACTAATCCAGATGCAAAGCTTGTATTGTTCACAAAAATTAAATTCAATGACAATCATAAGCTTATATACAATATGTAAAGCTACCGAATTCCTGGAAGATAACATAGAAAAATATTTAGATGGTGTTGGGTTTGGAGATGATGTTTTAGATAAGACACCAAAGGCATAATCCATAAAAGACACAGTTTATAAACTGGGCTTCATTAAAATTAAATACTTCTGCTCTGTAAAGCACACACTATCAAGAGAATAAGATGACAAACACAGGCTGAAAAAATATCTGCAAACGACATATATGATAAGAAACTGTTATCCAAAATATCCAAGAAAACTACACTAAGTGATAACAAAAAGTGATGGACATACGTCAACACTAAGAGTGAGCTCTAATGTAAACTACAGACGCTGGGTGATAACGATGTGTCAATGCAAGTTCAAGGATTATAACAAAGACACTACTCTATTATGGGGTTTTTATAGTGAGAGCAGTGTATATGTCAAGGCAGCGGGTATACTGGAATCTCTATACTTGCTATGCTCTTTTGAAAAAAAATCGTCTTCTTAGACACATATCACATTCATTTTAGAATCTTCCACCAAAACCGTTTGGAAAGTTCAGTTGGTGAGGACATTCCAGACGTGGATTTTGAGTCTTCATAGTCTTATGTGGATTTATTTGCAAAACTCTTCCAGAACCTGACAAAAACAACCTGGATTTTTCCCTCCAAGTGTGATGCCAAGGGAAAAATAAAGGATGGTCTGTGTATCTCAGAGCACTACTACCTAGAGAGGGCCATTTAGGCTAGCAACTTCATCGAATGATTTGATGTACTATACCATCAACTCTGTGAAGGAGATGAGATAATTTCCATATTATGAAGTACTTTTTAAAAATATATTGCCTCAATCAATCTGAATTTTGGTATGGTACAGGAAATTGAATGGGTGCTTTGAGGAATATTTCATAAGAGGGCTTTTCACAGCTATCTGCAGCAATGGTAGTAGTGTTTGGAGAAATGACAGATGTAATGTGGTGTCCTGGACCACACTGTTGCTATTCTCAGAATGACTTCAGCTACAGGCAGGGACAAAGTCTATGGGTAGGATTCCTGAAAGGAGCTGAACTTCCAGTAGAGGACGTAGCCCTCTTTTCTTGATCAGGTCATGAGGCAACTCCAAGAATCAATGTTCTCACCTTGCTATCTCCTTCTGATGTCTTCTATTTGACAAGCCCAACTGGAAACCAGGGGCAAGTGTTACTGGCTGGTCACACAGCAAGGTAAAGGAGAGTGAGTGTGAAGAGACCGCTCATAGGGTGATAAGCAGATGGAGTCAATTTGTTCTTCCATTTATGTTCTCACTTGCCTTTGCTTTTTAAAAGAAATTAGCAAAGTCAGGAGGCATCCATTGCTTCCAGGGATGGTGGTAATCATCAGACATCAACATGGCAAACTTCGCACTTCTATTTTCTTTGATAAAACCTACAAATAAAAAGCACAAATCATTTGGGTCAAGCTTTTTTTCTTTCTCCAAGATTAATAAATAAATATTTCTAAGAGTGGTTTGGAAAGAATATAGAATTCTTGTTAGGTCCTGGGCTTCAACAGTAGAAAGATTCTAGTCCTCCCTTTTCTGAGTACATCAGCCCATGGGTGTGGGTACAGTGGATTATTAGTCCCTGGGGGACCCAGAGTGGCAAGGGAAAAAGTCAACATTTCTACCAAATAAAGAAATGCACACATACATAATAACTCTGGAGAGTCCTTAAGGTTGGGAAGATGCAGTAGGGACCTGCTTGCAGCAATATCTGCAGGCAAGGAGAAATGAGACCCCTCAGTGAGTGTCACCACAGAGAGAGGGTAACTATGTCCCCTCCCCCCAGCCTCCCAAACTCTTAAGCTCTTACCCTCATCCTGGAACATCACGCTGTGGAAAGACTGGGAAGCCAAACTTTAACTAGAGAGTGGCCATTTTAGATTACTAATAGAACAAGTGGCTTGAAATAGAAACCAAGTTCATTTGCAGAAAAGCATTCTTGGAACGACTTAAGTTTATGGTCCGCCTTTCTTACCTGCTATCCTCAGCGTAGAAATCAAAAACAGAGAAGTAAATAATGTTTCCCCATTGGAAGAAACTAACTTTGCCATGCGTCTTCTGTGCAAAGAATGCTGGTATGAAGGAATTTTTGTGAGCTGATTCCTAGGAGGTGGAAGACATAGCACTCTTGATGCAGAGATGTTTCATTGAGTGCTAGGTTAGAAAGCTAACCTGTGAGTACAGAGTAGAAAACACCGGTGTATTAAAGTATAATTGATTGTATTCATTTCCTATGGCTGCTGTAAAAATTTCACTGCAAATTTAGTGGCTTAACACAACACAGATTTATTATGTCACAGATCTGGAGGTCTGGTCTTCAAATCTGTCACCACTGAGCCACAGCAAAGGTGTCAATAGGGCTTCCTGCCTCGAGAGGCTCTAGGAGAAAAGTCTGTGTCCTTACTTGTTCTGGAGTCTAGAGCTGCATTTCTCACATTCCTTGATTTGCGACCACTTCCTTATCTTCAAAGTCTATAGCTTAGCATCTTCAAATTTCTCCCCACTGACATCATCAGAAGGCTTTCCTCTAACTTGACTTCTCCTGACTTCCTCTGATACAGACCCTTGCGATTACAGCAAGTTTACCCAGATAATCTCAGCTAATCTTCCTATTTCATGACCTTTGACTCCGTCACATCTGCAGTATCCAGCTTGCTACACAAGGCCCCATCCACAGGTTCTGGGGATTAGGACATGCTCATCCATGGAGCCATTATTTAGCCTCCCACGTGGGTGAACGCAATATGGAGAGATGTGTAAGCCTAGGTATACATCTTGGGCTAATTGGTAAATTTGGGAAGGATACTTCTCTGAGCCTCCTGAGAGATGAATCTGAGAAAATTATGAAATGATCCTCATGTTCTACGTGGCAGTTCGCCAGCCAGCCCTAATTCCGACTCTCTAGGATTCAGCAAACTTACTGCCAAGTGCGAGTGAGGCTCAGGCAGAAGTGGGGTGCTTTAGGTGCTTGTCCTAGCACCTAAAATGAAGTAATTCTTCTGGGCTTAAAGGAGATGAGGGTATCTCCACCTTTGTTTTCTCATCTGTAGAGACTCAGGGTTTATGTATTCCAAGTACGAAACTGAGAATCTATTCCTATGTTTAGAAACTTCAATCTCCCTTCTCCCCAGCCCCAAAATAATGGGAAGTAGGAGAATTCCAGGAATGAATAATTGCACTCAAATCAAATAATTTAGAAAATGCAGAGACTACAGGAGAAGGTCATGAACAGAAAAGGTTAAGAATGATCTCAGGCTGGTGCCAATGCATATGCCTGAAATTCTAGCATCCTGGGAGACTGAGGCAGGAGGATCCCAAATTCCAGCCCCGCCCAGACAACCCAGCTACTTAGAAAGACCCTTTGTCAAAAGAAAAACTAAAAAGGGTTGGAGATATAGCTCAGTGTGAAGGCTCTGGGCTCGGGGTAGTGGGTGCAGGGGAGGTGTGGTGGAGACAGATCTTATACATAGAAACCTCAAAAAGATGGTGGTAATGGTAAAGTGGTAAGGTCAGAAAATCAGTAACTTGCATGCACCCCCCACACATACATAAACACTTATCACACACAGAAACATGCCACATACACGTTCACACACAAGAGATTGTACATACCATGGATACAAAGACCAATTTTAAGCACTTGGTATAAACACCTATGGCGTGTCGCAAGTCTGAAATCTGTAGGGTAGCGTGGCAAGCTCAGCACCTTCGGTGGAGTTTGAAGCTTCAGTCTGGAGGTAGAATTTCTTCTTCCTGAGGGAAACTCAGTTTTGCTCCTAAAGATTCAACTCTGATAGTGTTATGATGTGTGGCCTGATAGGGGATAATGCTTGCTCACCCCGATTATATAAAGATAATCTCCTTAAAGCCACTGATTGAAGATGTTGACATTTATATAATGCCTTCAGCACATCAAGATTACTGTTACCTAAATATAGGAGATCTGAAGCCTGCCAAGTGGACACAACAACCATCCCTCTGCTGTGACTTTGCTCAGGGGAGCAGTAATAAAGATCTGAGCTAAGACAGTGAGGATGCTATGAGGTATGATGAAACAATATGGTAAAACATTGCTATTAACTTCTTCAAAATCTCACTTCAGACACACTTGCCCCACTGCTCTTGCCTCTTTCGGAAGCTGTTCTGGACATCATTTGTGAGTGTAATTATTTGTGCTGTCCTGACTGCCTCAATTTCCTGAATTGATTCAAAACATTCGCGTTACATGGTCATTTTGACTGGAGAACAGTCAGAAGTCATACAGGGCAACAGCCAGCGAGGCAGACAAGGACGCACACGAATTCTCGGTTAGGAGCCTCCTTTCCCTCGGAAGGTGCCCTGTAGCAGCAGGCGCCATATTTTTGATTACGGCACTCATGCTGAAGTACTGCAGAAAGTGAGGGGCTTTATCGTAATGCGTCCTTTGCTGTGGCAGTTTTTTAACTGCAACACACAGGCTATTGTTTGAGTGGACTTTGTGTGTGAGAAGTTGCAGAGTCTGACCTGAGTACTCCCTGCCAGATGCAAACAACTGGAAAGGCTGGGGTACTGCAGGGTTCGGGGATTGCAGGCAGTACTCAAATAGGAACAGAGGCAGGAAGGCTTGGGGTTAGAATTAACTCAGTGGAGCTACCAGCAGGAGCCCAGATAGAGCAGAGTAATTACAAAGGAAGGAGGGACTGAGGATTCCGAACTTGGAACCCTCCACCTGGAAGTATTGGCTAAAGCTCCAGGAAATCTAGAGGAGGAAAGCTGGGGAATTCTCCCCCAGCGGGGAGGGTCATGGCTGACAGTCAAAATATACAACTCAGAGCACAAAGACGAATGAGCAAGCTCCAGTCTCCATTTCCCCATCCCTCTTCACTCCCAAACACTTGTGGATTTTCCATAATTAACTTCTGATGAAATATATGTGGACATATGTACTGACATTATCACAGCACTCACTAACAGATCTGCACAATTTTCTTCACATTAAAAAGTATAAATTTACCAATGTGAATGTATTAGTCTCCTTAACTTGAAAATATATATATATGTGTGTGTCTGTGTGTGTGTCTGTGTGTGTGTGCGCGCGCGCGCGCGCGCTGAACTACAGTAATCTGAATTCTTAAGTCTATGTTACTGAAAATCTCGGCAGAGTGTAGTGGCCCATGCCTGTAATCCCAGCACACTGGGAGGCCAAGGCAGTAGGGTAACAAACTGGGCAACTTAGTGACTTAGCAAGACCCTGTCTCAAAATTTAAACTGAATTCAAACAGGGCTGAAGCTGTACACAGATTAGTGGAAAATGAATGTGAACAAATTAGCAGAAAGGCCCTAGGTTCAATCATCAGCACAAAAATCAAATAATTAGCATAATGAATTATGAATCAGGATACAAGATTACTAAAACTTAAAAGACTAAATCTCATGTATAAAGTTATGAAGCTGACCAGTTCAAGTTGGAGTAAAACCAAGGTTCCTAACCCTCAGTCGAAACCTCTTTTCTCTGCACTGAAAATTGCGTTCACTCTGTGTCACCTTGTCTATTGTAGACACAGCTGGAAATAATGCCGGCACATTGCATTTTCGTTCAGAAAATTAGACACTCTATAGACCAATATATTAGACCAATATATCTTTTTTGTGGGGGCTTTTGTACTGAGCTATTTCCCCAACCCTTATTTATTTATTTTAGAGACACGGTCTTGCTAAGACTTAGTGTTACCTAAGCAAAACTCAAACTTCCACTCTTCCTGCCTCAGCAGGAAGAAATTGTTACTTGTATGTAGAGAAAGTAAGCTGGCTTTTCTTGTCTCAGTAACCCAGAACAGATGTGTGTTGCCAGGTGAGGCCAAGCATATAGACAGGATAGACACTATTAGGGGAGCCAAGTTTTAAGAGTAAGACTGAAAGACACTGATAGAAAGACACTTAGTTTTCTAAGAAGAAAATCTATGTTTTACATTTTCACAAGATTTTCAACTGTGTGACTACAACAGGGTGATTTTCCCCTGCTTTTCTTGGAAATTACCAATGAATATCATTAATGAAAACTTTATCATTATTAAGGAAATAATCTTTTTGGAGGAAAGATGAATTCAGATCTACATGTTTTCTAGTGAGTAGTTTAAGACCATGAGAGTGAGTGTATTACTCAGAGAAAATTATTAGTAGATAGATAGATAGATAGATAAATTACAGGAACTCACTATGTGATCATGACAGTTGAGATGACCTGTCACAGGTCCTCTGTAAGCCAGTGACCCAGGGATGACAGTGGCTTGGCTCAATTCAGTCCCAAAAAGCCTATAAATTGGAGAAAACAATGTTGTAAGTCTCAGTCCAAGATGAAGGCCTGATAACTTTGGGTGCTACCAATGTTAGTCCTATAGTCCAAAGGGCAGAGACCTAGAGTTCCAAAATCCAAAAGAAGAGTAGACCTAGACCCAAGAAAGAGAGGAAATTCCCTTTCTTCTAAGTTTTTGTTGTTGTTGCTGCTGTTATTTTTCTTTCTGGACTTTCCTCACCCCCACCAACTGGACAGGGCCTACGCACACAGAGGGCGGAGCTTCAGCACATAGTCTTCCAACTCACTCGCTAATCTGCTCTAGAAATACCCTCACAGACACCCCACAAAATAATGATTTATCCATTTTTTAGGCATTCTTTAAATCAGTTGACACCTAAAATTAACTACCACTGTAAGTGATTCTTAGTCTATTATTAACGTCTACACTCACCTATGATGCTATGATACACTTGTTTTTCCTCACAAACGCCTAGGAAGCATGTACCTGTCAGGTGGTAGTGTTGTTTCGCCCCAAATCTGTTGCTGCATCCACACTTTGTAACTTAGTACATAGTATTTCCATTTACCCATCTTCTGAGTCTGAAATTCCCACCTCATTTTTGATTTCTTGCACTCATCATCAATGACAAGTACCCTGGAATGTATGGACTAAAAGGTCTTCTGTCCTTTCCACTACGTTTCTCCCCAATTCATTTTTCTTGTAGTCCAGAATCATTTCTTTTGCCATGATATGTGTGTGCACAAAATACTCAAGATCAGTGTAAACATTATGTATTACATATATACATATCAATAAAATGGAGAAAAACACCATGGGCCAATGTGACTTCTTTTTCACATTCAGTGATGACAGTGTTAAATTCCACTTGAACCTAGTGCTCCTAGAAAATGGGAATAGCTAAAAAAATTTCAATCTCCCCTTCATCTAAATCCACCCATCCAAGTGCATTCTGGAATGACCTCAAAGGACCGGCATACTCAGCACATTCCAAGGTAAGTCCAGTCGTTATCCTTCTTCAAGACTTCCAAAGTGGAGACTTCCTTATATCCTTGGCCCTTTAAAGCCTCAGGTCCTCTTCCTTTCTTTTTTTTTTTCTTCTTAATTTCTTATTACATAACATTTTCCCTACAGCAAAAGGCAAAATTCAGAGCACAAAGACTGATAAGCAATATCCAATCTCCCCATCCCTCTTCACTTCCAAACACTTGTACTTTTTCCATAATTAACTTTTGATGAAAAAGGCTGATATATTTTGGCACCCACAGTGCCTGGATGTAGGGAAGAGCATAGTATGACTCAAAAACTAAAACTATGGGAGCCAGTGTCATCCTGGGTGCCGTCTGCTATGACAGCAAAGAAACAGCAAGTGGGCATTCCGTGTGGTTATGGGATTGGTGACACCCCAGGTCTCTGTCTTCCAGGATCCCTAAATGTACCCTAATGAACATGTTTTCAGAGGTAAAGGTGATCAGATTCTAGGGGCAAGGATCTCTTCCTGTGAGGAGACAAAATCCTCAGGGGACTGTGGGAATTCACGTTCAAGTTTGCAGTGTGGGACTCTTCACCGAGAACTGTGAAGGTTATGATCTTTGAGGACTGCAGTAGTTAAGAGGGAAGATATTTCTAAACAATCCACCTGCTTTGAAGACCACTTATTTCAAGGATGGGAAAGCACTACTCACATTCCCCTATGCTGATTACTGAATCCCCCTCTACACACACACAGATCAAATGGTCATCATGAAAGAGCTTATTGTCACTGGTTAGTGTCTTTCAGATGCTAACCACCCCCAGCCCACCTTTGTGAGTGTGCATTCCTGGTGAGGGTAGCTCAGCTGTCAGCTAATCACACTTGCAAGTTACAGACACATAGTTCATGCTCAAGGTCAGCACTGAAGGGTTTTCAAGTAGATTACAGGCAACAGAATAATGCAGGGCGATGCAGAGTCATTCTTAGATCTTCTAGGATTATACCCCATCAGGTCACTCACACTGTAGATAATGTAATCTTTCCAGTTTTTGATTTTATGTTGAAATCATATGTATTTATGGTGTACACAGCATGATGTTTACATATACATGCATATGCACAGAGTGAAATGACCAAATCAAGCTAATTAGCCTATCTTATCTCACATATTTTTGTGGTGAGAACACTTATTCTGCTTTCAACACCTTTCAACTGTACACTATTTTAATTAGTTATATTTAAAATAATACGTAAATAGATCCCTTAAACTTCCTTTTCCTGTCTACCTGCAATCTAATATCCTTTGCGATTTTTCTAAATCATACACCTGCTCAGTCTACTCACACATTTTAGATCTTGGCTGATATGAAGATAAACTCAAACTGCATAAACGATTATCAGACCCCATGATCTCTGTATTAGGGCTTTCTGCAGGAATATATATATATATATATATATATATATATATATATATATATATATATATATCTGTGCAAGGGGATTTATTAGGCTTACAGGATCAGGGGTGGAAGGCTCCCAAATGGCCATCTGTGGAATCAGGAGGAGGAGAGTCAAAAATGGCCATCTGCGTGCAAGACAATCCCATAGTTGCTCAGACAAGAGGTCGGAAGCCTCAGATCAAGAAGAATTAAGGACAAAACATCAGCCTGAGGTGAAGGTCTGGAAGCTGACTGGAGATCCACCCGTGCAAATCTACATTGAAAGAATACAAAAGCTGGGGGTCAGCATCCAAAGGCGATGGCGAAGACCTGATCTCCAAAATGAGAACATTTCCTTCTTGTTCTTTTCATCCCCTCAGCACTCCAAGTCTGCTGGCTAGGATCACTCACGTCTCCAGTAGGTCTTTTTTTCCCTCATTTTTCTGGCCTACATGTCAATCTACCACCGATGTTCCCAGAACCATTTTGCTAACCTGTCAGGCATGTCTTACTTAATTCATTGACCACTGATGTTGACATGGCACGATTAATGGTCACGAAGCCCTGTCAGTCTCCCTGCCCTCTCCTCGGACCACCTCCTTTTTCTGGGCTTCTCTGCCACTGCCATGACTCCCCAGCTACCCCAACTCCACCAACTCCCCCATCCACCTACCCATAATCTCTCCTGGACCAGCAGCTGCCTTCAGTTCCATTCCTTGCACTTCTCCTGCTCTGCACCATAAGAAAGTCCTTGGATCCCGCAGGCTACAGTTCTCATCAAACTTCTGGGTGGGTTGGGCTAGCAAGGGCACTGTTGGAACATGGGAGAATAGAGCAGGAAGAGGCTAAATGGCTCTGTGTCCATCTAGGAAAAAACTGGGAGAATTTGCATCCCCTCTTTAGCTTCAGTTGCTGTAAGATAAGGGACCCCATAGTTCAGAATGAACTCTCATGAATGACATTGGTGTCCTCATCAGAGAGGCCCTTGAGGGGGCGCTTTCACCAATCCCGCTAGGTGATGGCTCAGTAGGAAGAAGGTGATCTAGGAGCCAGGAAGGGAGCATTCACATTTACCACTGATGAGACAGTCCCTAGAATTCAGCAGACAGTGAATCTGCTAGTGCCTTAATGCAAGTTCCAGGTTCTTCCAAGCGCCTCTGACCTCTACTAACATGGCTTTCTTCCTTTCGGGAGAGTTGCTTCCTGTGGCTGCTATTCTGAGATACCTTACCCTCTCCTAGCTCCTAGGGAATGAATTCTTCAAATTAAATTACCTCTGCTGACTCATAAACACTCAACAGTAAATATTTTCTAAGATCCTTATTGGCTTTGAAAGATATCCACTGATATAATTTATTTCTTTGACAGTCACAGCAAACTTCCTTTCAAAAGTACTTGGGCGTAAATAAAGTCTGCAGGATGCCAACAATGGGGCTATCGCCATTCATAAATTACCTCTTCGCTGTAGCCTGGCATTTGGGTTCCCCAAGACGAGTGTGCTGAAACCTAATCTCTAATGTGAGGGTGACTGAAGATGAAGCATTTGGGAATCGATTAGGCCATGAGTATTGAGGCTTCGTGAATGTGATTAGCTCCTTAGTACCCTTCTTTCTGACATTGCAGAGAGACCCTTCCTCAATTCCACCATGTGACAACTTGGTGAGGAGATACTGAACCAAAAAGTGTTATGTTCTGACCTAAAATGTTCTCTTGAAGTCGCATGTGTTCAGAAGTTGGGTTTTAGAAAGTGATTGGTTCATGGGGACACTAAGATCATCAGTCAATTTAACACTGACCAGACAGTTCCTACCCAAATGCATTGTTAGGAGGCGGGGCTTCATTGGAAGAGGTGTGTCACTAGATAAATGCCCTTGGGGAGTGTTTGCCTATCCCTAGCTTCTCCCTCCTTTCTGCTTCCGGGCTGCCGTGAGGAGTGAGTCACAGCAACGAAAAAATAACTAAGACAGTCAGCCAAATTAAACCTCTGATCCTCTAGGTTGTAGAGTTGAGTGCTGTATCTCAGGAAGGGGAAAGAAAACCAAGAGGGTTTCAACTTGCTGTTGAACTCCTCAGCCTCCAGAACTGTCTGGTATCTGTAAGTTCCTCAACATATGGTATTTTTGAACAATCCCAACAGATCAACACATCCTTCCTTGGTTTCAGCCATATCACACTTCTGGTTACTCCAAATGCACAAAAGTTTCTTCTCCATTCACTTCTCTACTTCTTCGTTGCTCACTCTGGCCCAAGGCATTATCGTTTTTTGAGGGGAGGCTACACTATTAATGTCCTCAAAAGGAATGCCTTCTTGTGCCTTTCCAGCTTTCAACACATCATCCCAAATAATAATTTAAATGTAAAGTGTTTTCCTGCTTAAATCTCTCTGGTAACTTTGCTCAGCCCCAAAATAAAATCTCAAACTTAGAACTTGCCAATAAATCCTTGGGATCTGTTCAAGACAGACCCTTCTTTCCACTGTGATCCCTTGCTTCTCTCTCTGGGTCCTGTGTCTGGAAAATTCTCTCTTGTATCTGTTCATAGCTGGCCCCTTGTCAGGCCTAGAGCCTCAGTTCAGTGTCACTTCCTCTGAGAATTCTTCTCTTACCATCCTAAAGAGAGATGCTCCATTCACAGAATCCCCCTGCTTGTCTTCATGTATTTTATCATCCTCAGTCAACAGGTTTTTTTTTTTTTTTTTTTTTTTGCAAGCTCTGAATGTATCTTAGCTACTTAATCTGTCTCTGCAACCCCAGAAGGCAGACCAGACCTTGGCTCATAATAGAAGTTCCATACATACTTGTTGAATAATCTAATAAATGACATGCCAGTTGTCATGAGAAATGCTTTATGTAACCCAAATGAACTAACTGTTCCATTTCCCTATTTTTAAGACAGTAGGTAGACTGCCCATTTCAAAGGCCTAGTAAGGGGTGGGCTTGGACTTCTGAGCTCAGGCAGCCAAGCCTCACAGTGGTAATCTGTTCATATATTATACTGTTTAGATATCACAATGCAATATCCTGGAAAATATTGTAAATGACAAAGTATAATAGAACTTTGAATTAGAATTTAACATGTCTTACTAGTACAACTAATCTTATCATAGTTACAATCAGGTGATCACAGCTGGCTTGTGCCTGCCCAAGCAATTAGACATAATTAGGCAAGGCCAACTTATGTCCTGATCTCTCCTTCCTCTAGGGTCTGGGCAGCTTCTTTGATAGTCTTTGTATTGGACACTCAGGCTTTAGAAAAGTAGTAAGAGGGGAACATGCACACATACCCACACACACACATATGCAGTTTAGAGGCAAAGATAAATAAGCCTCAAGGATGCCCTGTGAATTATTAAGTATAATAAAATGTAAAGCATGCAAAACATTAGTGACAACAATCCAGTTAATAAATACACTATAGTTATTGTTACATATTATTATCAGAGTGTGAATTTTGATTTTATTGAAAAAGTAGTATGTGAGGTCGGATCATTTTCTAAAACATTAGACCTCCTTGTCTTTTCTATGGAAAAACTCATAGACATGCATATTCTCTTCCAAATTATATCTTATCCGTAATATTCCTGAAGAAACATTAAATAATCCTTCCTCATTTGCTTACCTCCCCAACACCACTTCATCTCTGCCAGTAGATAACTGCTTACCTTCTGCTGTACTCAAATTTGTATTGAGTCACATATATTCCCAATAAATGGCATGTGGATTTCTGGAACAGGAGTACAGCTACACAAGGAGAAAGAAATGTATGATGGTCCCAAAGATATTTCAGTAATCACCCATACAGCGGAATCTTAATTATCTTCATCTTGCATATTTAGGGAAATACTTTTTTCCAGGATTTCTCTACCCACACGTATTGCCCAGGAAAAGCTGCTCACTCTGAATCTGAAAGAGTGTTCCGAAGAATTCTCAGGGGAAATGCAGTCCCTGTAAAATAACTGTCCCTCATCCAGGCAAAGATGGAAGATGCTGTTTAGTACTTACTTAAATACTTACTACAGTGGTGATTGATCCTATGGTTTCACCCTTCTTGGGCATTGTAGGGTTGATGTTGGCACACGGAGCATGTATTTCTATATTTAAGACTCTTAGCTTGAATGATAAACAGAGAAATTAGGCTTAGTTTTTTTTTTTTTCCATTCAAGATTACCGGTTTAAGTCTATTTTCTGATCTGCACAAGTAAAGAAGACTACCAGTAGACTCAGCTTCAGAGAACATGTCCCTGGCCCCTGTTAAACTGACCTTAGTCCCTTGGGCATCCCCCTTCCCATGCCACCTTTCTTATCTTTTTGCACAGTTATTATTATTACCAGTGCCAAAGACTTTTCTAGAAAAATATTACAATTTTTCCTTGTGAATATGTGGCTGTTTCTCAAAATTTAATTTTGTAAAAATATTTTCTATAAGACAGACTCTCTGATGATGTCTCACAATAATTGCCTGTGATCCTGTGAGCCTAGCTAGGTGTGGGATGTCACCATTAGGCTTTTCTTTCAATGGCAAGAGTCAAAAAGGAGAGGTGAGGCGTAGCAGAGAAGGCTGAGGGGGCAAGTACCCTCAAGTTCACGCAAATTTCAAAATAAAAGTTCTAATAGACTTGAGTAAGCAATTTCTGGTCCCTTAACCCCCTCGGGATGACAGGATTTGCTTGTTTTGTAGTTTTCTTTTCTGCTTCTGCAAGCCAATGCGAGTTGTATTTATAAGGATAAAATAACAGAGATGGGACACGTGTGTGTGTGTGTGTGTGTTTGTGCGTGCGCACACACGTGCATGACTGTGTCTGCGTCTATGCCTGTGTGTCTGGTGGGTTGTGCACAAGGTTTTCATTGTCTAGGAGTATGTTTTAGACAAACATATGATGAAACAGTGTGTGCTGTACATGGAATGAGCAACTCATCTACTTAAACAAAACAGAAACACACACAGTTGTCAACATCACTAGGTAGGAGATACTGAAGTAAACACAAAAAAAATCAGTGTCTGTGAAGAACATAGGTCAGTGTTTGTGAGGATTTTGGAGAAAAGATGGTGGTTGATGGGCGTTCTGCTACTGGCAAAAAGGGCAAGGCTACCGAAATAGAGCCATGAATCTATGGAAAATATAGATCTAAGAGCTGACGTCAGAGGTCCTTTGACGCTGAACGTGATGCATCTCTCATAAACCCTATTCTAGTAGTATTGCTAATAGGGCAGTAAGGTTACTTTCAGTTATTTGAAGTAAACATGTGGAACTTCACTGTTAAGAGTAGTCTCTGTCCAGGTATCTTAATGGCCCTGGGTTCAGTCCTCAGAACCATGGAAAAATGCATCAATTTTCTTTCTATAAATAGCTTTTATATCCCTTAAAATACATAATATGCAAACTTTCTAAAAGATTTTCCTCAAAATGCGTACCAACTAAAAATTTTTCAAGTACAGATTTATGTTAATAGTTGAGAGAAAGAAAACAGATTAGGCAAGTCCAGTCTCCTTGAAGTTTTTTTTTTTTTAATTTACTTATTTAGGTGCAAAAATCTCTTACAGAGAGGAGAGCAGCTTTGTGTGGTTGTATCGCCAAAGCAGAACATGAAGGCTGGTAATGGGCTTCCCGGCAGACTGTCCCTTCCCACATTATACTCCGCATCCCTTCTCCATTGTATTCCTTAGATTAAAAATGATACTTTTTAGTATCTTTATTCCATTTAATTCTTACAGATCACTTAAGGTAGATGTTATCCTTGGTTTACAAATGTTGAAAATGAACATAAGGCAAAGTCTGCCACTGGCGCCAAGTCACGTTGATAATAAAATCGCTATGGCTCTGTAGTTACATCACATATATTGACTTACATTTTGCCAAGATTACTTACTATGCACTTAAAAAAAACCTTGTATGCCTATTTGTGCATTTATTCCATGAAGGAGTTGAAGAACACAAATGGAAGAAACACGATCCACACAAAATACAGCATTTTTAAGCTCTTCTTTGCTTTATATTTTTACTTGAAACAGCTTAAAGTACGCGGCGGGGGGATTGCTGTACACGCATGGGCCTCATGGTTCATTGTCCGTCCCATCCACCCTTTCCTACGCCGGCCGAGAACCTATGGTGAGGGGCAGCCACCACCCAGCGGCAAGAGGGCAGAGGCCGCCGAGCTATCTCTCCAGTCTACAGAACGACAACAAGAACCAGGATGGGGAAAGGAACGCGAAGCCATGCACATGTGCACAAAACTCTGAAGTTTAATGTAACCATTGTGTATCACGTATCTATACTAACAAAAATGGGGGGGGGATAAGTGGTAGAACATGTGATTTAAGCCAAAAGTACCCATAGGATGTGTCTTCCACAGACTTACCAGAGAAGGCGTCTGCCCTTCAGCTGTGCACCAGCCTGCAACGATCTAGGATACAGTCTGCACATGGCTTTGAGAAACATGACCACCTTAAAACATGCAACATCCAGGCAGCGGGGGTCTGAGGCTCAGCTGGGATGAAGCTGCATTTGGACCTGTAAGAAGCCCTGTACTCACTTAGCAACAGAGGAGCTGAATTCTAGCACTCAGCAGACTGCTGAAGCTGTCCTATGCCCATCTGGCCACGAGAATGCAAAGGGAAGCTGTCACATCCTAGATAATGATTTTAATGACTTCTGTAGTAAGACATGGTGTGTGGCTGTGCAGGGGCCCTTCAGTGCCACTCTCTACTCCCATTTCCACCATTCTGCTCTCATTGCATCCACTCAAGTTCATGTTTATTTATTTATTAACTTTTAAAAATCATTCCTTCACTGAATTATTGACAACAGCAGATAGGAGCCATTTCAAATTTCTCTCTATGCCGTTAGGCCCAGTGCTCACAGAATGCTCATTGGAAGGAAAAAGGGAACTAGGATGAAAGTAAAGATATGGGAAATACCGTGAAATGAAGTGTTAATGATAAATCCGTAGCAAACAACAGTTCCAACACTGCATAAGGAAATTCAAAAAAGTTTTTCATTAACCCTCAAGAGAATTATTTTATCACCATTTCCTGGTACCAGATAAGCAATAGACTTTATTCCTCTATTCATTCAAAATCAAAGTCTCTACTCTGTTCCAGGTACTGCTGCAAACACAGAGATAGAGTGGCAAGTGAAACTGTCTGGGTTGCTGTTCTGATTGGGACTCAGAATTTAATGATATAAGAAATAATGAACGAGAAAATATATCAACAAATTATTGTAGTGAGACTTAAAAGCAATACAAAGGGTGATGAGGTTAGAGTGGCTGTAGTTAGCAGCAGGTTGCACACAGGTGAAGGAAAGGAGCCATTCAGGTAACCAGGAATATCTTGGTAGTTAGTGTCTTCTGAGCAGAGACTCAAAGGCCGAGAATGATGTCATGGACCTACCGGAGGAAAGAGCTTCCCTGGAAAAAAGTAAAAATGAAGGCTTTGAGTTAAGGGATTCAAAATAGGGCAAGCATCCCTGAAGCCACAGGGTGAGGCAACCAGTAATGAGAGATGCAGTAGATCATCGATGGCCGCGAAGGCTTTGGTAAAAAGTGTGGGAACTCATGTGGACTTTAATATTTGTCATTTCGTTATAATTTATAGGATCTTACAAGAAAACATTTTCTTCTATGTTTACAACATTTGTTAACACTATTCCCTTATTCTACCTAACTCTGTAACAATCCTCCCACTGAAATTCTAGACAGACACCAAACAGTGAAGAAAGTGTATTCCCTGTCTACTGCATCTCTGAATACTACCCAATAACTCTATGCATCTTAACACGTCTAGAGTGACATATGGGACTCTGGATCTTACAGGATACGTTAACGTGTAGCTGCACACTTCCCTTGACAAAGTCTCATGAAAATTGTTGTACAAACAAAAAGAAAATGCAAGAAATGCATGAAAGAAATGATGAAAATTCGAGTAAAGCAAGTACCTAGCTCCCGTATTAGCAATAGGAAAAAATTAGGCATGGAAGTTGAGCTTTACCAACGTATTTGGAAAAGGATTTTCTTTAGGATGTTGAAAATAGTAACCTTCAATAGCAGCAGAGCCACTTAGAGAAACTGAAGAGAGAATGACGTAAGTTAGGAACGTTTATTTGATAAAATACATTATTAAATGCCCATTTCAAATGTATTTCTCCAAAAAACTCTCGAGACAGCAAATCATACAGGAATGCTTTTAGCTACTGCCTGGGCAGCTAGCTTCCTTTGCGTTGTTTTCTCCAGAGTAGTTTTTTTTTTTTTTTGATGGCTGCTCTTACCTGCTGGGCATATCATAGGGTCTCTGTTTAGAAGGTCTATGGGATAGTCATCACAAATAATAGTGTCACAGTAAACACTGACCAACTGGAAAAGTCACGAAGTAGATGCTGCGGGTGGAAGTGGAAAGTGGGAAGGTAAATCTGACTAAACTTTTCCAACACTGGGCTACGGTAGGTAGCATAACAGATGTATGAAGGACAAGTTAAAAACAAACAAGCAAAGCAACAACAACAGACAAAACCGAGAGAATAGATGAACATCTCGTGAAAGCTAGTTAAAAATAAGTCTTGATTTCCCCCCTTATTCCATATCTAGTACACATGCATACATTACAGAGCATGGATTTATTTCAGTTGAAAGTATTTTACAGAATTAAGAACACACTGTACACAGAAGTCTAGTTGTTTTGTCTCTTAATAATTTAATTTGATCATTTCTGTGTAACTAAATATGTATGCATATTATCTAGGCGATCTTGTGAAATTCTACATATAGACATTTATTTACTTACTGCTCTTTATCCAGATTTTTCAAATTCTATAATTATGCATTATAATATAGTGAAAATCTTTGCACATCTGTCTGATCCTTTCGTGAAAACCAATTCCCAGACGCTGAACTTCTAGTCAGAAGACAATGTAGGGCCACTAGAGCCACTTTCAGAGGTTTTCCTCTTGATGTATGAATAAAAACCCACAGGAACATTTCAAATGCATAAATACAAAAATTTGTACATTCTCAATATGTAATTCTGAATAGATGCCTAAATTCTAAATATATAAATCTTAAATTCACAAGCCAGATAATGTTTCAGGCTGCACAATAGTTATCAATCTGTAATGTATGGAGAAAAAAATGACTGAGCAAGATAACCTGGCTGACTTTCTAGTGAAATGATAAGAAATCTTCAAGAAACAACATAAAAAAGCTCTGTCAGGTGCTTATGTCCATGCTAAAAAAACAGCCTCATACTGTCTCATGCCCATCCAGATTGGTCAAAGCGACACACGCTTATACGAGAGGCATCTGAAGGCCCATTTTCTCATCTTTTGGCCAAGTTTATTTTTCACCACACTTAAAATGTTCACTTATGATTTCAATTTGCATTTATTTCATCATTAATAATGTCATGTTAGGTAAATAAAAAATAGATATTAATGGATAGGCATACACATACGCTTGGGTTTCATTGCCTTTTTGGCTTATTTATTTGTTTTTTGGACTTTTTTTTTACTGTGTTGACCGTGTTCATTTGTCAATTGGAAGAATTCTAGTATCATTTTGTAAATATGTTTATTATTTTCCTTATAATGTTAAAAATGAGGATTTATCATATACAAATATTTTAACGTAGCTAAATCCACTTGTATTTTTTCTTTTTTTATTTGAACATCAACCTTTTTACTTTGCAGTTACCTAATTTTATTTATTTTATTTTTTTGCCAGAACAGGCCTTCACTGCATCCCAAATAATAATAGCTAAGCAACTGTTCTATACCATTTAAGATGAATTTCTCTCGCTGTGCTCAAACACCTTCACCACTTTAAGTTAGTGCATGCGTTTTCCTCCAGGATTTTCTACATTGCTTTACTGGTTTTTCTGTCTATTCTTCAGCCAGAACTACACCCTGGTGCAGGCATGGCTTAATCTAGTCACTGTTTATTAGATAAGTAGGTACTAGAAATGAGTCTTTCTATCAGAGCCCATATACTGCCCTGCTTCCTACAATGAAACATAGAATGAAATGTCCCCGACTGGTCCCCGGCTGGTTCAGGGAAGCATGGGTGAGGGAAAGTGTGAGAAAAAGGAGAAGAATTAACATTTTTTCTGTGTTGATTTGTCCAACGCTACATCTAATAAATCTCTCTAATCCTGATAACAATAGGGATGGTTATAGTCAGCACCATTTTGCAGATAGGGAAATTGCCTTCTGAGCAAGAGAATTATGTTGCCAAGATTATACCACCAATGAGAGGAGGAATTAGGATTCAAACTAGAATTTATCTGACATTAGCATTCATGCAACTCATGAACTCATGAGACCTAGGCAATGAATGAGTGTGCAATCCTCAACCCTGAGTGCCATTTTACAGATGCCATCCTAGGAAGGAGTGGTAACAGATGGCGTTTCTATTGTCATTGCAGAGGGAGAGAGCACCGAGCTAGACAAAGTCTCTGGCTGCCTCTTATCCTGGCCAGAAAGGCGGGATGTACACCCACATGGTAAAACTGGAAGTCATTTCCAGCAGTGCCACTTTCCTTGATTGCTTCCCAAATATGCATTCTCCTCATATGTCTGTCGCAGTCTTAGAAAATGTCTACCTCTATATCCAGAATTTCCATAATGGCTAAGCTCAGTCTTCTGAGATGTTCTACTTTGGATGGCAATGAGGTAGGGCTAGGGGAAAAATCTAGTCGTTGGCATATGACTGTGTGGCTACTTTTATACCACTGAGCTTCAATTTCTTCACCCTTAAAGTAAAAATAAGAATAAGTTTGCCCACTACCTTGTGAAAATAAAGCAAATTATAAAGTGTTTGGAACGCTCCTGACGTGGTGAGTTTAACCTGTGTTAGTTATGGTTGTCATTATTGTTCCTCTCTGTTGTTATCATAAAAAATGTGAAAAAAAGCTGTGAAGGAATAGACACCCGGTAGCTAATGTTATGTAGAGTGAAGCACAGTGAAGGAGTTGGAAAGCTTTGCAGAACAGATCTAAACTGTAGGTAGATGGGTTATGAAGAGAGGGCAAGCAAGAGAGAGAGGGCAGGAAAGTGGCCACCTGAAGCTAGATGATGCTGTGCCTCCTCACAACAGCCCGGTCTGGTGTTTGTCAAAGGAGGAAAGTCTTCACCATCCCCCAGAAGACCTAGCATCATTCCTTCCAGAATTTCACACTACTCCTTGGGAAGGCAGTACAACCACAGACACGAGAGGTCTGAGCAGCAGTGGGGAAGAAGGCAAGCGCTCGATGTGGAGAGTCACAAGATGCACTTTTACACGACACATCATGCTTCTGTATTCAGTGGTCCTCCAGCATAGCCTGGGTGAATGCTAGGACACTGGGGATGCCAATGAAATAAAAAAAAAAAAAACCATTGAAGATCCTGCCCATAGGACCACCTGCAGGACAGGCTGACACCCTATCTAGGTACTTTTGCACAGGTATAATGTACTGCACACAATCAAGGGCCACAGCCAGCACTGAGGATCAGAGAAAGAATGCCTGAGATGAACAGGAGATGCCACGGGAGGGAGGCCGGGGTGTCTTCCACTCAATGGAACAATAACATGCTAAGGTGTGGGCACGGGAGTGTGCCAGGTGACTGCAGGGACTGGGAAAGAGATATGGAATGTATCACCGAAGAAGGAAGAGTGGTGAAAACCGAGAACGAGCAAGTGAGCAGGGAGGGGCATGTGACAACTCCCTGGACGTGGTTAAGGGGTTCAGTCTGCGCGCAGTGCACGGCGCACATATGCCTTGCTCCTGTCAAACGCTTTCTGCTGAGATTGGACAACATCAGTAGCCTTGAACTTTTAGTGTGTAGCTTAGGTCTTTAGAGTAGCATGGAAATTAGGTTTTGACTGAATATAAAACCTTCTGAGGTTCTAAAATAACCTCTGCGTGTCCTGAAGAATAAGCCAGAATAACTACACAATAGCTGAGCTTGGAGGTGAACTTGAACCCTGACAACCCTGACGTAGGTGCCATTAAATAAAGTTCTTAATGTTATCTTGAGGGTCTATGTTAGGAGTTGCCACAGTTCCGATGTTGCTTCACTAAGGAGCACTAAAACCCTCTTTCTGAAATGAGGAAACGCCAGAGATAAAAGCCAGCTAGCTCAAAGTTGAACAAACAACACATCCTATGGCTTGAGAGCTGTGATCTCCTTATAAACCATACCAATCATTCGTCTCAGAGAATTATTTTCCGGCAGGAAATCAAACTGCACATGTGTTCAGTAAGTGGTTTTTTTTTTTTTTGAAGCAGGAAGAATGAAGGAAAGGAAAGAAAATTTAGAAAGAAATAATAGAGGGAAGGAAGAAGAGAACGAAGGAATGGAGAGAGAAGGGTGTGTTTGTATGTGTGTATTAAATCCTGGCCAGGTCGAAATGACATCTGGATGTATTCTATAGTCCTCACAGGATACAAAGTACAACAAAGAATGCCTTTCCATACCCTGAAGTGTATGTGAACCCCACAAATCTCATAAGGTATCAAGAGGTCCTGTCTCAGAATACTTACAAGGTATTGCACCAATGATGGTGAGTTGATAATATCCTGCGGATTCTTCCCTTAGGTTAGTAAGAGGAGGTCATGGAAGGTTTCGCTTATTTTGGGACTTGCTATTCTTCACGAAATTCCTTTGAGTCAAAGCAGAAGTGACACATTAAGAGGAGAATGTCTTCTTGTAAATCTCTTTAAGCATGGCATTCTTTTCAAAAGGCTAATTACTTACAAACATATCAACACGTGGGTTATTTACTACTTCACAATAAGTTTGATCAAGAAATATTTTTCTTCTAAAATCATCTTCTGAGAGCTGCTTATTGAAATGCCTCTTGGTTTGGATTTTTAGTTATATAAAAGATCACATAAATTCTCTCACAATGGAGTTATCTGTCATAGGGTTGTGCAAAGAAATGGGATATTTGGAATCTCATTCATGTGGATCCCAGGCTAGGGAAAGACCAGCATCTAGGATTTATGAAAGAAAAGGACTTACATGAACTCATCAAAAATTCTTCTGGAATTCTACTGACTCTTCCTTGGAAAATTTCTCTAACTCCTCCTTTACCTACTTCTCTTGCGTCTAGTTCAACAATTTATTTCATAATTTCTCAAAGAGAAAAATATTATTTTCTACTTCTATTATAGAATAAACAGTATGTAAGGATGCACACATGAAAACTGTGTACTAATATATACACACATACATGTCAATTGGCAAAACTGCGTATGATAAACAGTGTTAAGACTTTATGTTGGTGAGCTTCATTTAAAAAAGAAAACTGGGGTTGGGCATAAGAACATAGACCTGTAATCTAGGCACTCTCAGAGGCTGAGGCAGGAAGACTACAAATTAAATCCCAGCCTAGTGACTTGGTGATTTAGCAAGACCCTGTCCCAAAATGCAAATGAAAAAGTTAAACAAAAAGGTTAGAAAGAAGTTCACTGTGAAGGCCTTGGATTCAATGCCATCGCCACACACACACACACACACACACACACACACACACACACACTAATAATAGCAATAATAGTAATTGCACATAGGTCACTTATAAAATTCCACTGAGAATGAACAATTTTACCTTTGGAATCTTAGCGATTCTTCTAAGCACAGAATCACAGTTACTAAGTTTTTTTTTTCAAAGGGGGGGACAAAAATAATACAGTAGTTAAAAAACAATGAACATAGTACAAAAATATTAATTTCAGAGTCACTCTATAAGCCACGTTGAGAGGCTGGTTTCATGGGAGCATGCTGGAAGCTCCTTTGCCTGTTCTGTGCCTCAAACTCACGATAAGGGAGAAACTCACCAGAAGAAAGCCTAGTCCCTGAGCACCAGGTCTGTAGCATGAAACACATTGGCCCTACCAGTAAGAAAGTGCAGGTCCCTAGAGGTCAAGTAGGACTTGACCACTGGCACCTTAACTTTAGAAGGCTGAACCTTGGAATCCCAAGTATCAGTTGTGTCCCCAGTGGGAGAAGCTCAGTATTTCAGAGGCTGCTAAGTAACTGCCATACATGGGATCCTATTTAGGAGTAGATTGTGCTGAATAGATAATATGCCCCCTACAGCAGAGGAAAAGATTTACGATGTCTGGGACACCACTACTGAAGGATCATTAAGAGAGGCTGGAAGAGAGAGAGAGAGATTTGGGCTGACAGACAGGAAAGAGGGAAGCATCTTAGGAGAAGGTGAGGTAGAGAATTATTTGTGGAGAAAGCTGCCTACCCTAGCATAAAATTTGAATTACAAGTACCTTTTGAAAATTGTACAAGTCAAAATGGTGAAGGCCACTTGAAGGTCAAGTAGATTAATTTAGTATTACAATAGCAAGCAACAGGAACTTGTTAGAGGTTCATGGATAAAACACTAGTGTGAGAAAATTGTAAGTCAACTCATCCGGTGCAATAAATTGATAATTTTCTTAAGTTAACTCTTCTAGTTGATCTAAAGCTAATGTGCTCTTGGTTGTTGAAAATGAAGACACCTGCCTGCAACCTAAGATGCATTCCCTGCATTCACTCTTACTATATGCATGGTTGGATTTGAATTATTCTCTGTTGGAGAAACAAAGAATTTACTCCTGATATGAAAATAGGAAGGCCACAAGAGAATGGGATCAGAGAAAGTTTTGGACTTTCTAGTATGAGAAAGGACAAAACTTCTAACCTCTATCTTTCTGATTCTAAATAAATAGAAATTATAAAAGAGAAAAACATGGAATAAAGAAGTCTACAATGTAATCTAGCCTCTATCTGAGGATTTTACCAGTAGAGCAGACTAACTTCATGTTTCAAGAGCGGATTCTGTAACTGATCACGAGCCTGATTTCTTGGGAAGGAGGGTGGCCTCCTCTGAAGAAGAGGTTGTGGGACAGAACTGGGCATTGCATGGCCTGGGGTGAGGAGGCAAGACAGTGCCCTGAGGAGCACTCTGGCCTGATGAGCGCTCCTGGGAAGGGGGAGCTCCACCCTTCTACCCATAAGAACCACTGTGTCCTTGATAAAGAACAGCTCTGTGACAGCGGCAGCAACAGGCAGCAAGTTTGACTCCAAAAATGTGCATTTAGAAGTGCCCATTGGTGATATTTCTGACAAAATTGGCAGAAGAATTCTGCTTCAAGTCAGAGAAAACAGGAGTGACTTCTAGACTTACTCAAGTGGTCAGAAGCAACAGGTCCAGTCCCTTAGAGATTATAAGATATCAAGGGAATTATTTCCAAATAATTGATTTAAAGAAGGAAGAGAGAATAACAGCATATGAACTTGAATCCTTGCCAGTTTGCTCAATGGGCACACTCATGTCTACTCCAATCACCACGGGGAGGTCCTGTCCCCAGCATGATGTGAGGCAAGGCAGTTATTAAGCAGTAAATAAACATGACTGATGCACACTCTAAGCCCATCTCACTGTCTCAAGAGCCCTGGGAACCCCAAAAAGATAAAGTCACCAGAAGAACAATAAACAGATGGTGATAAACTCAATAGGATTAATTGAATGGGCTATGATGGGAACACAAGTCCAAACTAAGGTTTGCAGAAGGTAAAAGTTTGCTGATTAGGACACTGAGATTATTTTTCAAACAACTCTAGTTATTACGAAGTTTTCCCCTTACGTACCAACATAAAGCACTAAAATGTACCTGGGAGTCACAGATTTCCATTTGGTAATGAATTTGAACCTTTCAAAAGACCGTCCAGAAGAATTTATACAGTTCATTATAAAAAGTCAAAAGGCTAATTATTTGATTGATAGTTTCTTTCTTATTTTCTTCTTAAATATTCACTGTCTACAAATTCACCAAAAGATGAGCAATAAAATGTGGGAGCCACATAATCAGTGTGTTCTTGAACTGTAGTTTCTTAATACTAAGCTAAGAAGTTATAAACAGTGTAGCTTTAGCCATGTGCTGTCCTCACTCCCCCCACCCCCGCCAGCTCCCACTCCCCACAGAGATCAGATATTATGGTCTTGGACACAGAGGATTTTGTTTTGTTTTGTCTTTTGATACTGCAGATTGAACCCAAGCCCTTCACATTACACTGCATTCCCAGCCTATTTATTTATTTATCCAGTCATTCAGTTGTTTGTTTATTTATTTAGATACAGGGTCCCAAGAACTTGCTCAATTGCTCCAGCTGAGATAGAGCTAGTGGTCCTCCTGCCTCTGCCTTCCAGAGATCTGGGATTACAGATATGCACCATCATGTCTGGAAGGATTCCCTATAAGCCTCCCACCACTAAGATTTGATGTACATTCTCCCAGGACAGCACATGGAAAAACTTACCAAGAACTTTGGTTAGCATAGCCTTAGTAGCAATCTATTAAGTTTAGTGAGAAAATAAGAGTTTGCGCATTTGTTGTTTTCATATAATTTATTGTATAACTTACTATCTCCAAAATCCGGGTAGGAAAACTGAGACACTGGAAATTGAGTGGCTATTAACATAACAAAAAGATGCCTTAGTGGACCAAAGACAAAAACTGCAGCCTACTCTTTCAGGGGCCACTAACCTGGTGCAAAATGAGCTTTGACCACAATTGGTAGGATGACACCCAAGTATAAATCATTTTGTTTGGGTTGGCTGCAAGGAAGCACCTCCAGTGAGGCTCCCACTGCATGTGGTAACTCCCTCTCAAGAAAATTAACGCCTATATCTACTGTCTTGATGGCTGTGACCTCTTGTTTCAAAGTAATATAAAGCAAATCTTTGTCTTGTAGTTTTCTGAATTGAAAGTGAGTAGGTTTACTTCATAGTGAATGACAGAGTCTTTTAACTAGTCAAGCTATCATTTTGACTCTCCAGATTCACTGTTTCCAAAAAGTCCACAGTTTCACAGTAATCTTGACCTCGATATAAATGGTGAGTAGAAGATGACCAGAGAAGCAGCCCTAGGATTTCTGCTCAGGTATCCCGTGCCCCAATCCTCTGGACCTTTTTGCAGTTACAACCTTCACATAAATTTCCATTATTACTTAGACAGTTTTTGACCCTGTTGCTTAAATAACGTTGGCGACAGCAATGATTACCTCTATTGAGGAGTCTTAATGGGCAACTAACTTTCCAGGCTGTGAGACTTCGAATTTTGTGAATCAAGTCATGCCATCTTTTAAGCTTATGTTTAGGAAATTGAATACAATTTTATAAGCTGCTTAATTTAAAGATATCTTGGCATCTTACTTTACTTATTAAAATTTTAGTTTATATAAATTAACATAATCTGAAGCCAGATAATAGCTCCCGTTGCCTCTTGCTTAAGTAAGTCCAAATATATTTGGTTAGTGGATTAAAAAAACTATTACAATAAAGCAAATTTATAATAATAAAGTAATTGGTACATGGTGTACTGTTTCTTTGAAAACAAAGTCATTTTAGAGGACACAAGTCTTTTTCCTAGAAAAGGAAAAATTCATTAGAATGCAGAAACCCTGGAAGCCAGACAAAAACGGTTTGTGTGCCACGAGAACAGGAGAATGAGAACTTGGAATGAGCAGACTCCCGACAACCTCCGAGGAAAGAGCTTCCATCTCCTTTCTCGCATTCCGTGGGGGGACCACACAAGATGACGTCAGTGCTACTTATCTTTACTTTCAGTGTGACACTTCAGAAACCTGTGATCGGCTATCAATAAGATATTGGCTTACGAGCTGGTGTGCAGCTGAGGCAGCTGGACTGACTCACGAACAAGGTGGAAGGAGTTTAAGTAAGTAATTCATTGGTGACATGGGTTGAGGAGTTCTACATTTGTTTACAGAGTTAAAAATCCATTGATAGATCTGTTTTGTACAAATAACTAGAAAATCTTTCATAATATTTATAGCAATGAGAATATACTAATAATTATGGCGGCATACGATTCGACAAGACGTAGAGTGATTAAAGTGATGGAGCTAAGCTAACATACACAGAAACACTGCTTACAGTCAATAGCAAAAGCTCATCACTAAGTGCTAGAAGTCTTGAAACTGTCCACTAAGCTGACAGAGGCCCATGGCGACCAGAATGAAACTAAGCACAGTCATCACTCAGAACCCATGGTTCTCGGACTTCCACAGATACCCAAAACCTCAAGCGCTCAAATCCCTTGTATAAAACGGAATAGAATTTGTATACAACCTTAGCACCTCCCCATGTGCTTACTGCTAGATAGTTTATAATGCCTACCGGAATGAAAATGCTATATAAACAATCATTATGATTTATTGTTTAGGTAACAATGGTAGAAAACACCTGTGCATCTTTAATACAGATGTAGTATTTTCCAAATATCTTTGATACACGGTTTGTCCAATCTGCAGATACAGAACTCGTGCCTTCCAGAACACAGAAGGAGAATGCAGCGTTTTTCCTGGGTTATCTATACATGAGCATAGAATACACCAATTAAAATGTATGAGCAAAGTTGAATACATAGAAGTAAAAACCTCTCCCTCGCCTCCACTGCTACCTTTCCTATATACCTATAAGTGTTTATTACATTTTCAAAATACACATGAGGAAAAATAGTCATGATTGTAAAATTTCTTGAAATCATGATGTGTAAGGGGTTCTCTTGTTATCTACATCTTTGTTTTCTTTCTCAGCACATAACAAAGTAATATTGTAATACATCTTAAGATGAATAAACACCAAGAAGACCTACAGGTGACACATACCCAAGAAATGCTGACATGCCTCCTCTCAAAAGTGTTCTGTAAACATTACTGCACATAGCACGTGAAAGGTATTCCTAGGTTCACTAGTAAATAAACATCCTATGACTAAACCTACAAACGAACTAAAGCAAACGTCTAAGAATCAGAGCACATATCTGTAAGCAGGGGGTGGGGGCAATGCTTGCCAGGGAAGGCAAGACTGCGCCACAGGCAAGTTCCTTTATCAGGACTGGATTCAAGCACCAAGCCTTTTGCCAACCCCATGATAGGAAGGCAAAACCTGAGTATCTTCCACGAAGCAGGGACCGTAGAAGGGAGCTAAAACTGTTCCAAGATGATAGCTTTGCCTGCTTCCTGAAAGAAGCCAATATAAATCACATCTGGAAGAAAGCTTCCATAACTCAGGCCTCAAGATTCCTACAGATTAAATTATATTCAACATACGCAATGAAATAAGACACTGTGATTGAGATCAGCAGAAACCACGGACCACAGGTCCAAATCTCTCCAAATCTTCAGAATCGCTGCAGACAAAATATGAAATTATGATTGCATGGCACGCTAAAATTATAAAATAAAATACCATATTTTGAAATAAAATATTATCAAATTATTGGTGTTTGTTTAATGCATCAATGTTTTTAATTTAACCAATGAGTGACAAAAACAGGAAACTTTAAAATATCCAAACAAGCTGAAAAGGGGAAAAGAAGATAGTTTTAAATGAAAATATAATTAAAATTAAAAGCTCATCTTCTGAGTTAATCAGCAAACAACACATATTTGAAGAGAAACTTAGAGAACTGTGAAATAAATTTTAATACATTGTCAAGAATGCAGCAAAAAGACAAAGAGATGGACTGCAGGAAGTTGTAGGTATTAAAGAGAGAATCATAAGGTTTTAATATTTTCTCAAATATTGTCTCTAAAAGATAATGAAGAGCTCATATTTGAAGGCAAAATGGTTGGAATGATTTTTTTTCAAGTTCAAGGTAAAAATGAGAAGGAATCTGTCTGTAAGAACCCTCGCTGTGGTCGAACTAACTACAGAGGACAAGCCAAAGAGAATAATTTAAAGCAGCCTGTGGGGAAAAAACAAAAACAAAAACAGAAGAATGAACAATGCCATTTGCCGTGACAAATAGTGTGAAAACAGTGGTGGCTTCCACTGAGCAATACACTGCGAAGGAAGTACCTGCCAGCCGGGAACTGTCTGTCTAGGAAAAGCCAATTTTTCTGATCGATTGTAAATAGATGGCTTCCTTTCCGACAAGCGCCTGCTACTAAGCTGCCGTCCACAATGTCACCCCTGTGCTCTGCTTAATATCTACACCCCGTACAACCACAACACACAGTCCTCCCTTGCCTGGCAACTTCTGCGCTGCACAATCTACCTCTTCTGCTCTAAATGAGCTGGATCTCCTCTGGGGATACCCTCCTCCTCCAAAAGCACCCGAGTTCCCTGCAAGCCACATTTTTCTCAATTCAGAGAGGCAGCTTCTCACTGCTCTCCATGGCTACAGCTGTCTTGGTCTCTGTCCTGTGCCCTTGCCACTCTTCCACAGATGCACCTCCTGGAGCCTGCCCCCATGTACTACTGTAGATACCAGGCCAAGTCCACAACGGCCTTCCTCTTCCCTGTTCCCACCATCAATTCAAGTAACTTTGAGGACCACAAGGGCAACATGCTCAGGTCCTCCACTTCAAACATTTTCACCTCATTTTCATTCTATTTTACTATTATTTTCTTTTCATAATACTGAAGTTGAACCCAGAGCTTGTACACTAAAATATATCCCGTTCTATTTATTTATTCATTTATTTACTTATTTTTATTTATTTTGAGGTGGGATCTTGCTAATCTGACCAGGTTGAACTGAATCTTGGATCGGCCTGCCTCATCCTCCCAGAGTGCTGGGATTGCGAGCATGTACTGCCACCCAGCCCTAACCCTATTTTCATCTTCAATCTACATCAGCCTGTCCCAGGCAAGCTCAGAGTTTGGGTCGTAACCTTCATCCCCTTCATCTGACTATGATTTTGTGTGTTTAACTTCTTCTGTCGTGGTTAGAATCTGGAGTGTCCCCCAAAAGTCTCATGTATTTTAACGGAACCATGTGATGTTGGTAGATTGGGGCCTGGTCTGGAGGGGTGGATTGCAGTTAAGTTAGGATTAACGGTGTGTAGTGGCCACACCTGGATGCAGGAGGGACTGGTTACTGGGCGGAGACCTGAAAGGATACGTAAGCTGCCCCTGCCTTCCTGGAGGACTGGGACTAACCTCAACTAGCCTCAGCTTGTCTTCCTGTTTGTGATGTCCGGGGAAGCTTCCTCCATCTCTGCCTCTGTCCAGTAATTTGATTGCTGCCAGCCGCCACTGAATGGATTGTGACCATCCGAAACTGTGAGCTAAAATAAACCTTTCCTAAATTTGTGGGTGTCGGGTATCGAGTCACAGCAATGAAAAAGTAACTAAGACATTCTTCCTTGTCTGGCCTGCGTCTGCCCAATGACTTATTGGACCATGAAAGTGAGCACCGCCTCCTTAGTGTTGAGCCCCAGGCAATTCCCTGGCCTCTCCTGGTCCTAACTATGATCCCACTCTCTGCCCTCTATCCACAGCACCTTCCTGGGCAAAACCCACACTCAAAATCGTCCTTTCTGATTCGTTTCTGGAGAGAGATCTCATAACTACATATACTGAATTCACACACACACACACACACACACACACACACACACACACACACACAAAATCAGGATTTCCACCTGGAACTGAGTCATCACTGTCCCTGCTATGGACTGTGGTACTGAGTTGAAGCTGCTTTACCCCACAGCGGCTCTCTCCCCTTCTCTCCTCACCCTTAGGCCCTACCTTTCCACAGGTGACCTTGTTCCACACTCCACTGAAAAGCAGACACTTTCTCTTGCCAGCTTCTTTTCTTCTCACAGGATCATATCTAGTGATGATACCACAATTATTAAAGATCTCATTGATGCTACGTAGAAAGAAGTTGCAAAAACGGACCACAATATTATTCAATAATGAACACTGTAATTTGCATTTTTTCAGAAATGTTTATCTTAATTTTGAAAGTTTCGCCCTATAATTTGTAGTAGAAACAACCCCAAATATAAATTGCTAGTGGTTGCATTTCTTTAATAAATAAGAGATCTTAGGAGTTCTGCAGGAAAATTTTTAATATTTACCAATTAGGAAAAAACCTATATTATAAAATTAGAATCACAACGCTGGAGGAATGAATTCTATGTTTGCCAAGTTGTATCTATTTTATGATGTGGCTATCCTGAGAGTCATTGAGAAACTATTCTAATTCTTTGCAGTTCAAATTTAATAGACCATGACTCTTAGGTCAGAAATTTCACAACTGATTCTTTTTGAATTTTCTATGAGTCAGTTGCTTACATATGATGTTTTTCATTTATTTTCATTAAAATATCCCAAGAAGAGGAGGATATTTCAAACTAAAAATTACATACAAAAGGGTTAGATTAGCAAATGGTGTATTATTAGTTCCAAGAATAACAAAATGTATCAATTATCCATTTTAATTGAATTCTCTTTTGTTAATCCTTTAGATTGCCGATTAAAAGACAGGTTCTTCTTCACAAACATTTGGCAAACACATTCAACTCTGAATCTTACATGGAACTCACAATTTATCAATAGGAATCAATCATTTTTTCAATGACTTAAATCTGATGGTGCATAAGGGATAAATACAGCATTTCTTAAGAGAGAGAAAGTAATTCTTAGTTCTGCCTGGAGAAGTGGAAGAAGGCTTAATAAGTGGCCATTTTTCAAATGACCTCTGAAGAAAGAACAGGAATATTTGAGATTCAGAAAGAAGAGAATTTCAAATGCAGAAAACTTCTAAAATTGAAGGTATGAGGGCATGGCATGATGCGTTATGTTCATGAGAATAGGAAACTGGCAGGCCTCTTGTAGTAGACTCACACTTCAATATAAATAAGATCCACTAGCAGTTTTGTTAATCACTATACAGCTGATTCTGGAGATACAGGGAAGGGCCTTTGAGAACTTGAATTTCTGGAGAGGGAGTTCCAGGCAAAATGGCTCTGGTTTCTCTGGCTTAGAAAAAATAAGTATGCATCACTCATTGCTCTGTGCTCATGACCTGCATTCTTCTGAGAGGGTGTAGAGCGTGGACATTTCTACATGCTCATAAAATGTGTTTGTGCTTAATTAAAACAGAGATGAAAGGAAAAGTGGAGGAAGACTGTAGAGATGAGAAGGGGATCAGTGGATGGGGAGAGATGGCAGGGTGGGGAGGTGAGGGGGAAACAAAAACAATTAAGATGTAATGTGTGCGTGTAGCAATTCCCCCAAATGCATGCAATTATTACGGATCATAAACATATATGAATAAAAGTTAAAGAAAAACCAACCTATGCTTAACATTTTATAACAAAACAATATTTCCCATGTTTGCTATCCATAAAATTTGAGGAATTTTCCTGAAATTTGTATCAGCGTGCTTTAGTTACTTGCTTGTTCCTGGGACAAAATAACTGATATCCACAACTTAATGGAGCAAAGGTGCGTTTTAGCTCACAGTTTCAGAATATCTCAGCCCACTCATATGGGCAGCCAGCAATGGTGACAGCGCATGGCAGAGGCCTAGCTGGAGAGAGGCTGTTCATCCCACAGCAGAGCAAAAGCAAGAGTGTGAAAGGAAGGGCAGAGCTACTGTGTACTCTTCAGGCCTTGTCCCAGTTACCTGACCCAGTGATCTGCCCCTTCTGTCCAGGCCACACCTCTTAACCATAATGAATTAACCTCTATGATTGAATCATCTTCCAAACATGAAGCTTTTGTGATACATTCCATATCTAAAACATATCACAGTAGTATTAGTTACTTATTTGTCGCTGGGACAAAATTGACAACATCCACAACTTAAGGGAGGAAAGATTTATTTGGCTCACAGTTTCAGAAGGTCTCCCACAGTCCTGTCTATGGGCAGCTGGCAACAGGGGAAGCGCATGGCGGAGACTGGAGAGCTGTTCATGGCATTTTACACACAAAGACAAGTGAAACATGACCTGGTCCCGGCCTGGAGCCTCAGGCAAGACCAGAGCTTTCACCAGATGAAGAGGTGACAGTATTTCTTCTTCCATCTGTTTACTTAGTTTAAGCTGTCAGTTGGGCCACTCACATCCAGGAAAGGTGCCCTTTCCTTACTTCTTGTCCCACGAGTCAGTAACAAACACCTAAAAGTTCTGCCTAGGCGCCTGTCTGATACCCCCAACTCCTCCGCATGCACCCTCCCCTCCGCTAATCTCAACAACTTGACACTTGGACTCAATCCCTCACGGTCAAACCCCAGACATCTTCTCCTTCCAGCCAAGTCCTACCAGCCAACAGCACACGATTCCATAGGTAACCCACTGCGTCCAAAGTCATGAGGTTTTTGGAGGATGTTCCGAATTCAAACCATAGCAATAGCGTATTTCCTACTCATTACCCTGTTCAATATTATCATGGTATTTTAAGTGTTTATAGACTTGCTACATTGTACTATGCTCAAAAATATGAGACAACTCATGTATGAGCTGAAGCGTGTATTTCAATTTTCATTTATTTCAATGAGAAGTAAAACTTGAAAAAAATCACCTTACCTCTTTTACCTAGTTCACTTTCCAAAACTTGTGGGAGGCACGGGTTTTGATTAATCTGAAAACGTTTACAGCAAGTTTAAATATACATAGTGCATGAAATTTAATAAAATGCCAAGACTATCGCTAAAATCAAACTCCAAGGATTTGTTCAGTTTTCTTGATGATTTGACAATGTCCAAATGAATGAGCATCTGATCCCTTCAGGAAGTGTGGTGATAACAAGGGAGAATTATTCACTTGGAACGAAAACTCCAGAATGCGTTTGGAGCAGTTGGAAGCAGATACAATTACATCAGGTGAAGTTCTTTTATGTCTGCCAGAGTTGCTTCGAGGTGAAAGAGAAAATGCAGAAAGTTGGGCTCCAGATGGCAGGAGATCTATTTTTAGGCCAATAGAAATTTATATTTGGTTGGGGCACTTGACAGAATGAATAGCAAAAATGTGTTGAAAAGTAATTTATACCTGCATTTGAAAGAGTTCAGCTTGGGGCACGTGGGAGCAGATGTCATAGATGTAGCCTAGGCCAACCGGTAAATAGGAAAAGAGAGAAAGAGACAGACACACAGACAGGTAGAAGAGCAAATACTGCAGTGGCAAGTTCCTTAGAAATGTTGATTTCCCTGAATCCTTGTTGAGATATTTATAATTTTACTTATAAAGAAGTAGCCAAAATGCAGAAAGTTTAATTCTATTCTAAAAAATTTTTTTCTCTAAGCCAATTATTTAGAACTTAAGATGCCTCTTCCAAACTGATTTTTTCTTGTCTGTTTTAATGGTAGGTAGGTTTCCAAGGCTAATAAATAAAAGCTAGTCTTTAATAAAAGCCAGAAGGGTGAAGTCAAATTTCTACAAGAAAGAGGCCTTAGGAAAGTTGAGGAAAAAGTAGGAAAAAAAAGTTTCCACTTCTTGGCCAGGTACAATTCTTTTGAAATAAAAGTAATTTAGAAAATTTCAGCTTCGGTGTCACCCTCTTGAGCCCATAGGAATAGTATCAAACAGCCCCAAGACTGCGTGTTGTACTCTCAGTCCCCATTCAGCCCTCGCCACCTATTCCTGACATTTAGGCTTCATTTTTCTCTCTTCCTGTCCAAAAATCTCCTCCTCCAGGAAACAGAGGTGAAGTCCATAGGCCACTCTCACAGAGCTGAGGACACCTAGGACTTCAAGCCAGAAGATCTGAGTTTGGACACTAGCTGTGCTTTATACTAAATTTAGAAACTCAGTGCTATGTCAAGCCTCTTGATCCTGTTTAACACAGAAACCATCTAGGCCCATCTTCTCAGGGCTGTAATTCTAGCATGATGGGAGGCAGAGGCAGGAGGATCACAAGTCAGAGCCCTGCTTGGGCAACTTAGTAAGATTCTGCCCCAATATTCAAAGTAAAAAATACGATATATACCTCAGTGTCGTGGTCCTGGGCTCAGGTGTCAGTGCCACAAGCAAGCAAGCAAAAGAGAGAAAACAGCATGGTGTAAAGTTAACATCACAGAATTAGAATGAAAAACTTGATGAAAAAATATTGGTGTAAAATATTTGTAAGTACTTGGTATAAAAGTGAGTTATAAGCTGAAGACAGCAGCAGTGCAAAGTTGATGTATGCTGCTGGTGCTGTTATCTAGCTTCATATGAAGAACACACACGTCAACTGAACTGAAATATCTACATGTGTGAACTTCCCAAGCACTTCATTTAAGAATGTAAGACATGGATTTAAGAGTTTTGTTTTTGACCAACATAAATTTCTAATTATTAGAATTTCAGGAATAATATCAAACGAAGTGGGAAAAAACAGTCAAGGAGAAGGTATTTTTAGCCATCTGCATCTTGGAAGAATGTATAGCACTGTGGTCATGAAATTTCTCCCTGTATAAAACTAAACTAATTGTACCTGTGTGTCCGTTGATGGGATTATGTCAACTTGATGGAATTAGGACCTGCACCTCCGTTATTATTAGGATCTGTCAACCACCCTAGACCGGGGCTTACAAACTTGTCCGGATTGGAGCGTGAGTCATTTGTGGGCTGGCCAATGAGAGAAGAGTGCCCCCGTATCGTTGGACTTGTAAGCCTTCCTAATAGCCTCTTTTGTGCTAAGATCTGTAAATTTTGTCTTTTGAAAAGAACCCGAACTAATACAACCAATCTCCTGTGGACCCGCCAGCCATCATGAGGAAGTTTGTTAACATACATGAAAGTATCTGGAACAGCTGGGAATCACTGTGCTATATTCAAGTTCGTTTGACCACAAATGTAAAATCAGACGTCTGAAAAGTCAAATTAGGTGCAAGCTATTTTACTCTCTTTGGATATTAAATTTGTATTTTTCAGTTTGACAGTAAACATTATGTAGCAAGGTGTTTCTGATGGTTTCATGCTTAGTTGTATGCTTTTGTATTTTAACCAGGGAGAGAGTTGTCATCAAGCAGGTTAAGTACAAATTATGCTCCTGTTATGTGGAACACTTAGGCTCCTGTCCCAGGGAACCATAGATTCCTTATTTCCACTCGTCCCATACACCTTTTTTCATCTTCAGAATGGCTGAAATATGAAAATGATGGTTTACTTCAGAAAAATCTGGTCTCTTCTGGGAAAACAGAAGATCCAAACTGGCTTGCGTGGTAATAGAACCAAAAAATGAAGGAAAAGAGAGAGATTTGCCAAGATCGCTGGAAGTCTGTTTTAAAGCTAAGTTGCAACAGGAAGGAAGCTGTGACTTCAAATACGGCTTTAAAGTTAAGGATCCAATCCAAACTCTATTACAGAGCAGCTCCTATTGTGATGGTAATGACATGTTGCGTGGGAAGTAGTGGTTTTTACTTGGAATAGAGAGAGAGAGAAATTTGCCGTGATTGATGTACCATATGAGGGTTAAACCACAAAATCGCTGACTTGCTGACTGTCCAACTCAGTGAAATTGGGTTGCTTATTTTCCTAAGAAGTCCAACATTTAAATATGTGTGTGTGTGTGTGTTTATGAAACTACGTCATGAGTTGATCACATTTTCTTTGGGAAAGGAGGTGGCATAGTTAACATTGGAGTCACTTTCCACGTGTTTATGATGGGTCACCAATCCAAAATAGAACCACCCCCATCCACCTCACCAGGGCAGTGTAAGACCACCCAAGTGGGCTTTCCTGGTTGCAGTGTTTCTTACATCTTAGCAACAGGCTGCTGAAGGTAGCTAATAAAAGATTTCATGTCACCGATCCAAACATTTTGCAACTTGGCTTGAGACCCAAAAGAAATAAATTTGAAGGCCTGTGATGATCAGAGAGTTTATAAGAAATTACTATAACCACTAAGAAAATTAAATATCTTTTTAATATTTCACTTTCATTTTAATCTTTTCAAACCAGTTAAAGCAGAGGAGCACATTTAAGGGTGAGCCGTAACAGTAGCTCACACTACTGAAGGTTGCTCCATGGTATCCCTCGTGAGCAGCTGGGGTTTAATAAAGAAGTTAGTATCTTACTAAAGAGCCATTGCCACCAACTCTCCGAGGATTAAGAGAGAAATGGGAACTCAGATTTTTTCTATCCAAAGGAGTATAATTTTTTTCAGCTGAACTTTTCTAAATCCCAGTGAAATGAAAGTCTTGAAGAAAAGTCAAGATTACATTGTCCTGATTGGGAAGGATAGGTATGGATTCACTGGTAAAAGAAAAGACCCTAAATATAAAATTTCTTGTCTTCTCAAGAAAGAGACTTAAAATTAGATCTAAGACCCTTTCAACATTTTTTTAAACATTCACAGGAATCCACTTTTTATCAGTTCTGAAAGAACAGCCCTTTACAGAATACACTGGACTTTTCTGAAGCACTCTACCAATTTCTTTCAAAATAATTTAAAACAGGCACCAGTATAATGAATTACAATGGAATAAAAAGCAAGACTTCTGAAAACTTAATATGTCTTTAATTGACTTTAATTTCTTCAGAGGTATAAAAACAGTAGAAAGCTTTCTACTTAGTATTTAATGAAAGGAAGCGACTATCTTGAACTCTTAATTTTCTGTGAATACATTTTCCGTTTGAAAAGTTTGAAAAATGAATCACAGCTCAGATCATCTTACTCAACCAGAGGTCCACATCTGAACCAGAGAAAACACAAAATTAGCCAAATGATGTCTTTTCTCAGATTTTACCAATGATGGCACATAATAGTACCAGTTCCATCACAGAGGAGAAGTTAGTACAGACTTAGCGCTTATTTTTCAGAGTTATGTTTCATTTTTAATTGGAGGTGGTGGTGGATATTTTAACTGGTCTTTTAATTTTGCTATCCCATGGTATCTAGTATTATTTCAAATGCAACACACCTTCACGATCCACGGGGGGCCCTTTGTTATTTAATATGCATAGCTGTCTCTTCCCTTGTGTAGGACAATATTCAGGCTCCAAATCTAAAGGACATATTAATATAAGGAAGTGACAAGCTGGGTGAGCTGAAAACACTGAGCCACCCCATGTCTCATCCCCAGTGATTTCAATTTGCCCTCCATTGCCTCATCTGAACAACATGTAGCTATTAAGATTCTTCCATATAAACAATTTTTGTTTTGGTCAACCTTGTTTACAACTCCAGTGGTCTATAAGTCAGTGCTTATTATCAGATAACTCAAATTGAAGAGGTATGTTTTGCCAACCTGCAGCAAACTGAGGTCCTATCTCTCTTCTGTAATCAGCAAATTGTGAGAAATCACTCATTCCTGACTTTGTAGAACTAAGCCAGTCCGGGCACAGAATTTGTGTTGTGCTATTCAGTATTTTGCCACCATGACTAAATCCTGAAGTGAACAGCTTAAAGGAGAAAAGGTTTATGTTGGATCATGGTTTCAGTGTTTGGTTCAGTCAGTGGGTTCAATTTTCATGTGCTGTGAGGAGACTGACCATGACTTCAGAAGGACATGGCAGAGAACAGCCAGTCATGTCATGGCAGGTGGGGATCGGACACAGGGAAAGGGTCAGAGAGGCAGAAGCTGGGACTCTAACCGAAGCTACCTACTAAGAGTCAATTGATGAACCTACAGAAGAAATTTGAACTCTCATGATTCAATCACTTCGAAAGCTCACTCAACAGCTGGAAATCAACACTTCAACATAAAATGAAATTTTCAAAGCAACATTTTAGATAATAACCTAACGATGTTTCGATTCCTAAAACATTAATAATCAGGTAATCACAGAGAAAGCTTCAATACTAATAGATTACTGTGAAATTCAGCTGAGGTGATAAATGTTAGTCTTGAGCAATGGAATTCTTTTGGGAAATAATGCTAGGAAATTATAATTTTCAACATGTACTGACCCTTGAACTATGTGTCTAATAAAATGAACCTGCTTAAAAACAAAAACTGTGAGTTGAAAAACTAAAGAGAAAAAAAAAGGAAGAATGAAAGTGACTGTGGTCCTGTTGTGACTAGTTGCCTGTAGATGAGCAATCTTCTGTGTAATGTGACCTGGGAAAATGCATCACAATAAAGTTCTAACTTAGCATCAATTTCTTAGAACTCCAGGTTGTAGAGAAGTTGGATTAAAGCTACACAACACACCCACCCACCCACCCACCCCCCCACACAAACACACACACACACACACACACACACACACACACACACAGGAAGAGACAGAGAAAAGAAAAGAAAGAAGAGAGAAGATAGAAAGAGAGAAAAAGAGAAGGAGACATAGGGATAACAGCCCTGTGTATTAAATCTAAGATCAGGAAAGGGCTATGAATCATAGTTTTAAAGCATCTAGGAACTAATTCCAAGAAAGTCTAGGGTCCTCCCTAGAAAATAACTCTCCAGAGTCATTCTGAAAAAACTCAGCGAGGAAGAAAGAAAGAAAGAAAAATTAAAAACCCAGCGAGGCTATCCAGAGGTTAAGCAAAAATTATAACCCCACTCACATATTGATTTTATTGGAAAATTCTAAAAATTTTCAAATACATTGTATTTTACACTCCTTCCACACTCTCCTGCACTCATAAAAGGAGATATCTGAAAAACTGATTCCCCTGAAATTTTAAAAGATAATTTTTTCCACAAAATTTCTAAGCATTCTCTTCCTTCAGATTCAATAAAGGGGGCAAGAACCAAGGACATGCACTCTTCTAAGTAAGACTCCCTAAGTATCCAGGCAGAAAATTGACTGTTTCATGATAATACTTCAGGAAAAGATTTTTTTAGCACCATGTGATCCCAAAATATCTGCGAGTCAGGATCTGATTTTGTGAAGGTCTCATGATCCCTCTGAAGGTGGTCCTACACCCTGTGAAGAAGTGAACCACTTCCTGGTAACCTCCACTCAACTTATTCCGGGAATGTGTGTGTGCTTGGATCGTCCACCCTGGCCCATCCACAGAGGTGTGAAGCAAAGACCCAACAGAGCCACACAAAGACCTGGCATTCTCTGAACCAAACTCAGTAATTCACTGAGACATCAGTGAGACTAAGCAAAAACTATGGATGACGTGATTACTGGGGTGTCGAGACAAGGTTTAAAGACGGAAGTCACAGCAAAGAGATTATTTAAGGAACTAACAATGGATGTTCATCCTGTGTAGGCAACTTCAGCCGCACTCCCATTTTGTAAAGAAATGCATAGCTGAAAAGTTAAGTACATACTTATTAGAAAAAGTTAATCTCAAAGGTGTGTTTTATATCTTGTTTCATTTAAAGACTTTTTGAAGAAAAGTCTTCTGGTTGGATGCGGTTGCTACATCTGACCTTACCCTAAGGTCATCTTTTTTTATTGGCAATGTATTTATAAGTCTGAAAAGCATATAAATGCATAAATATTTGTAGCAAGAATTGATAGCATGACAAAAAGATAGCTCTGCCTAAAGAGTCCAACTCTCTAATTTCTATAGTTCACCACGTAGATTTATATTTAGGTTTGCCTTAAAATGGTTTTATATTAAAAAAAAAAAGTGTTGCAGAGTTAGCCCCAAAGGGCTCGAAGGGAGTTTGAAGACTGAAGCAATAACCAGACCAGTAGAAAACATACCAGTTGATCTCATATAATTGATTTGTATGTTAACGCCACTTTGAAGGGATTTATATTTTAAGAAGCACAGGTGTTCAATTTATGGAAATTATTTATGCTAAGTGCTAATTTGCAGATTTCCATATCCATCACCACAAAACCAAGTTAGTGAGGTATAGGTCAGTAGAGCAGGCAGAAGGCACACACTTGCTCTGACTTGGAATTTGTTGGAATCATCAGGCAATGCAAAGGGAACAATAAAAGTGCCGATTTTGATTAGCTTTGCATTGAGAAAAGCTGAAATAGCGCGGAAACCTGAAATGTAACACACATAGTGGAAAATGCTTGAAAAATTGTCGTTAAAATGATCAGTTTTGAAGATAGCATCCAGGCTGTGGTAAATTATTGGAGAAAGAATCGAGTATGTGTGTATATAATATAAATCCATGTAGGAAAAATGTAAGCTTCTTTGTATATTCTTATACTTTAAAGAAACATCAGTAATATCATATTTTAAGAAAACTTCATTGGCAAACCGTAATTATTTGCTACGTAGTACTAGAATGTTTATGTCCTTTCAGTATTTACTTAAGATAATTGAATATTTCATCCTGGTCTGGAAGCAAAGATCTACCTTTCCAGCATGCTGGGAGACTGAGACAGGAGGATTGCAAGTTTGAACCCAGCATGGTCAAGTTAGTGACTTAATGAGGCCCTACCTCAAAAGTGGACTGGGACATAGCTCAGTGTGATGGTCCTGGGCCACAGTATTACCAAAAGGAGAACAAAATGGTAGAACAATTGATTTAAAATTGTTGGCAACAGTCTTCCACATGTGAAAGAATAAGCAAAAAGCAAAACTAGTTCTTGCCTAACTTGTTGCAATAATCTTAAAATTCAAAGCTGAAAACTTAAGTGTTTGGGGTCTCATATATTTTTGGCCTCTTAAATGGAGAGTTCAAAATTCAACTCCTGAATATGGCAGATCACTATGTGCAGGGCACTACAAAACATGTAGTTTAAGCATCACAGGGCTTCCAAGGTCAAAGATTTGATGGAGCAAGATGCTGGAGAGGAAGGAAACATGGTGAAAAATCCAAGAGTAAGGTTCCTCCGCCCGACCCACCCAAGCATTTGCTGAATTTCAAGGGACTGATCCTCAAGGATAGGAACTCCAAAAGTAGGATGGCATTTTCAGCATTTCATTAGTACAAAAAGCCAAAGTCAGAGGTCAAGGCCCACAATGCAGTGAGGGCCATGAAGACAGATTTTGTTTTGGACACCTTAGTAGTAAGAAAAGTTAAGGAAATGAGTGAAGAAAAGTTAAATTAAATAAGTTAAAGGAAAGAAATCTTTCTGGCTTATCCGTTTTTCTTTTTTTGAGTGAAAAGAAATTTTCTTAGGTCATACATAATATTGAGTTGATGTATACAAGTACTAAAACTCTCTTGAAAATTTCCTCATTACACCATTTTTAAAAAATCAAAGACCAAAAAAATGGTGGCCACAGGTTGGACAAGCCTGGTGAATGTGAGCCACTCACCAAGGTGCGCCTTCTGCTTGACCACGGAACTAGTCTCAGTGAGTTGGCAAGTACTGATACCACACAGCATGCTTGCTAGCCACAGATGAAAATCAGTAGCACTAACGTTCCTAAGAATAATTTCAAAACTTGAAAACAACACAACTGTAAACAATCCATGGGAAACTAATAAAAATATAAATTTTTAAAATAAAATAATGAAATTTGTGGAAGGTAGATGCAGCAGGTTACGAAGGTTTTCTTGTCTTTTTTTACTTTTTTGCCTTTAATTGCTTTAAATACAGATGCTCTGACTGACAATGGGGCTACACTTTAATTTCAAGATTTATTATAAAGCTACAGTAATCAAGACCGTGGCACTGAACTGACATGATGATTGACAAATGCAGCCAAGGAATAGATTCAAGAATGTTGAAATATAACCATACTTCAATGGTCCCCTAAGTTTTGATAATAGCATTAGAATAATTCAATAGAGAAAGGGAAGCCTTTGCAATAAATGCTGAGAGAATAAATGGATTTTTTATGTGGAAAAACTGAACCTGAATCCTTACCTCATAACAAACATGCAGTACACAAAAATAGTTTATGATGGATCAGAGACCTAAGCATAAACCTAAAAACCATATCTCTTAAGGGGAAAGTAAAAGAAAATATTCTGGTTACTTAGATATAAGTAAATATTTTTGGGAAAGATCACATAAAATATGCACAAAAATGATAAATTACTTCCATCAAAAAATAAAAATGCACTGTCTATCAAGAGATACCCTTAAAAATAAATTAGCCATACCCTGGAGGGAACATTTGCGGTATGTATTATGGACAAAGGATCAATATCCAGGATCTTTAAGGAATTATGATAATAAATAACACCGGACCTATCAATCAAATCCACGTTTAACAAAAAAGATACATAAATGGCTAAGAGGGAAAAGTACTGAATAATGGTGATAATAAAAGGAAAGTAAATTAAGGCCATTAAATATATCCACAAGAATTGTAAATAAAAGCTCCACATTAAATGTTGACATGTTTCTATAGAATTAAGATGAACATATCACAACTAGTGGTAGTGACAGGGTTATAAAATATTACAAAGATAATGGCAGACATAAACAATTCCATATCCAGGTACCGGGCCCAAGTTAGGTACAATAATGTGCGTGATAGGCATAGTTGTAAGAGTCCCAAATTAGAAATGCCTCAGTTTTTCATAAATAAAAACACGAATAAATAGATTATGGCAAATTAATACAATGGAATATTGCTGACCAATAAAAAACCCTGATATACCAAAACATACTGACAAAAAGAAGCCTTACACCTAAGAAAGTAAAATCCTGAAACTAACAAAATGAATCCATTGTGAAAAAACTAGAACACTGACTCTGTCTAGAAGAAAAGGATTTGACTGGGAAGAAGCATAAAAAAATTTTCTGTTGGTTGGAGTATGGCTTTGTGAAGTCAGCGGATCTAGATATAATGCGGTCATGTTTCATGTATGAAGTTTTCCTATGCAAAGAAAAATAATAAACTGTAATGATAGGCATAACAAAATTTTTAAGGAGACAGTGTAATGATGTGTGCAATTTACTTTGAAATCAACCAAACATAAAATATTATATGGATTAGTTGATAGATGGTGGGATCTGTAGATGGAAACATTTATCAGTATTATTATACACAAAACAATGAAGTAAAATATTGATCTACATGCTGCAGATTTGTATTACAAAAATTTTCAGCTTTGCCACATGTTTGAAAATTTAATAATGAAATGTTGGAAAAATAAAGTGTTCACATATTGTCTCAGTCACCTTTTTGTTCCTAACACACAATACCCAACCCCCACACTTTAAGGGTGGAAATGTCTATTTTAGCTCCCGGTTTCAGGAGGTGTCAGTCCATTCATGGGCGACAGGCAACGGTGGGAAAGATCTGGCAGAGAAGAGCTGCTCGGGACACTGCAGGAGGAAGAACCACACACTGGGGATAAGCCAGTGCAGGAGTATGTCCTTCTAGGCCACACTCTCAGTGACCCGCCACACCCTCAGTGACCTGCCACGCCTTCAGTGACCTGCCACGCCCTCAGTATTGTGCCCTCCACCAGGCATCACTTTCTAACAACATGTGAAATCCATATGTAATCTACAACATTCAAATGTATGAGGCTTCTGAAGGAAATTCCAGATTCAGACCAACACACACACACACACACACACACACACACACACACACACACCCCACAGAAAGACAGAGAGGGAACTGATCACTAGTGGATTTTGTTAAATGAATTAGTAAAGAGAATTATTGAGACAAGAAAAATAGTACAATTTAGAAGCACATAGCTTCAGGGACAAAAGAAGCGGAGATGAAAGGTCACTAATTGGGCAAACCTGAGTTACTGGTAACTGAGGAACTTATTATGTATTTTCCATACATACAGACATACCGTCAAAATCCGTATCGACTGAGAAAGCTATTTTTCATACACACACATACAATTAAATACCTGAAATAACAACAATAAAAGAAAACCAGGTTGAATGAATTTGAAGTCTTCTACAGTCCTTAACTAATCGAGATATTAACATCAATGTATATTAGGATAAATCAATGTTGCATTTGATAGCAGTTAGCATAAAGTATCTTAATTTTCTAGGAGTTTCATGATAAATTACCATGGAACAGGTGGCTTAAAAATAACAGAAATGTGTTCTGTCACGGCTCTGGGACTAGAAAACCAAGATGAAAATGTTGAAAAGTACATCCGTCCCTTGAAGACTCTAGTGAAGAATCCTCATCTCTTCCAGTTTCTAGAAGATTCTGGCAATTCTTGACATCTTCTGCCTGGAGGTGCACCACTCTAACCCGACTCCGCTGTCTCTCTGCGTATCGCATCTTATTCTTTTAAAGACATCAACCACTGGGTTTGGGGTCCACCAAGATCCCGTATGACCTCACTACCTCACTATTACTAACAGCAACGGCAAAGTCCATATTTCCAGATAAGGGCACATCCTGAGGTTCTGGATGGATTTGGGGGAAGCACTATTCAAGCCATGTCAAGTACAAAAACAAAACAAAACAAAAACGATGACAAAAGAAAATGAGAAAAGAATATACAACAAATAAATAGAGGGATGTAAAATACTTGTTAACCCAAAATAAGTAAAAAGAAAAGATTACAAGTGACATTAAAAAAGAAGACAAACAAAAGCAAGCCAGCACGCCGAGCAGGCCCGTAATCCCAGGATTCGGGTAAACTGAGACTAGAAGATCACAATTTCAAGCCCAGCCTTGACAAAATGGTGACTTAGTCAGATACTGTCTCAAAATCAAAGCAAAAAATGGTCTGGTAATGTAGCTTAGGGTGAAGGCCCTGAGGTTGATTCTCCAATGTGTGTGTGTGTGTGTGTGTGTGTGTGTGTGTGTGTGTGTAATTAAACAGCGAGAGAGAAAATTTAAACTTAAATATATGAGTTATTACATGAAATGAAAATTGACTAACACTCTCATTTTTCAGGCTGAGAAGAGGAACTTGATTTCACCTAACTCTTAAAAGGCAAACATGTAAAACAGGAATACAGAATTTTTGAAGGTTAAAGGATAAATAAAATTCTGCGAACACTAGTAAAAAGAAAGCTGAGATAGCTGCCCTAATACCACAGAAAGGAGACTTTAAGAAGAATTATTAATGACAAAGAGAAATGATAGAGATGAAAATGTAAAGTCACCAGGAAGATAGGAGTTTTAGTGCGTAAGTATGTTATCATGAGACATTAAGATTATACAAAGTAACATCTGAAGAACAATTAGGATTTTTATGAACAAATTCACAATCTATTTTTCTCTAACTGGTTAAAAGAGATTTAAGAAAAACACTAAAACATAGAAGTTGTACAAAACAATTACCAAACTGGAAAAACTTATTCACAGAACACTGCAACCATTGTTTGCATTTTAGCTATTTTTCTCAAGTAAACTTAGAATATCACTCAAATCACCTATTGCACTGTAACAGAAATGTCAAAATTTTCAAGGTGTCAATTTCATCACTAAAATATTCAGCTAATACACTGAAATCATAGCAATGTAAATAACACAAAGTAAGGATTACAAACACCTGTATTCTGAGCGCTCTAGGAATCACAAACTTTAATGTCACTTTTAATCTTTTTGCTTATTTTGGGTTGACAAGTATTTTACATCCTTCCATTTGTTATATATTCCTTCTCATTTTCTTTCGTCGTCTTTTGTTGTTTTGCTTTGTTTTTGTACTTGATGTGGCTTGAATAGTGCTTCCCCAAAATCCATCCAGAGCCTCAGGATGTGTCCTTAACTGGAAATAAGGACTTTGCAGTTGCTGTTAGTAATAGTGAGGTCACACGGGATTGTGATGTCTTTATAAGAATAAGATGAGATATGCAGAGAGACAGTGGAGTCAGAATTAAAGTGGTGCACCTCAAGGCAGAAGATGTCAAGAACTGCCAGAATTTCCTAGAAGCTGGAAGAGATGAGGAGTCTTCACTAGAGCCTTCAAAGGAAGGATGTACTTTTCAACATTCCCAGGAGATCACAACTTCAAGCTCAGGCTGGGCGACATAGTAACTTGGAGAGAACCTGGCAATGTAGCTTAGTGTGAAGTCCCTGAGCTTGATTTCCCAATATCCCAACATAGGTGTGTGTGTGTGTGTGTGTGTGTGTGTGTGTGTGTGTGTGTGAAATTTTTTAAAAATGGAAAAAGGCTGGGGATGTAGCTTAGTGTGAAAGACCCAGGTTCATTCCCCAGTACCACACACCTTCACACGCGCACGCGCGCGCACGCGCGTGTACTCTTAGACATAATAATTAGTAATTTCCAATTGTTTAGAAACTTACAATAAAACTAGAAATGATGTTCAAAAATATATAGCAATAGAAGCTGAGTAATGTCATTTAATGGTAAGACAAGCATGACGTTAAACTAGTGGCACACGGCTGAAACTGCGGAAATTAGAATACAGCACATACCTTGACTTAGTAATATACACAGTCAAAAAATAAGTCAATAAACATGAAAAAAGAAAGAGAAGAAAAAATAAATAGAAGAAAAAAGAAGATAAAGTAGGAACCAAATATTAAATAGACAAAAAACGCATTAAAAGACTAGGAAATTACAATTTTCAAGGCTTTGGCAAAGTTGAGAAATAAAAGCGGAAACATAAATTACCAACGTCAAGGATAAAAGAGAGACATTATTAGATCCTACTGACATTACAAAGAAAAGAAGAACATATTACTTTTTTCCAATAAAACTGAAAAATTAACAATTAGACAAGTTTCTAGAAAAAACATAACTGTGAAATTGTCACAAAAAGAAATTGGAAACTTGTATAATTCTGTATCTATTAAAAAATTGAATTTGTAATTTAATGCCATCCTACAAAGAAAATTCAATGCCCAGATGGCATACCCAGTGAATTTATCCAAATTTTACAAAAAGACAAAAAATAAAAAAGAGAGAATACTTTCCAATTCATCTTATGAGGCCAACATAACCTTGGTACAAAAACCTGAAAGGGCATTTATAAGAGAGGAAAATGCAGGCCTTGTCTCTGATGAACACACTTTCAGAATCCTACCGAAAATGAATCTTTCTATATTTGAAAATATGACTGAAAAATGGACTCTATCAACATAATATTCATTTAACACATAAAAAGCCAACTAATGGAGTTATTATATTCATAATATAAAGAATAATAAAATGATACTCTATTTTATTCTCATTCGTAATTTTGGTAGAAATTTTTAGCAAACTAGAAACAGAAAATTCAATAACTGAGTTTTTAAACTGTACAAAAACCATGCAGATAATATTGAACTCAGGGGTAAAAGAACCCAGTTTCACCCTGAATCTAGACACAAATACTCCTATTAGCGCTCCCACTTCAAAGCTTGTCTGACCTTTACAAGGCCCTTCGCTTCATTCCCTAGCACCAGACACAGAAGAGCTGGGTATGATGGTGCTATGCTTGCAACCCCAATATTCAGGAGGCTGAGGCAGGAGGATTGCCATGAGTCCAAGGCCAGTTTGGGCTACATAGTGATCTGAGGATCAGCCTATACTACAGAGAAAATCCTATCTCATAAATATACATAATTATTTTTCTGATACCATAATGTAAGAAGGCAGGAAGAAGAGAATGCTATAAGAATTGAAAAGGAAGAAATAAGTATTCTTCGAGTACACTTGATGTGAATAAAAAATCCATAAATCACTGTATTCAGTAAGTGAATACCGTATCCATACCAACCAATCATATTAACCATGAAGAATGAAATCCTTTCATTTGCAGCAAAATGGATGGAACTGGAAGACAGTAAGTTAACCAAAGTAAGCTACACAAGACACACATGTTCCCACTTGTATGTGGAAATAAAAAAATGCTTACATGATAGCAGAATTGTGATTAGTAGGGAAGGGTGGGGAGAAGGGTAGAAGGATTTGATTAGTGCACAGTGTATGCATGTATGAAAATAACCACTGGACCACATTAAAATGTACAATTAACATGTGTTAGTAAAAATGATTGTCAAACTCATTTTCATACAAAGAAACACACACAGAGAGAAATAGAGAAAGAGAGAGAGAGAGAGAGAGAGAGAGACAGAGAGAGAGAGAGAGAGAGAGAGAGAGAGAGAGAGAGATTCTTGGCCTTTGCTCCCTACCTCACACCATAAACAAAAAGTCAATTCAAAATATACTGTTTATTTCAATATGAAAGGTGAGATAATACAGCTTCTAGAAAACAGTAGAGGAAATTATTTTATAATTTCAGGAAAGAAAGTGTGTATTAAATGAAATATTAGGAGCAAAATAAAGGAAAATATTAAGAAGTTGGAAAGTTTTGAGAGACTGAAACTATGATCTTGCACATGTTCTCAAGGTTGTATAACTTATAAAAATGAAAAAAGATCCAATTCCACTCTTTATGACTCCATAGACATACCATCGCTATAGCTCTAGGGATAAAAGTCATTTGAACATCCTCTGCAGAAGTATTGCGACATTCATGTGATACTTTCCTTCTACTTAATTCACAATCAAATCTATTTAGTCCTGATTCAAAGCTTTACCTTTCTTTTGCACTCGATGCTAGCAATTGTTTTCCTGATTTCTAAGTCCACAAGGCCATGGGACAAGGGAAAGAGTTGCTGTGGAAGAATGAATGAAGGGGGAGCAAGAGGTGACACCGAGAAGAAGAAAGCGTGACTGTCCACCTCACGACCACAGACATTCCAGAATTTTTTAATAAGTGTTCAAGAGAAGGCAAGGAAACGAAATATTGTTAGATATGGTCATAGGTCAAATTGAGCTTTGTATGTGAACTCCTATAATCAAGTATGTTGGAAATCTAACCTCCTTTACCTGTAAATCTTAATTTATTTGTGACCGAGCTTTTTGCATATGCAGTAAAGTTAAGATGAAGTCACCCTTTGTCAGGTTGGATCTAGCCCAGTGTAACTGGTGTCCTTATAAGAAAAGAAAAATTTGGACACAAGGAGAGGATGTGAGGATGGAGGTACAGATTAAAAGAAAAAAAAAGAAGTTCGACTGTATTTGAAGAAGAACTTCTATTTATCCAAAGATAAATGTGAATAAAAAGTACTAGATGGGTAGAAAATTCGATGCATGATTTTGAAAATAAAGTTTGAATTGATGTAACTTCCATGGTTTATCCCACATAAACTGTTCACTAGTCTCCCAATTCCCATTTCTACGGCCCAGTCAGACACGTCTTTGAAGTTAAAGCTTAGATCCTGCCCTACCCTATTCATACTATGTTGACTGCATCAAAAATCCTTGAGACCAAATATTGGGAGATAACTTTTTGTTCTGGGTTTATCTGTGTTTCTTCGGTAGGCAAATGACAGTCAGTTGGATGGTGAGAAAGGATGGTTGGTTTTAACACAATTTCAGGGCTTGTCTACCACTATTAACAGACTGAAAATACTAATACATAAATGAATCATTACATATAAAAGGATGTGGCATGTGCATTTATCTGCTAGAATTATAATTCTGTACCACTTTATTTTCAGAATAGCTTTGCACTCTGGTTTATGTAATTTAGATCTAACAATATTTATCACATTAGAAACTATTTATTTCCATAAAGTAGCAAAAGCACACCTATTAAGCATTAACATATAGAAAACTTTCGATGACAAATCATATTTCCTAAAAAAAGAAAAAAGAAACATAAAAAAATACTGTTGTAAGGTCTTGCAGATCTCTTTACTGTCTGGCTAAGAAGCCAGTTCATGTCTGCTTCTGCTTTCAGCCTGCTGAGTTACAATATGCCAAAAGGCTTTTGGAGTATTCTTCAGTATCCATACGAGAGGTTAAAATTTAAAAAGTCAGAGCATTGCATATTACAATGAAAGTAGGTTGTCTTTCAAAAATAACCTGAAAAACTATTAGGGACCCCCAAAATTTCCGAACCACATTTTGAGAACTGCTGACCTAGAAAATTATCTTTTTAAAAAAACATTTTACTATTTAGAAAAGTTTGTAACTGTTTCATGTTAAAGAAAAGAAATATGTGAAGGAATTTATATTTTTAATATAAGTACTTGCGTAAGTAGAATATAAAATATATGACTACTTCCAGATTATAGTATAAATAAGTGCTTAGTAAGCTTTGGCCTCCTGGCCCTTGTTCTGTTTTTCTATGTAGCTTATGTTATGTTTTATATATTTTAAGAAAATATTAAAACACACGCATGAAGAAAAGCATGTAATAAAGACCTGAGCGACAAAGAGTCTAAAGTATTTACTATCTGCCTCCTTGAATAAAACAAAATCCTACTAGCTGTATTATTCATAATTGATGCAACTCTATTTTGTGCTTGGCAAGAAAAAAGCAAGCTCTAATAAATTTCTCATATTAAATATGAGTTTGATATTCTTTTATGAAGTTTTGAATTTCATGTTTTAGCAAGTAGAGTTATATCTCCTTTAATTTGTCCTTCAATTCTATTTGATTTGATTTATTATTGCCAGGTTTTTAAATTACCTACAACATACTATGCAACTGTGTGTTTCTGGTATAATCTGAGAGCACTTGTCTTTAAGTAGTCTAATTTGATGCATTTACATTTGTTACGTACACCATATTTGCTTTTTCTTCAGTCATCTCACTCTGTCATCCTGCCTTTATCTTTGATTTAGTTTTTGGCTTTGACTGTCCCCAACGCATTCTCTGATTTTCTTAACGATCAGGTACTCTGTGAAGCACGTGGTTTGCTGCAATACAATCAGAGTTTACTAATACCCACACAAATAGTTTAAGCAACAACTTAGGGAAGGAAACTCTCTTTTCACGATAGCCGTGTAGATGAGAAAGCGACCACAGTTCCTAGTTCCTACTTACTGTGTTAAAGGCTGTGCAGAGCATTCAGTGTGCCAGTCTTCTCATGGCTGCCTGGCTGTAGGTTCCTAACAGCGACCAGGGTCCGTAGGGCATAAGCGAATTATTCTCAGTTCCAATGAGAGCAAGACATGGAAGTCAGAGCTACATCAGGCTAACAAGGAAGCCCCTGGCATCAGCCTCTGCACTACACCCCAGCCTCTCACTGGACCCGGCAGTCTATCCCAGCAAGCCAAGGGTGCAAGTCTTTACTTCCTTCAATCTCTTTCCGTAAGTTGCTCATCCCAGGAAGCACCACAGGAGAGCATGGCTGCCAAGATCCAACGCTGGCAGGAGCGCTGCAGATTCCTCGGAGGCTGAACAAGTTCACAAAAATCTTAGGAAAAAATAGTTGGGAGCCACGCACGGGTTAGGAAGAAGGCTCCCGACACAGCTGTCCTTTAAACTGTATATAAGGCTACATACTTGGGTACCCCAAGCACTCTACAGGCCTTTCTTTCCCTGAGAACTAAGGTGCGCATATCTGCAGTGCATTTCCGTGTCTACGATCTCTAAATTAAATTAGTTGCGTAATGTGTGATCTTCCTGCCTTCCTCTTTGCACATACAAATTTAGGTACTTATATGTGCCTTAAAAAAAAAAAAACCCATCAGCATTCTTCATTCTCGTGAAGCCAACTACCCTATAAATGTTCTCATCTGACTACTTTCTCAAATTGTTTAAATATCAAGCCATAAATGCTGTGAACATACAGTTTGAGTTTTGTCATGAAGTCCGCCCAAAGGATGAAAAGACACATCGTGTCACTTCGATTCTTTGTCACCTGCTTGAATCACACCTAACTTTTTCTAACAGCCTACACTCCTCATTGATCCATGCAGATCATTTAGTGGGAAGGAAGAAATGGCACCTGAGAGGCTGACTCACACTCTTGCTCACTCACACGAGTGGGCTGGCGTGACCCAGCAAGAGCGGGGACAGAGGGCCCACCCAGCACCCGGAGCACCGAGCTCCTGAGTGCCTGCTCCATCCAAGAGGTCTGCGTGCTTTCCCCCAACTGAGGAGTCTGAAATTTTAAGCTTATCTATGCAAAAGAGTATACTACTTTAGTCCACATACTATAGCTACAAACCACTCCTACCTCAAAAGAGAGAAAAGAGTCTGGTGGAAATGAATGCACAGGATTCTGACTGTGGCGGGCTTGAATCCCCGATCTGTCATTTATTCTATTTGCTTGCTTACTTTTTTATTGGGTACTAGGGATAACGCCCAGACATTCACACTAAGCTACATCCTTAGCCTTCCTCCCCTTTCTTTCTAATTTTTTGAAATAGTGTCTCATCAAGTGGCTAAGTGGCCAAGACTGTGCTCAGACTTACAATCCTCCTGCCTTAGCCTCCAGAGATCATGTTACTATCCCAGGAAAACTCACCTCTGGGCTTCCCTTATGGATTTAACACAGTGCACACATTGCAGAGGTGAAAAATGATTCTCCCTTTTAGAACTGTCTAAATCAGAGTGCGGCTGCAGTGGGTTAAACTACAAGCATCACCTGGCAGCAGCTCTGCAGATACAGTTATTAGTCAAGGTTAATTAGATTTTGAAACACATTTTGCATTGATGCCTTGCTCCTTTATTCTACAAAGAATTCAAGGACTTGGCTAATTACCACTAATGAAGCTTTGGAAGCCAGTATATTTCCTGAAAATGGATATAAATATAATGACTTCTTTCAAAAAGGCTATTCTGAAATGAAGATGGTAAAACTCATTAATAAAAATAGCATATTGAAAACTGTGACTTAGTCCAGATCAAACCCTCTGTGTGGGTTTGGGTCCAGGAATGCCAAGAGCCCCAGGGTGAGAGGCCTAGATGGTGGGAGTCGGTCGGCATCATCAACTGGCAGGGCACTGGGCACACAGTGCTGCACATCTAGGGCATTTAATGCTGTAGAAACCAGCCAAGGGCTCAGGAGCTGCTTCTGAAGTTGGGTTTCCTCTTGCTGTGCAACTTTTAGTGAGTTGTTAATCTTTATTTCTCTGCTTCCATCTTCCTTTCTGCAAAATGAGAAGCCATCATCAAGAAACACGCCTTCCTGTGATTTGACCCTTATAAATTCCACATCACAATTTAGTCATATAGCTGTTAAACTGATTGACACTCTTTAAAGAGATACAAGGGATTTTTCTGAGCACCTCTTCCCTCCTTCCCTTAATTTCCAACTCTGTAACAGCTTTGACTCTAAGAATAGAACGTGGCATTGAAATGAGCTATATATTTTTGCATTTAAATGGAAAAATTCTTCAAGTGGCTTTATTTGCCTGCATGGCAAGATGTTTAAGGCCTTTAATTTCAATGTAATAATTCACCTGTCTTATTCACCTACAAAGCCATGTTCATCTGTTTTTCTAATTACAGTCATGACCATTACAAGTGCATTCTGCTTTCTACTGGGAGGCCGTGTTCCTTTTCCTTGCGAGATTATACACAAGCAATGGTAACTGAAATAAGTCAAATCACAGTCCCTCAAAATAGATGCAGGTATATTTCTTTGCATTTGCATTTAATCCACACAGTAGCAGTTCTTACAGGTATGAACTCGGCGTGGTATTTGATTTTTAGGAAGAGTTCCTGATTAGGTTCTCCTGTAAATTATTCTTTGGAGAAAATATCAGGGGTACCTGAAGGCTGCAGAATAACTCAAAAGCATAGTATCGCTGCTTCTTCTCTGGTAACTGCCATTTGCTAACTTCCCAATTAATTCTTCACACCCGCCCTCCTCCCACCTACACACCCTTGCATACGATCTGTCTTAGTCATTTGTCACTATCTACTAGAAGCAGTATAGTAGCACCTTGATTAGTATTCACAGTAATTATTTCACAGATCCTTAGTGGAATGTACTTATTTTCTTCCAGTAAATTTTCAGGTTGCTTAAGGTCAAGCCCACTTCAATCCAAGAGGAGCTGTTCAATAAACACCTTACCCTAGGATGCTGAGAGGATCCTTTGCTCTGCAGTAGTTCGTTTAATTTTCCCGATGGATTGCCACATGGAAGGACAGCACAGAAGGGGGTCGCTGCCAAAAGGGTATGAGATGAGTGAGTGAAAACCCTGAGAGGAAGCTGGTAATCACTGCACCAGCAGCAATGAAATTCTGAGATACGGCAATCCTGCTTCACCGGGAAGGTTTAATTCTCAAGGGACAAATGTCAAAAAGCAATTTGAGAGGAGCTAAATTTTCTAAGCGGCTCCAGGACCCATTCATCAACATAGAATATCACAGAAGTACATAAATAAGGGTGTGAACACAAACAGACACATACATGGCTGAAGTAGCAGGATCTCAGAACCACTACAGACATGTATAAACACATCTTCAGGTGAGGTGTATTAGGCACAACCATTCTAAAGGCAGGAAATATGTCTTATGTAACTTACCATTCGCAGCCCCTTACACAATACATCACAGAAATGATCAGGGAAAAACGTGTGACTGACCAACTAGTAATAATAATGATCACAAAGCATTTTAATCACCTAATGATGTAATAAAATGACACAATAAACATACTTTCAATGTTGCTATTTTATAAGCAAGCCAGTCTGAGATTCAAAATAATAGACTCATCCCAGAGTCCATGATCATTAAAACAATCCGAATATATTTTAATTACTTGCATAAAAACTCTAAAAAATAAATTGCTATTTACATTTTCCAAAAGATTTTCTTATATGTAGGTACTTAAATCCAATGGTGTTTTCCACACTAAGCAGAGGCAAAAGAGTGGCTTAAATACATTCCATACAACAAGCAAATAATAGAATAAGGAGAATATCATTTTATATGTTTTTTCTCAATCTTTACCCCAAAAGTTGTGAGTGGAGACGATCTTTCCCGTCATATACGATATCTAACATTTTGTTAACAACGTTGTTATTAGTGCCCATGGCGAACTGGCTCACAAACTCCCAGCTGATGTCAAAATTCTGCAGCTGTTCCTTCCTTTCAGATGGTGTAGTATTTGCTTGTAAGGTTACCCACACGTCCATTGGTATTCTTTAAACCAACTGTAGGTAAACACCTAATACAATATATATATATATATATATATATATATATATATATATATATATATATATTCTATAAATAAGTTTTATACTGCATTATTTAGTGAATAATGGCAGAATGTGGTACATGTCCAGGACACACACAATTTATATTTTTAAGTATTTTGGATTTGCAATTGGTTGCAGAATCCGTGGATAGGAAGGGCTGGCTGTAATTGCTGTGTTTCAAATTGTGCTTGTCAGATTTTCCAGCATTACATCCTGTCTCACTTGGCCTAATTTGGAGCTTGGAACTCTGCTTAATGTGATTTCGATTGATCAGGCAGTACTTTGTTGTCTTGAATAAAGATCACACAGTTAGAAATAGCAAGCACAATATTTCTCAGAGGGAGGCCCAGAGCCTTTTCCTCATCTTCTGCCATTTGCCGTCTTGTTATATTTTCTGTGTTGACAACTGAAACCCAAAGGGCCGATCTTTACAAACCTCTCTTTACTATCCATTCATCTTAGTAGTTTATGAAAAGATTTGTTCTTGAACAATTCAACCTAAAGCCCGAGAGAAACGTGAGGGGAGAATAGACTCCCGGAGGAATACCAACCTGCTTAGCATACCACTCGTTGATAGAGAAAATAAATCAGACTTCCTTCATAAATTCTCTCCAAAAGTCATTTCTTATCTTTGTGGAAATAGAAGACTACCTAAAATAGGTTCCTGTAGAGCGTTTTATAGATACATGCCATGTCTATAAATATGACACCCTGCTTGTCCCATTTGCAAAGAAGTCCAATTTATAGTACGATTTATAGTCAGAAATTCATATACATGCATGAAACCTATTGACCACTAAAATTTCCTTTCATTTATTTTTGTGACTATTGTGAGAAGTATAATTGTAATTCTTTTAATTTGTGTGGTTATTTAAAATTAAATATCAATCCTTTCAGAGGAAAGGAAGAATTCCGTGGCGGAGATAAGGATACTCTTTCATTTCATCTGGAAGGATGGGAACTAAACGACTAAATGGAATTCAAAGATTATACATTGCTGATGACAATGGAGGGTCAGATGGGTGACAGAAGTAAGAAGTCATTTCAGAAGAGTTGTTTGTGCTTTTGCAGCCTTTTCCCTCCCGGCCTCAGAAACCAGCAGTCACAGCAAAGAGACGGCTGTTTGTTTATTTTATTTTTGAGACAGGATCTTGCTACGTAGGATCTGGCTGGTTCTGAGCTCATTACACAGCCCAGGCTGGCCTCAAACTCAAGGCAATCCTCTTGTCTCAGCCTCCCAAATGCTGGGTTTCCAGGTGTGGGGCACCACGCCCAGGAATGTGTGTGTGTGTGTGTGTGTGTGTGTGTGTGTGTGTGTGTAGGGGGGTATAGTGCTGGAAAATCAAACGAAGGTCTTGCACCTGTTAGGTAAGCACTTTAAGCACACAGAGAATGCCCTAAACCCAAGAGAGCTGTGTAGACCTAGCCTTCCATAGGCAATACCTAGCCAGGTATAGTACTTAGAAATCTACAAATCAATTATCTGATTTCATCTGCATAATGATGATATGAGATACAATTCATTATCCTTTCTCTGTAGATAAGAACATGCAGTTTTAGAAAGGTTAAATGGCCTTACCAAAGCCAGCAGACTGACAAACGATAAAGGAAAGGACGAGAAGCTACGACTCCTGAGTTGGAAGCTGTCACCTGTCTTGTTCGGTTGCTTCAATGTGATGATGACAATGACAGTCACAATAAAGTCAACCTTTTGGGGGCTCTCACTGTGTGCGGGACATTGCTCTGAATGCCCTGCAATCACTAAATCACTCCACAACGTGATGTAATAATTGCAAGAAACTTCACCATGTGACATTCCTCCCACATTTACAAATGCATAATTCCCTTTGGCATTGTGCAAAGTTGTCACCTTCACGGTTCTGGAATCTAGAGAATTGATACTGGATTGTGTGAAAAGCTAGACAGAAGAACGGGAGAAGCAGATGGCCACCCTCAGGCCCAGACACGACAAAATGGACCTGACTAGGCAGGAAAATCAGTATTATTTCACATCAAAAAAAGGCTGGTATTGTTTCCCTGTCTCAAATTCCAAACAAAGTTAACCTAGAATTTCTTTCATGTTTTTTTTTCCAATTTATTGCTATCAGGATTATCATTGTCTTTTAACCCGATTATTGATAGAGCCAGATGATTAGTGACAGTCCATTACTTTTAAATTCCAGTTTCCACTATTTTTACATGAAGCATTTATTGAAGAATAATATGCTTCACTTTAGAAAAGATAGCAAGATTAATTTTAGTAATGGCTGACAGGTTTAGATATAAGATTGAAACCCACTCTATAAAGTATCTGAAGAGAAACTTCATCAATGTTTTTCCTCCTTCGGTTCCTGGTCCAGAGAGTTGTATCATGACTTTTTACAGTGGGGTCACCGTTTGAGTAGGACACCTACTGTGCCCCACTTCCCATACCATAAGCCTACCTCTTCTGCAACTATTGCCACTGAAACTGCCTTGAGACTGGTGTAATTTAACTGCGCCTGGACACCACTGTACACAAATTACCCCATTTCCCCCCTAGGACTTTTTGATCACTACGAGAGATGCTTGTGAGAACCTGCCCAGCATTTCCACATGTATAACCTGGGTCTGCAAGACAAGCAGTGCTCTTGAGCACGTGTAAAAGGTGTGGCTAAATGTCCTCCTCGTTCATCATTTGGCCGGGCAACACTAAGATGATTCTGTAAGGCTTGTCTAAGGGTCCTGACGGGAAGGAGCCCCACTTGTCCTCAGAGCGACCAATCCTTGGCAATGGCTCAAGACCCCTGACCATCTCACTCTCATCAGCCCCTTCTTCTACTCACTGGCATCACTTTCTAAATTAAACTTTCCACATACGATATCTTGGCTCCAAATATGCTTTCTGGGGTGTCCCATGCTCAAATGTCTGATTTTTCAAGTGCCTCTAGAAAGCAAGCTATTAAGGCATAACTGTTAAGCTTGAGAAGTGATGGAAACTTTAAGAGGAGTTAACTCACACTAGAGTGTGAGGTCTTCAGGTCACTGGGAGGGGAGGGTGTGTTCTCAAGAGAGGCCATAAAACCCCAATTTACCTTCTTCCTCTCCCCCATCTCTGAGCCATAAATTGAGCAGGCCTGCTTTGCCACACACTCCTGCCATGACGTGCTGCTTGGTTCAAAGGAAAAAGGCCAACCAGTTATGGAATGAAACCTTCAAAAATGTGAATCCCCAAAGCCTTTCTCTCCCCTGAAGTTGATTATTGTATGTACATGTACGTTGGCATAGTAAAGGAAATTTGACTCACGTAGAAACTGTCAGAATGGAATACTGATTTAAGATCTCCTTCCAGCTAGATGGCAATAAAGGACACATTGCCAGGGTACATCTAGTGACCATGCCTGTGTGGTCCTTTAGGAGTGCAATTTCAAAAGCTCCAGGACTTTGGAAGGGGCAGAGGAAAATTAAGAGTTTCAGTTCCTGGTCTATGATGCTATTTAATACTGGTCCATTGTCAATCCGAAGGATGGTAGAACTGGCGGGTTTTCATTAATTACTTTGAATACTTTATATGTATATAATGGCTAGGGTATCAATAATCAAAATATGCTGTGAATTCGGAAGGCTTCTGTGGTACCATTTTAAGCAGTCTTGGTATTGCAGCTTCAAGCATCTGCTGAATATTAGACTAAAGACTTCATTACAAGGGTAGCAGAACAAAAAAGATATTGGCTACGCCTGGTCAATAAGACATGTATGTGGTATTCAGGCTTGAGAAGAAAGAAAATGGAAAGCATCCTGGGGCCCAGGATGAGAACACATGGTTGGATATGTCTCAAAATGTTGAACTTAACTACGCACACCTACAGGCTCCAGGTCAGCAGAAGCAACTCTCTTCTTCCCACTAGAATGCAGTGGTCTTCTCTTGCTTTGAGACTCCCCGAAAACCTCACCTGGGGAAGGTTGCTGTGCTCCTTGGGGTCTTCTGGCTACTCCCCTTGCTTCTCCCAGGCTTGAGCTCAGCTCAGCCTTAGAAGTACAATTTCTCCTCATGAAGGATCTTGCACAGGCACCCCGAGGAGTGCAAGACCCAATTACTGTTCAGCAGTAGGAACCAGGTGTTGACAGGGTACACATATTTGTAATGATCCTGCTTCTGACATTTTCTCCTCCAATTTCTTTGCTAATTTGCCCTCACTCAGTATGGGTTTCCTGTGTGGCATGAGGCAGCAGATGCTTGTTCTGAGACACTGGGGTTTCTCCTAGAGATCACAGAGGTCTCTGGAGGATCTGCTAGGTGTACTAATGTGCTACAGGGAAAGAAATCTACACTAACTCCAGATATCACTTTAATCTTAAACAAGGACAAGAACAGTCAGTGGACAATTTGTTGAAAGATTTGTGAACAACCCAAACCATGTTTGAAATGCACTGAAAAATGAAAATGTCAACACAGTAAACTTTTTAAAAAGGGACATTTCAAAATATACATATATGAATAATGAATATGTATATGCATAATACATATAACATACACATCACACACACACAAATCTATTGAGTTATGAGTGCCAATTCTCAGAAAACATGCAAATCATGTTAAGGATTATGCTTTTCATGCCCAGTATTGCCAGAATTTCTTAGCCTGCTCCAGAAGGGAAGTAGATGTGTTCATTGAGAAGAGCCCTAGGACTTGGGTTCAGACAAACAAAATTAAAGACTGAATCTCTGACAAGAACAACTTACTAAAAATTACCTGAGAGCACTGCAGTGCAAAAATAAACAGCTAGCTAAATTGTTCTGCTGCATCCTACGATGGTTAGTTACATGTAGCAAATTGGGTGAAGGGATACTGTTATGGCTTGGATCTGAAATATCCCCCAAAAGCCTCCCATTTGAAAACTGATTCAATCATAGGGGTTATTTCTGTGTTGTTCAAGAGGTAAGGTCTGGACTGGACTGGTCAGAAGAGGTGATTCCCTGAGCCTGACTCAGGAGAGGTAGATCAGTGGGCCATGAACTGGATTGACACTACTAGCTCTGAATATTGGGGCGGGGGAGGGTGCATGCATTCTATTTTCTTCTGCCCTCTGACATGAGTGGTCTGGATTCTTGGGCCCTCTCACTCCAAGACTAAAACCTTCACTGCTTTGGCCTTGGACTGAGAATTACACGGCCATCTTCTCTGACACCCCCACATCTACCTGGGCTGCTTTTTTACTACCAGCTTTTTCTGGTACTCAACTTTCAGACTGTAAATTCTCGGACTTCTAAGACTCCGTGGTGGAAGGGGCCAATTCCCGTCACGAATCTCTTCTTGTGTATACCCATATGTATTAATTGGTGCTTTTCCCGTGGAGAGCTCTAATACATAAACTTACTTCCGGTCCAATTTATTAGAGAGACAGTGTGGGTAGAGTGGCTGTATTTCCTGTTTCCCCAGGATGGCTCCAATCTGTGCTTGTTGTCCCGGCATAATTTTCAAGTGTACTCCATTTTTTCCTTCCCAAAATTTTAATGTGGACAGTGGATTTTATCAAGAGATAAAGAATCTGAATCTGAAATGCTAGAGTTAAAATTTTACTACATTCACACATCAGACCTGAGCTTCTTTATCTGTAAAACAGAAGAAAACATAACAACAATATCCATATAGAGAAACTATTATAGAAATTGCATATATAACTAATAAAAATACTTGAGTTGCTCTTGGCTGGCAGCTACTGCTCCAGGAAGTATCAGCAGTTTTTGGTTGCTATGTGATGCTTTCCTGATTTAAAACAGGTAGCACAGAAGTCCGCCTTCCCATTCAAAGCAACCTCCTCAAATCACCCATCTCCTCCACACGCTGCTGGCACTCTCAGGCGCCCCTTTGGGAGTCCCCCAAGTGGGTTGAGATCTCGTCCCTTTGTCCAGAGGGGCAGCCTCTTGCCTTCTCTTCCAAGCATGTCACTTGCTAAGCATGTCATTTTTGAAACAAGCGCCATCGTTGCCCACTAATTTAAAGCCGAATTTTGAAAATAGCTTATCGTTAGATTTCACAGGAAGTCACATCCGTCACTCTGGGATTGCCAAGAAGGAGGGTGCTGGAACTCTTCCTAATCTATCTTCTGTTCTTTCCTAAGTGGGCGTTCATACTTGTGCGCCCTGCGTCTTGGCCAGGATGGTTTACCTCTGGAGGGGAGGCTGGATAGAAAGGCAGTGAAGCTGTAGCTGGAAGCGGATGCCAGTGTGGAGGTGGCAGGATGGTCCTGCAACAGCAGAGTTCCTGCCGAGAGTGAGATGGCAGTGGAAATGATGCTTTAATGGTCCTCAACACTGTAGCTCAGTTAATAGAGAACAGAAAACTATTATTTAAACAGATGGCAAGCCTGGCCATCCATAGCCAGGCATTTAATGAGGTAAACCCCAGAAGCCAGGGTTGTAGGTGTGTATGAGTGCAGACCATTCTGGAAGACATCAATTTAATTGTGCTTCTATTTTTGTGAAATCCCTTCCCAAATGCCCATTTTGCCCTCTACTCTCCCTTCCTTCCTTTTCTTTATTTTTGTTTTTCTTGCTTTTCTGGTGCTTGAGTCACAATCAGATGGGTGTTTCCTTCCCTGACCCCCGATGCTGTAGATCTTCAATTGGAAATACATTTGGGGCAGGCTGAAGCTGACGGTATGTGGTGTCCGATGCCAGGGAGACCTGGGTGGGGTTCTCTGCTCAGCTCTTAGAGCATAGAATTGTGATGGTATTTTCTATTTCCTTGCACTTTTGTAAGTTAGAAAAAAGCAATGTGTGGGAAAAAAAACGTCAGGTAAAAATCCTAACTCTTAGTAAGTGCTTAATTTTTAAAGTGTTGCTGTTGTTGAATTTAAGATCCCTGAGTTACTCTTAGTTACTTCCAGGCCTTTGGCATAATGCCCAGCATCAAGTTCCGGAAAGATAAGGATATAGTAGGGTCATGACTACCTTATCGTTTTTTTTTTTCTCATTGCCCCATGTGAATTTTTCCCATCCTATATAAAAGAACTGTCTTTTGTACCGTCTCAGGGAATATAGGGCCTACAATTGGTCCCCAGCAGCGAAGACGTCTTATATACGCAAGTCAAGAGAGTCAGTTTCAATTCTATGAAATTCTACAGGTATAAATATGGAATGCTACAGATAGAGTGAGCAAGGAACCTGCAGTCTCTGCTGGTCCACATTAGATGCTTTTTAGAGAAGGCCTCCAGACCAGAAAAATTCCAGAGTCCACCCAGCATGTACGTGGCCTCTCACTCCCCTAACTCTGTGCCATCTAACTGGAAGACAGCACTGTTACTGGTTTCTGGTTTAAGACAGCTTCATTTTAGCAGTAATGCACATTGCAGATAAAATGTTGATTAAAAAAGATTACGGTTTTATCAATATCTTAAAGGTTGAAGGAATCTGAATGTTTAATACTCACTTTTTCTTTTCATGTATTATAAGGAATAGTCTTGATCTAAAGGACACCATAGCAATATCTTCACTTTAAAATGAACTATAATTTAATCCCAATGTTTTCAGGCTAGTGTTGAGTTCTCTGTGAAATTGGACAGTTTTCTGTCCTGCAGCAAAGAGGAACCTTCAAGGTATCAGACCCCAGTGCAAATGTTTTCCAGAGCCAGAGAGCAGCACAGATGTCAGAGGTTAAGGCACTGGGGAATAGCGGAATTGGTGGCTAAATGGATCATTACAGTTCTGCCTAAAGAGACTCAGACAGTTGTAACAAAATTTAAACTCATCTGCAGGCTGAGTGTAGTCTAAAGCTTTCAACTGTTTCAATGATTCAATGTAATTCTTGTGATCTAGATTTTTATTGCAAGATGTTTTAAGCTTTGTTTATAAAATACAACACATCGGTTCATTTTCAAAATTGTCCTAATTCAGTCATTTCCACTTAACTTTCGTGAATTTTGAATCATATTTTCAAATTTCAATACGAGCTTTATGGTTTCTGATTTTATTTTCATACTGCCTACAGCCAATTGAGTAGAGATAACATACACTCAGGGGCGACTTGTTGATTATAAATTATTCAAGTATTTGAAATTTGCTTGGTAGCATACAAAACAACATTGAGCAAACTCAATTATCATGTCACTATTTTTCTATTAAGTAACCATTTCTTAATGTATGTATGATATGTAGCTCTTATTGTAAGTAAATGCCACACATTTAGTATTGAGATTATCCAGAAGGACAAAAAAAATTTTAAAAGAATGAGCAAACAAACAGAGTTGGGGGTATAGTTCAGTGGCACAAAGCTTGCCTTGCCTATGTGTAGCCCGGGGCATAATCCCTAGCACCGAAGAAAAAAGTGTGTATACTCTAAACCCAATGTCAAATATTAACACTAAGTAATTAAAACAGTCCCATCTTTGTGAAATATGGATGCATATTGTATTTAAAATAGCTACTCTGGGAAGCGATGTAAAGATAATGTGCTAACAACCCAGTTACACGTCATAGTTATAAAGCATATAACTGTGGATCCCAAGCTCTTTGGAAATAGTTTAGATTTCACTTTTTGTGACGAACTATCCTCACTGACTGTCATTACTTACGGAGCACCCAGTCCTGGTAAGGCCACATGCCAAGGGCTTCATCTGCACTGCTTCTCAAGACAGAAGTAGATGCTACAATTTGGATTTTAATTGTGTCATCCAAAGGTTCATGCGTCAGAAGCTTTGTTCCCACTGGTGGTGATGTTAAGAGATGACAAACCTTTAAAAGCTTGAGCCTAGGGGTGGTGGCGGTGGGGTCACTGGGGTCCTGACTCCAGAGAGAGTGTTTCTATTGGAGGACTCCACTTAGTTCTTGTAAGACAGTTGCAATTAGATAACAAGACTGATCCTTTCTTTCTCTCCCTGACTTCCTGTTCCTTCATGTGATCTTACCTTCCCTTACTCATAACCACTACTGCTACCTGCATACCCTGAGATTCTCACAAGAGCTGAGATAGTAATACCGTGCCCTGAGCCTCCAAAACTGGGATGTAGGTCAACCCCTTTTGTTTATAAAATAGCCGGCCTCAGGTATTTTGTTAAAGAAATGGAAAACAGGCTAATATAGTGGTTATCATTATACGTATGTATGTGAGTTACAGACAAAATGATTGATATTCAAAGAGAACGAGTGACTTGTCTCAAATCACACTCCAAGTGCCAAGATCTTTGAGACATTTAAAGGTGACTGATTTTGTGTTCTAGTTTAGAAGCATGAAATTCTAGTTACTCTGTCCTTCATTTACTAAGACGTACTTTATCAGGTATAATAACAGCGATAGCAAAGGCAGAACATAAAACAGAAGTTAATGGGGGAAAAAGCACAATAGACTCACCCCAGTCCTCCCCTGGTGTTTATGCTCACAGTACACAGGCCTTCTGTCAGTTTTCTCCATTCAAAAAACTCTTTTCTACTTTCACACCTGTTGTTCCTTCTGCCTGGACGGCTGTTCTTGAAGTCATCACCATCGTTCCAATCTAAATGAAGTCACCCTCTTTCTTCTCCTTGGCACCCTGTTATTTTTCCTCATATTTCTGTGGTTTTATTTTGTATTTGTTTTTGTGTTTATTTGGTTAATGTCTATCTCTCTCCAAAGGCAGGAATCATTTCTGCTCCTGGCTTAGTCAGATCAGGCTGCTATAGCAGAATACACAGATTGGATGGCTTAGACCACAGACATTCTTTCCTCATGGTTATAGAGGTTGGGAAATCCAGAGTCAGGGTACCAGGATAGCTGAACCCCGGGGAGGGCCCTCTTCCTGACTTCTTTTACTTTTTTTCAGTGTGTTATGAAGACAGCAACCCTATCGTGAGAATCCCACTCCCGTGAGCTCATTTAAATCTAGTCACTTGCAGAGGTCCCTTCTCCAAATATGACAACACCGGAGTTAGGCCTTCGACATGAATTTCAGAGAGATACAATTCAGTCCATACCACCTGACATCAGACAGCACCTGACACATCACAAGTTTCCAATATATATATAGTGGTTGTGTATATATTTAGTGAATGAACACAAAGTGTCCACAGGTTCTTGTGTCTCACTGAAGCTGCTAAGTCAATAACTGGATGCAGCAATAGCAGATGCTCCAACATTGAAGAATGACCTAAGACAAGGTCAAGAGAGGCCAAACATCAAAAAGATGAAAACAGCTCAGGAGCTGCAGAGAAACCCAGACTACACATGCAGGGACCATACAGGCAGAGAAAACTCTAAAGTAGTACCAAAGGCAGTCATGGCCCACTTCTAGGCCCTTGGCCCACAGCTTCTGAGCCAAAGACTTTTCCTTCCGCTTAACTCCAAAACAAGGCCAGCTTATACGGTTTGTCAGGCTAAGTGCAAAAATAACAATTCAGGGTTCTTTGTTAAAACAAACAAACAAACAAACAAACCAAACTGTAATGTGTCACTCAAGGCACAAAACCAAAGTTTTCCTTTCTCCCTGGTCTCTTTTGCCTCATCTTGGTTTTTATTATTTAAAGTTGCTGCAAAGAAAGCCTAAAATGTAATTACTGAACTAGTGGGACTCTCACCTGCAAGTTTTAAATGCTCATGTATTATGAGCACTTAACTCCTCCAAAGAATCACCGAAGTTACAGAATTCCTATTTCCTCTCTCACATGTGCACAGATTTCCTTCTTACCAGAGCACTGAAAATGCTCCAAATTCACGCCCTCTTTATTTGATTCACTGATATCTGTACCTGCTGCCCAGACTACTTACGTTCTGTGGACTGATGTGTAAGGAGTAATAGAAAGAAGAAAGCTCTTCAATTTGCTTCCCATGTTTCTCTTTGTTTCCTTCGTGTGTCATTGTTTTATTTTTTATTTATTCATTTAGTTCTTTTGAGACAGGGTCTCACTCTGCGGCCCAGGCTGAACTCACTATGGAGCCCAGGCTGGCCTTGGGCTCACTGCAATCCTCCTGTCTCAGTCCCCGGAGTGTTCGGATTATAAACATGCTCCAGCAACTCCCGGCTTATGTGGGGCTGGGGAATCGGACTCCAGTACTTAGCGCTTGCTAGGCAAGCGTTTTAACCGCTGAGCCATTCTCCCAGCCCCTTGTGTGTCATTGTTTATGCCATCTTCCAGGTGGTCAGCTGGTTACTACAGGGTAGCTGCACAAGTAAGAAAGGAGCGGGTCAGAGTCGTTGCCTATTTGGGTTTCCTGGAAGGCTCTCTCCTTCTCCCCTTCCTTGGTGGGCAGAAGCTTGGCCTCTGAGGTCCGTCAACACTCTACTCCATCATAAATACAACATTTTTATCTTGTCCTCACTGCGAGGTTTGCTGAGGTCCCACAATTAACAGATCCTCTAGATTCCAAGGCTACTGCAGCTCCTGATGGCCAAGGTGAATCGGGTACCAGGAAGGAACTCAACACACTCCACTGTCTCTGGATTCACATATACAGGCAGAAGTTCACAGTTAACAATGATGGACGTGCACAGTGGGGCAAGGTGGACATGGAGGAGCTATGGGCTGCCCGGCCACGTGTCTGAGGTTACATTCTGACTTCCTTGTCTCCTGCTCTTCCCCATCCTTCTGTGTGTTCAGCTCGCTCTTAAGAAGCAGCCTGCATGGGGCACTGGAAGTGGCTACTTTTTACTCAGTTTTCTGGCTGAGATCAGTAAGGTAGCTGTGGTCTTGGGGCTGATGAAGACTGATCACTAAAGAAGTCAATCATTCCCTGTGACCATAGGCTGATGTTCACCCCCTGGAGAGCCACGCACCTGTATGTAATATTTTAAACTATTTTTTCTTAAAGATCTTATGAATTAAGGCACCAAAAAGGACTGTGGAATTAGAAAACATCAAAAATATTTTGTGCTACCAACAATAACAACAAAAGATTTTTGTAATTTATGCCTCTATGGGAGCAGTTAAAATTATAGATACAAGGTTTAAAAAACTGCACCTTAAGTAATAATCACTGATAATTATTTCACATCAAAAATAAAGAAATGATGCGATTTCCATGCATAGCTAATCTGTTTGCACAAATACTAATACACTAGCAGAAATGGTATCATTATTTAAACATTATATTAAGAAAAGCTTTTCAGAAAAAGATTTTGCTGTACTTTACATCACATAAAAATGTGAGGTAGCATGTGTGAACTGTTTAAAAAGCTTGTTAAATGTTCTTATAACAAGGAAGGCTGGGAAAAGTAGAGTCATATCTTATCAAAACAATCTAAGAAATCTTAAGAATGCTGCTTTTCTAGTAATACATAAATATACACGAACACGAGCAAGAATCCAAGTAAAGAAACAGTTCTTATTCATAGGATTGACAGTTTTATTATTACACCAGCCTGAAATAACACATAATGGTGTGTGAGTGTGCACTGGAGTTTCTAAAAGCAGCTTTTAAGATAGGCTTAATGTGAGAAGGGTTCAACTTCTTTGAATTCTGGAGAATGGGGTCTCCTGGGGATAAAGGGGAAAAGGGGAGATAAACTTCTAATGCAATCTTTAGTCTTGGGTTAATTTATTTATTTTTCAGCAATATTTATTGTACAGTTACCATATGCCAGACTCTATATATACACCAGGGATCCTGATACATGCTGTGTCTTTAGGAATCTCCAAGCACAGGCAAGAGTGACAATATTAGCACAGAGAACACCTCAAGGAAGCAGAAAGTATTAGGCAAGTCCGACAAGATCAAGGTCAGAGACATCTTCCAAGAGGAAGGGGAGTGAAAGCGAAAAGCCCCAGGCAAAAAATAGGACAGGGCAAGATCAAGAGCGGGGAGCAGAAAATGCTCAACTGGTGACACTGCGAGAAATCCCTTGGAGCCTCGCTCTCTGAGCTCTTATTCGCCTGTGCTATGATTTCTTTTAGATGATTAGCAGATGATTGGATGTCTCAGTAAGAAATCAAGAAACTAAGAACATATTTCTGCTGTGATATTGTAAGGGGTTAACTTGAACTGGGAATGTGGACAATTAATGGATGAGATTACATCACTCAGGTAAACCAGATGGACGCTCTTGGTGGCGACCAACAGGGACAACAGCTACACTCAGTGAACTGCAGGAAAAGCGCCTCTTAGTGGGGCTCTGCCTTGAGCCACCTTGCTGTGTGAGGTAACTAGCCAGAAAATAAGCTTATGAATTGATGCTAGATGTGTGTATGTTTTGGGCATGACTTGCAACTTAAGGAACACAAGACATATTTGCGTTGGCTTTTGATCCACATACCACCCCACAGCCAATAGGACACTACTCCAGGCAAAGGGAACAGCATACGAAAAGGCTCAGCGGCTGAGTGAAGCCATCATCCTCATGTGACAGGAAATAAGCGAGGTGGGGCTCGGCATAAGGGTGTGATAGTGAAGGATGAGGCAGAGAAGGAAGCCAGCAAGATTTTGAGAGCACTGAGTTTTGAATGCTGGAAGTGGAAAAATCCAATTAAGCATTGAAATGATAAGGTCAAATTTGCATTTTTGAAAGAATACTCTGCAGTGGGGAAAAGCATGAAAGGCGCTAAAGATTGGCAGTGGGTAGAGAGAGATCTTGGACTGATGGATCCTGGGATTGGGGTGTGTGTGTGTGTGTGTGTGTGTGTGTGTGTGTGTGTGTGTGATGTTTAAAAAAAGGAGGCAAACTTGACTCCTGTGTTTTGTGCTTTGAAGTCTTGGTGAGTGGCTTATATAGTTACAAAGGGAATATAAACAGGGGACGCAATGTGTTCAGTGTTACTCTAGAGATTATTACAACTTGAAGTGCCTTCTATATACGAAATGAAGTTGAGTGTCAAAGATTTGAGAAAGGTGAAAATGAGAACAAGTTTGAGGAAGGAAACACTGAAAGATTTTGTGCCAAGAAGTGACCTTGACCCCACAAGGGCCCTTGCTACAATGCCCCCTATGGGGATATCTATTCCAACACTGCCCACTAAGATACTGTCTTTCCTGTCTGAGCTCTAAGTATGACTCCAACCACGAAACAAGGCACATCTTTGAAAGGAGACAGTGGCTTCTTGCCCCACTGTAAAACAAAGTAGCCTGCTGTTCACATAGATCTGAGAAAAAGACTGACACTCAATCAGAAGTCATGTTCTTCACTTTACGAAAACTCCCTCAACATCCAACTTGGGCCTAAGGCTCTGAGAAGAGGAAAAATTGTGCACATACCTTAATATCAAAAAGCATTTTTCAAATTCACTATCAAGAAAGTGATGTCATAACAACAACATCAAATAATGACCACACCCTTACTGTTTATGTTGTGCCTGCCACTGTGATAATATTACTCCTGGCCCTTACATCAACTGACCGATTTAGCTTGTCCGTTTGGGCCAGTGGAATCAAAGCTATGTACATCACAGACCTTCACTTTCGTCCCTTCCCATGTTCCAAACACGTGGCCTGTACGTATAAGACAGTGAGAACACATTTTGGAAACTGATCAGTCTGAGAGAAATAGATGTGGACAGTGCTTTTGTTTTTGTCATAATCTTTCCTTCAAGCCTAGGGATTGTACATGAAAAGGTAATGTTCTTGCTCTGTAAATAAGCCACAACTTTTTTCATCCACCTAGCGATGGATATTTGGAATAATCTATTAACATAAATAAGAACATATTAAATATTTATTCCATTTAGTTGTTGAAGTGGACTCAAGTGAATGGATATGCCATTATGTTTCCTCATGAACAGGTAGTTCTATTATACGCAGCAGTTAATAACCTAGGAATTTTTATTTTCTAGTGCCACAAAATGCCCTCTGTCCTGACGCCTTTGTAACCAGATGGAAACCAAGGATAAAGGACACGAAACTTCATAGTCCCATTGACCCAGAAATAACTCCTTGACATACTCATACTTCACTGATGAGAAATACTTCCGTGACTTTACCTAGATGCTAGATTTGAAAAATGTGTCTGGTTGGACAGATGCTTCCTGGTGACAATCCTGTACTGTGAAAAGGAGGTTGACATTTAGTGGACAGTCAGATATCACTGTCATGGATATTCAAGCTACAAGTCTTCTCCCTTATTGTTTTTAATTTCAGAGATATTTTTGAAGAGGAATCATCCAGTGAAGGATTAAGAAAATATTCATTAAAATTTTTTTCTAACATCTATCTGTCATTTTTAAAACTAGGTAACCAAACTTTGATACCATCCATGTGAATATTACATTAATTGAGCTCATTAACTTGAAGGGATAGTTTAATCAAATACTGAAATAATATACACACACAGAGTGCTTTCTTTTGAATTTTATTATATCTTACTCATTTTCTGTCCTGGTCTCATAGCAGCACTGCAATACAATATTTTGATTGTAAAATTCTGTTATTTAAAATTTTTCCCATGGGCATTAAAAGATGTGACTGTATTTACTGAATGAATGATATTACCATGTTGTACCTCTCATTACGTTTTCATAAGTAGTTTTTGTACCCTTTTGACTAAGAAAAAAGTACTTTTCTATGATACTTTTAGACTGCCTGTAGCTTAAGGTAGATAAGGAAGATATTTATTTTGGAGCATCTGACTTATCGTGACCTAGTAAAAATGCACAATTCTCATGGCTGAGAACGTATGTGATAACTCTTTTCATACAAGGCTGATAATTCCAATGGCTGTAGAAGTACAGCTTGAGAATATGCTCTCCACACAGAGAACTGCAGGACAACCCTTCCTGTTTAGTGGCATTTAACGTTCCCGAGACATGTGATGTGAAGCCAACTTTTCCTCCTTTTGGTTAGTAACTTTTTGGGTTTCCTCAGTGGATACTTAGAGATATGTTTACATTATCAGATAATGAGTATACATTAACCAAATCCATTTATGAAGAATCCTGTCTATAATTCTCTTTTCTCTGATATAAACTAAAAATCAACCTTCAATTCAGGAAAATTTTATCAATGATTTAATAGTTTTTGTTCTCTGTTGTGTGCCTGTGACCACAGGAACATCTGCATAAATATTCTTTTAGGTATTTCTTCCTTCCTCTTGCTTTTCTGCATTGTAATTATCTCATACTTTTCACTTAGATAACAAAAAATTAAAAATGGACTTGTATTTCACTAATTTATTTTCCTTGTTTTCCTTTATTCTTCACTGACTTCATTATGTATTAATTTGAGGAATTTTTAAGTTTAAAGGCAAGCTTTATGATATTTAATTAATCTAAAGAATCATTAAGAAAACAATTTTATATACTTTTTAGAAACATTTTTATGTTAAACTTACAGTATATTTACTTCCTGGGAGGACACGTGTTCTAGGTTCTTCGTATCGTTACATGTGGGACTAATAAATATTTTCTTACCAATAACATTTTCATTTTCGAAATTTACTCATTCTTAGTGCAGCAATCCAAAGTTAATTCTTCTAGTTAAAATGAGTTGTACAAGAGATTGCCCCCACACACCATGTATAATTTCAAACAAAAGCAGGATTTGCTTTTAAGAGCTTCATTTTACTCTTAGTCCATTTTCCAATTGTGGTTGGAACTGAGGGAACCATAAGCAGATGGACTCACTGCCACAGTGTGCCCCTCTGTTGGGAAACCCACGATAGTTTTGTGTCACCCATTTCTCTAATCAGTACGACTGCCTTCATGGTCCCTGGGCCAAGTTTCAATTCATTCAGCGGGCCTTCATCGTCAAGTGAAATGCAAAGCTGCCACAACCCAAAGTTCGGTCTTAAGACAGTAGTTCCCAACATTTGGTTGAAGACCACTCTCCCAAGTCCTGGGAGCGGGGAGGGAGATGAGAGGAACCTGTTATGCTATGCATTGTTGGAGGGGAGCTTTGAAAAGCCAGTAGCAGCAGAATGGGACTGGGAGTAAAGCTCTGCCTCCTGTCAATCAGCAGCAGCATTAGACCTGATAGGAGCATGCTCATAGGAGGCAGGGCTTGGCATGCTGCTCATCCCTATTGGCTGTTCACTTCCTAAGGCACGTCCTTCCAAGGCCATGGGCTGACAACTAGAGGCAGATTGGGGATTAGGGATTTCTGTTTTGAAGAGTTTATCCTCAGTGTTTTAAACCACTTTTAATAGCCTGATGTTAGTTGGGCCTTTGCTCTCTCCTTCCTGGCATAAACAGCTGTCCTTACCTAGAGTTCAATGTCAGTCTCAACTTGCGTATCTACTTAAGACACCATTCAGAGAACAGATACAGCTTTGGTCCAAGCAGCTCCAAAGCGAGCCATTCTCCATTCGGCCTCACCTGCCGACCCCAGCTCCTCTCTCTCCTATCCCCGGAGTGGACCTTCTTTCTTTTGAAGGTTCACACATCAGCTTTTCCTCCTTTGCACAGAATCTGCCTGGTGGTTAATTTTTCTTTTCTTTTCTCTTCTTTCTTTCTTTCTTTTTTTTTTTTTTTTTTTTTTTTTTTTTTTTTTTTTTTTTTTTTTTTTTTTTTTTTTTTTTTTTTTTGCAGTGCTGGGGTCAAGCCCAGTACTTCCACATTAAGCTATACACCCAGCACTTCCCACCTTTCCTTTCTTGATTTTCAGACAAAATATTGCTGAGCTTCTAAGTTGCCCAAGCTGAGCTCAAAATTAGGATCTTCCTGCCTCAGCCTCCTAAAGTGATGAGAACACAGGCCTCTATCACCAGGGCTAGCTTCATTTGAATTCTTATACTCTTGATTTATCTCCAAATCTCTCTTTTGTGAACAGCAGAAAACCTGGCATTGCTTAAACTTAATTCTATCTTGCTCTATTTTTCCTCTATTTCTTTGGTAATTTCAATGGAGCTTTACTAAAAAAGATGTTAAATGCATAGCATCCAATTATTGTCTTGGACCAAAAGTCTTCATGTAAGTATTAGCCTTAAAATCCTCTTCCTATTTATTTATTTGTTTATTTATTTATTTATTGTGAGACAGAGACTTGTTCTGTAGTCCAGGCTGGTCTTGAACTTACTATGTAACCCAAACTGACCTTCAACATAGCAATCCTCCTGCCTCAGCCTTTCAGGTGCTAATATTACTGGCATATGCCACCATAACAATGTTATGGAGAATCGAACCAAGGTCTTAGGCTTGCTGGGGAAGCACTCTAACCGCTGAAATACACCCTAATCCCTCTCATTATCTTTAAACAAGGTGATTTTCTAGCAAAATTCTAAAGAAGAAAGAAATGAAGACAGTAAAGAAAAGAAAGGGGGACTACTCAGACCACAAAACTATCAAAACACTCAAGTGACTGATGGGTCACAGTGATAAACTCTTTATAAGGGACTAAAAACAGTGGTGAAAACTTCTTGCGCAGTACTACAAAATTTTAAAGGAAAAGTTAGAGTAAGGCAAAGTGTCCTGTTGTCTGCTCAATTTCACTATCCAAGATAAATCCTTCAATCTACCAAATTCACCCTCTGGACTGATCACAAACCAAAGCCAATTCTTACCTTTCAGTAACCTTGTGCTGAACTCCCTCACGGAAATAGGGAGTAACTTTAACGCACAAGTTCATTTTCTGCCGCGTGACATCACGTTAAGATGTTGCAGATCAAGTCAGTGGCTCTGGCTTTGCACCACAATCTTTTAGATTACAAAACTTCACTTAAAAATGAATGCAGCAATTCTGAGCACTCTTACTCAGCTCTCTGTGGCTAGTTGGCAAAAGAGCTCCTAGAAGACAGATTGGAGTCCTGCAGCAGTGTGCTGTGCTGGATGGGCCCAAGCGCTCCCCCTGCCCTCACTCCAGCTGTCCTCTCTGCACACATGGCTACCTGGCCTTGCCCCTGGAGCACACCCTGCTCTCTGGTCATTTCCCATTTCAAATGGGCCAAAGAAGCACAGGCTTTCCAAGTTTACTTCCAAGTACATGACAGCTATTCAAAAATTCAGTTTCAAATAATTTACTAAATTCTGTAATACTGTCACTACAGGGTTTATGAAGAAAAATGTTAATGATGGGGGAAACTCTATAATGTAAGAAAAATAAAAAATATGCAGAGAAGTATATATGCATCTGTATCAATAAGGGGTTGGTTTCAGAATGATCAAAATGCATACAAGCTCAAGGTTTTACACAAGATGGAAAAATATTTGCATATAACTCTCCGCTTTTTCCCACATTCTGTAACTCATCTTTAGATGACTTAGAATATTGAGTACACCACATATATTATGTAAGTAGTAGTTATGCTGTGTTTTTCAGGATATAATGACAAAATCAGCCATATATGTTCATTAGAGAGGCAATCATTTTCAAATATTTTGATCCATTTTAGTTAAATCCGGTCATGCAGAGCTCATAAAAAGGGTCAACTGTAAATTACATCAACTATGTAAAGAAAAAGATACTTTTACGAGAGTGAAAGGGAATGAACTTAAATGCTACCAGTTGGCTCTGGGTGGTAGTATTATGTATATGAGTTTTTTTCTCTACAAACATCTCTAAATTCATATGAAATAAACTTTCTTCTGTAATTTGTATTTCTCATGACAGTAACTCCAAATCTCAATAACTTGAAATGTCAAGTGGGTTGCATCACATTATAAAATTGTCATATGTATAATTTCAACTAAAATAACATACGTGTCAAGACTTAATGAAAATCTGGGAAACACAACCCCTCCTCTACATTAAATAATGAATGATTACTATTTTTATTGTACTTTAAAACCTGTCTCTATGTTCAGACTATGTGCTCTGGTCATATATTCATTTTATTCTAGAAAGTACTTAGGACTGAATAGAAACAAACCAATACATTTCCAATACTCCAAGTAAAGCAGTATGCACCAAATACTTTGGGTATAAGTTACAGAGAAATCTTGAGAAACTGAAGAATTTTTACTACACTTATCTCAAGATAACATTTCACATTCTCCAGTAAGAAACAGGAAATAGTTTCTCAAAAGTATTCTTCCATTAAAGTGAAATCAACCCAAATGAGAGAAAGCCCTGTAAGAAAAGGAAAGAAAAGTCTGATCTGGCCAAGGGTTCATCATAAAACAAGAAGCCAAGTGAGACGCAGGATGAACAAAGAGTTACTATGTACACACATTTAAAATCCAGGACACACACTGTAACACACACACACACACACACACACACACACACACACACACACCAATCTTTCTTTCTGCTTTTGATCTACAGATGTAGAAGCAGAATTAGGTGATCTTACATTTAATTTTTCAGAATGAATGCAGGTCTGTTCTCTGCTTCCATAATCCAGAGAATTTAGTTACTGAAGGTAGTGAACGCATGTCACGTAGACAGCTGGAGTGCTGTGCATTTGGGCATCCCAGGTGCCAAGGGGAAGGATTAACTAGCACTAGGAAATACTGTTGTTCTTACCAATGGAAAGAAGCTCTAGGTGGAGTCACCAAACCATCAGATGTTATTCCAGACACTGGTGTTCAATTTTTATAGACTACACCAACTTCTAGCTATAAAACAAAAGAATCAGCTGACTTATCTACTAGGAAAAACTAAAATTTGATATTTAGAAGACAAAGGAAACATAAGCATGCAAGCATCCTAGGAGAGGTGACACAGACGGTGCTTCATTGTAACTGTTCAAAGGACACAAACAAGGAAGTACATATGAATCCAGTTCTTTATCTTTCTGTAAAAAGAGAAGAAATTAAAATCTTTATTCTATTCTGAGTAATTTCTTTTGGAAAAGAGACGCTTCAAGAAAATGCTGGCAGTAAAGCTGAAATTTCTTCTTCGTGTTCCATGAAAATTTGTGTCATGACTCATTTTGAACAATTTGACTATAAAGTGTTCCTTTATTTCCGTTTTAAAGGGGAATTAATGGATTTAGAGATGGGAAAATATAGCAAATCACATTGTATTATTTTCTGCTTTTATACACACAACACTGTGTTTTCCTTTATAATTAATAATTCCAGGATATTCACCATGCAAACAATTAATAGAGATATGTTTAAATACAAACGAAAGCAAATAATGAAATTAACAAGGCATTTACTTGCCAAAGAGCATACCTACATACCTGACATCCACACATCAAAAAGGAATTGTAGTCTGTATTACACACTATGAACTAGATAACTTAGCATGTCTTTCTTTCAAATTTATGAAATATATGGGGGAAATATTAGAACGCAGCACAGCCTCTACAAAGATATTTGATGATTATTACCAAAATAATCCTATTCGTTTGTTCCAAATGTGACAGTCCTCAGCTACAGAACCTTAGGGAGCTGGACGTTGCCTTTTCTGTCCATTGTATTTTAAACCAAAGTTGGAGAGGGGGATAAGCCTTTCCACACTTGAGAGCTGAAACCTCAGCCCACTGTTTACTTTCCTCTGTGCCTCCAATGAGCTAATTAAACGAAGATTCTGGCATTCAGAGCTGCTCTGGGAAAAGAACAGGGCACAGCTAGCTTCAATGGGCTCAACTGCTTATTAATAAATACAGATGCCAGTGGTCACCGCAACAGCTTTCGTTATGACTCCATACTCATTCATTAAACTATTCAAAATAATAGAATGGATGCGGGGGAAGGAGAAAAAAGAAAACCGTATAATTATCTCATTAAGTGTTTAGTCAGGGGAATTACACCTATTTAAAGCAAAAATTCATATAATTACATATATAAATCTACTAATTTTCAAAGAGGGATCTTCATTTTTTAATCCAATTCTATTGCTCTAGTCTTTTTTCCTTTTTTCCCATTTTATTGATACGTATAAATGCAAAATTTAGGGTTAACATTGATCTTGAGCATTCTGTGCACATACATATCTTGGCAAGGTTACAAAACCTTCCCCTCTCTCCTTTCGACCCTCCCCCTATGCACACCCTAACCCCACCCTCAGTTCCCATTATTTTCCATTTTACGTTCTGTGAGATAGTTGTGATCTGGGACTCTCATATCAGAGAGACCATCCGATGTTTCACCTTCTGCTTCTGACTCACTTCCCTAAGCATGATGGTCTCAAGTTTCCTCTTAATACACTTTTTTTTCCTACTTCACTGACCATCCCAAAATGTCAGAAACATATTCAAGCAAATGATTTAGGATCTTTTATGTGTAATGGATTTTTGCTAAATTTAGACAAACATGATGAATTTGGATAAATACTCTATTAGAAATACTGTATCAAGAGAAGGTCGAAATACCAAAAGTTAGAAATACTGTATCAAGAGATGGTGGGATTTTTTTCTGAATTCCTTTTATTTTGTATCAACGTGGTGTCAAGATTTTAAAACAAAAATACTGAGTTAAAATATAGGCATATCGTGTAAATGCTCAATTGCTACAGAATTGTTTCACTGCCTTTATTCCTAAACCTCAGCTTACCTCACTTCACAAGAGTTTGGCATATGCCTTTCCACACTTCTTTTTACAATACAGAAGCACATTTAAACACACACAAACAGGCACACATGTGCACACACATGCACACGCATACAGGCAGACACAGTGTCGATTTTTATATACTGATAATGCTTTCTGTGTGATTCCATAACTTAATCTCCTCATTTCTCCTCTCATTTATTCATCATAGAAATACTTCAGTGCCGGAATAAATGGACCAATTCTTTCCATCCCAATGGAAATCTAATATCGCACCTGTGGCTGTATCATTATGTATGGCTATTACATATGATCATTGTGATTGTACCACTACTATGGTCTGTGTCATTATTTAACCAATTTTGTCCCAGCGGGTCAATTTACTTTTGAACAAGGCCATATATGTGCACACACTTACATGGGTGAGTTTTAACAGGGTTAATGGGAGGAGGGTGGTGTTGAGGGGCGGGAACCACAGCACAGAAGCCCTCTCTGCACACCTGGACTCTGGGAGATGAGCTAGCATCAGTGTGCCGGCTTCCACCGTTCAATACTGCATATACCAAGGTGTTGTGTGGAAAGGAGCTTCAGGTACAACAAAGCAGTGGCTTCAGAAGTGGACTTCTAACTTCCCCACTTCTAATTCCACTTTCTAAGTGACTAAGTGTTTGCCAAAGACATGTTCTTTCTAGTACTCTCATCACGCTTTCCACTTGGAGATAGTTTTGAAAATGCAAGGCAACCACTTTAATGGTTGTTTTTGTTTGCTACAAAGAAAAACACTCTTATTAAATCCTACACTGTGCTTTTAAATGTAAAATTATCATTTAGCTCTCTTCCCAATAATTAGAGTGAATAGTTTGCATGAGTTTAGGGTGTTATGTTAATAACTAGTATTGAGTAAAGCAAACTTTGTGTCCTACTTTTTGCTACACAGAACTTAGAATCAGTCTCACCCGTTCTATTTTTTTTTTTTTCTGATGGTTGAGGGACCAGGAGGATGGAGGATGGAGGTATTGATTCAAAAGGCAGGAAGTGGGCCTCCAAAGCAAAAAGCCAAATGTAACTCTCCGGGAGCCTAGAAGCAGTCATCCGGCCTTCCCATCAGCTGGGAACTCATTTCTGATAATCCGTCACCGTTGCATGATCTCATGGCTCGCCTCCCTCTGTCCTTACAGCAGAGGCTCAACCAACACTCTGGCCGACTCGGCCCCCGCAGGAGCCACGCAGTGTCTCTTCCTGAGCAGTTCTGGCTCAGCACGGTGTCTCCCAGGCCCACTGACTGTCGGTTGCCATAACGACATTCAGTAAATGGGGGAGGCCTGGCGGAGCAGTGGTCGGGCCAGGTGGAGAGGAGGAGGTAGCACAGAGATCCGAGCCACACAGAGTCCCCACAGGGACCACACTGAGGCAGGTGGCTCCAGGAAATGAGGAGGCTGCTCCAAAGGCAGGGGTGACACAGGTGAAAGAGCGTGGAGCCACGGAGTGCACGTCAGCTGAGTCCAGCCTTGCTGATGAAGCCACAGGGGGAGGGGAACCTGGCGAGCACACATGGAGGCAGGAATCGATAAGGTGAGAAAAACACGGGAGAGACGTGTAAGGAAGCAGAAACCAGAAAGACACATTGCTGCAAACAGGAAAACGTCTATCTCAAATACTCTGAGCACACTGAAAACTTCCTTCTCTATGCCCGTGGATGCTTGTGGCATCATTACTTTAACATGAAATAAAGTAGATTATGACTGATAAGCTAATTGTTATGACAGAGCAACGGGGCCAAGCTCTGTGGGTATGTGTTTGTGTGTGTGTGGTACTTTACTGCCCACAGTGGGCTCAAACTTGTGATCTTCCTGCCTCAGCCTCTCAGAGTGCTAGGATTATAGACTTGTGCCGCCAAGCCCTGCAGTCAACCCTTAATGTAATTTGTGAATAGTAGAAAACATCTAATTTGCCTTCTTCTCTCAAATATTACAAAGACTTTAACGACCTCTTTAATATTCAAACTCTTGGGAAGCTCTGCCATCCTACAATAGGACACCGTTGACACTCGACTTTGGGGCTCACCATCAAGGTTCCTTTCATCATCACTGATTTCATATTCTCCTTTCACTCTCCTAATCTTCTTTGGACTGTCTTTAGAATATGAGCCTTCTTTCTGCCATTCCTTTTTTTCTTTATTAGTTGTATTTCGACTCGGACTTTTTACTTCCCTTTCTGGAAGAGTAATTGAGATTTACCCTTTAAATCTATAAAGGCCAGATCACTTGCATTTGCCAGTTACTACCACTAGAAAAAAATAAATAAACTTGAAGTCTAATTCAGCTTCAATATCCTTATCTACATTCAAGCAAAACTGTTTCTCTGATGGATTTATTTTTCTCTGAAATAGCACACAGCAGGAAATAAAGTAACACACATAAAGAGAGAGAAAACACAAATTGAATGTATATATATATATATATATATATATATATGTGTGTGTGTGTGTGTGTGTGTGTGTGTGTGTGTGTGTGTGAAATACCAGTGCTTTTGCTGAACGTGAACGTGGGCTTCAAGATCCCTTACAATTCAATGCCAGTCATTTACACCTCACAGATTCTCTCACAATAGAAGGTCAACACTGGGACAAGACTCTGATGTTTTAGATGTGTTCTTAGGTAAATGCTGATGCTGAGAATCGGGAAGAAGCAAGGTTCAGTTATGGTGGTACCCAAAGATTTTGAGTTGTGTAACATTTTCTTTACACAAAATATATTAAAAAATCTAAAGGCACACATGTCTAAATACATCTAAACACGTTTAGTGGTGATGGGCTTGGGGCAGAGACCTAGGCATCTCTCAAGAGCTCCCAAGAGCTATTAGACCATTTTCTAACCACTTCTGTGGAAAACACCAGGTTCTGTAGTACATCATAAGCAAACGCAGACTAGTTTAACCCTAAAAAGGAGTTCAACCTGAACTTAAAGGAGTTTAAAGTATAATAGATGTATCCATAATATTCTATACCCATACATCTGCCTAGTCATGCATTGTTAAGGCATCCACGTAAAGATATTCCCCAATCAAAAGTTCCTTCTAGACCTAGCTGGAATGAAACAAAACTTCAGGAATGCTCATATAGTATTCAAGGTGATACAAGTAGAAGCTCAAAAATTGTGCTTTGAGGTTTACCATTCCAGATTGGTGTTCAAGGCGGTGACATTTATAACAGCTGTAATTATAAACACAAGCTGACTGACCACCGTGCAAGTACAGAGGTAGATATATCAAGTGAGCCAAACAGAACGTGATGTGATGAAAGAAGAATTTAAGGTGACTGAAGAAAAGGTTTCATGTTGGTAGATACATGGGACGAGGGGCATCTTCCAGCAGAGGAAGCTTAGATGATGTCTGCGCACATTACTTCCAATTGTCTGTAAATTCTTTGAGAGGGCTAGATACTGTTCCTGACCCCAGCAAACAGTAAGCCTTTGCATTTATTAAGTGAATGAGATGTATCAAAACAAACCTGTATCCAGCATTACTTATATCATGATCTTCAGAAATCCACAGGACAAGCCGTTTAGAGCAACATTGGGAAACCAACCTAAAAAGATCATCACGAACTTTCCAATGAAAAAGAAATGAAAGTTAGAAAGTTCCTTCATACATCCCCGATGACCCTTTGACAACTGCTGGTGGCATCAAGGAGAGTGAGGCTAGAACTACAGAGAATCACAGCAGAAGAATGTATCTGCTTCCTCCAGGTTATTTTACAAAGGAAAATAAACAAATAAGAATTAAAGATAAAAAGCTGCTAAGAAATTAAGAAAAAATACCATTGCGTTTAACTTTTAATAAAAAGAGTGGAGTAAAAACCAAGTTTTGGCCAAGCTTACTTACATATCTTGCTTGCTTTCTTATTTATATCTTCTGAGATTTCTTTCCTATCTCCAGTTTTTGTTCTCTTCATCCTCATAATTTAGAAATTGTACATTCCATTTTCCAACTAATGGTTGATTTACATTTCAAATATCCTTATATATCTTTAATTCTATCTAAATATATATCTATCACTTCAAAAATAAAATATATGAATTTGAGAGTTCCCCACACACATATAAAAGATTTTGCAAGCAATTATTCACACTCCTACTCTTAAGATTTTGCTGGTATAATCTGGAATTTCATATACAGAATATTACCATTTTTAAACATTTTGAGTTTCTTTTTGGATGAGTTACTTATATTGTTTCACTTGATTTGAACCTCTTACTATATTAGAAACTGATTTAAATATTGAATCTTTGACTGGTTTTAATTACATGCTACCTTTTCACAATTCAATCTAATCTAATCTCAATTGGTTTTAATTATTCACCATTCTTTTATTACAAATCATCCTTATTATTTAGTTTTTAGCTTGATTCATTCTTTAGTCAGCTGGAGCACTTTTTCAATATATTTTTTATTAATCCTTTTTCTTTTTTCCAAAGAGGAATGTGGCTAAAACATTTGGAATCCTTTAATTTCTATTAATGCCTCTCGCTTGCCCTCAGTTGTGAAGGCCGGTCTGTCAAGCTATGACATTCCTGGACTTCAATATATTTCCCTCAACAATCCTGTACTCCTTTTATTTTCATAATTTTAAATTATAGAGAATCCGATGTCAACTTGAATTCTTTTTCCTCTTATAAACAAATGTTTCCCCCTTCACCTTGATGTCTTAAATTTTAAATTCAAGACTTTCACGATCATATTTTTAGATAGACTATTTGCCTGGTTTTTATATCCCACTTTTTCTCTCCCACCTAACACACATAAAAATTCTTCTGTCATTAATTTGTTGATTACGCATCCTATCATTGTCATGTTTTCTTCTGTATGTAATAATGACCTCACAAATAGGTAATTGGTGCCACTTATATTTTTGATCAAATATTTGTCTAAAAATTCTGGGAAGAGCAATTCAGTTTTCTCTACTACTCAGTACTTCCTGTTTCTCTGTCATTCCTTTGTAACCAATTCTTTTCAGCTAAAAATAAAATAGCATTAAAAGGGGGCACTTATTCAGAGGCAAGAATGTTTTAAAATTCCCTTCAATTTTCTCCAGGGAATCTGATCCACGAATCTGTGGAGCATTTATTGGTTTTTTTCCCCCATTTTATTGATATGTACACGTGCAGAACTTAAGGTTTACAATAGAGTTGAGCATTTTGTGCACATACTTTCCTTATCAAAGTGACAAGGGCTTTCCTGCTCTCCCTTTGTCTCTCCCCCTACCCTCCCTTCCCTCTCTTCACCATCCCCCGCCCCCCCGTCCCCTTCTTTCCCTTTGTCTTTCGTTTAAAGTTCCATGAGATGGTTGTGGTCTGGGTCTCTCATATCAGAGAGACCATCCGATGTTTCACCTTCTGCTTCTGACTCACTCCACTAAGCATGATGTTCTCAAGTTTCTTCCATTTGTCGGTGAAAACCTCCACGCTGTTGGACTTCCAGATGCGTAGTATTCCATTGTGTATTTATTCTTGCAAGGATCTTCTACCATCAAACGATTGGCTATTTCATGTATCCAATCACATTTTCTTTACGATGATTTCTTTTCATGTTTCTACTTAGCTTCATTTTCAATACTGGGGGGACTGTACCTGTAAAATACATTAACACCAAATTAACAGAGGAGGTGATTTTAAGCTTAATATAGACTTATTTTGCTGAATCCCTTTCCTCTAACTGCTGTGACTGTGTTCACAGACACCAGCGGAATCAGCGAGTGTCACAAGGTACGATGCCAATACCACACACTTCCCAGGAGGTCATGACTCTCATGTGGGTGTGGACCACCACCAGCACACTTTCTCAGGTTTGCCCATTGGCTTCTCCATGGCTCACCTCTGCCTCTAGCATCTTCTGTAAACTCCCAGAAGCCCCTGGGAGAGCAGATGAAGATGGCCGTCTCTATCCTGAATTCCTTTCTTTAAAATTTTTTTTTTGACACAGGGTCTCACTCTGTAGCCCAGGCTGGTCCTCAATTCACTATGGAGCCCAGGCTGGCCTTGAACTCACTGGCAGTCCTCCTGCCTCAGCCTCTCAATTGCCGGCATTGCAGGTGTATGCCACCATGCCAGGTTTATGTGGTGCTGGGGAATCGAACTCAGGTACTTTAGCGCTCAACTTGGCACTTCAGCTGAGCCATTCCTCTAGCCCTCTTCCTTTTTTGAATGAGTGGTTTTGTTTTCTTCCTTTTTCTTCTTTTTGTGGACTTCTGACAGTATAAAAATTAACTAATGCTATTATTTTGGTAGCTGATTAGTAAACTTCTAAGATTAATCCGGGTCCTGGAGTCTCTGAGATTAGCTCTCTTCAACAAAATTTTCTGCACTAAAGAAAATAGTCTTCCAAGTGGTGTGATTCAAAAGCCATTAGGTTCCTGAAGTTACTGAGCACATAAAATGTGGTCAATACAAACAAGGACTTGAATTTTACATTTTATATAATTATTACTAATTTAAATTTAGTAGTGACATATGCCTTGAGGGCAACATATTTGACAACACAGCCTTCATAAACTTTATTTTGGCATCTCAGAAAATGAAAGCCTCAAAACTCTACATGAACTTAATAAAATCATAGTGTTCTATATGTGTCGGGGTGAGAAAAGGCTGTATTTTTAAAAAAATGTTCTTTCAGTAATTCTTAACACACACGAAGAGGATCTTAAAAGGTTGATTTGGTACCAGGGATAATGAAAAATAGACTCGACAAAGTAATCAACTTGTGTTCTCTGAGCTTCAACACAAACTAAGAAACAGTGAATTGTATACATTTAAAAAAAAACTTTGATGGGAAAATGTTGAGCCTGAGCACCATCTCTCCCCCTTGCTGCAGGTGTATCTGCTGGTCAATGCCTGTGTGCTCCTTGACCCCATCCACCTACAGAGTCCTTCTCAAATAGGTTCCCAAGAATTCTTAACAAAGTATCAATGCCATAGCAGAAACTGACCTGCTAAATAAATGGGTGTGGTTATATCTTACTAGAACTTTATCTTGGAATACTGAAATTTGAGTTTCACATAACTTTCCCATGTAATGAACTATTACTCTTCTTTTGAGTGTGCTCCATTGTCTAATAATGCAAAAAGCCTTCTTAGTTTGTGGGCCATAAATAAAGATTCCTCAGGCTTAAAAAGAATATTCCATACACTAATATGATATTTAGTTATAGCATACAGAAGGGATTAAGACTAGGGAAAAGTGTAGGAGATCACTGTATTCACCCTAAGGCCTATATATAAATTGATATCTCGTGTTGTGCAGAATTCACCTTATGAACCTATCAGTATCATATATGTGATTTACACACTCAATTACATGTGTCCTAATAGTCTGCTATAAGGAGACACAGAGCCAGCAGAGTACATTATATTATGGTAAAGACCCTCATCATGACCCACTGTCTTCTTGCTGGTTGCTCACCAGGCAGGAGGGACAAGGGAGTTCATCGCAGCCTCTGTAGTTTAGTTTCGTTTTGTTAAAAGCATTCACTGTGTGACTTAACTACCTTCCAAAGACCAACTTCCGAATGCCACCATCACACGGGGCATTAGGTTCCAACAGTGAATTTCCAGGCAATGTAAACTTTCAGACTTTACATGTAAAAATCTAAAATATTTAAGAAAATCTCTACTGAATTTATTTTCACACAGCAGATCAACAAAAACTTTTAGCTTGAAAATACTGCAAAGATGATATTAGAAAAAAGAAAACCAGGATTCTATTTTTACCTATGGTGCAATTATGTTCTAAGAACACTATTTATACAACTGTACTATTTTTAGTTAACATTTACTTCTATGCATATCAAAGTGGGTGAACAGGCAACTAAAGCAACGGCTTCTTCCCCAGGTGCTCACAGATCACTGTGACGATTCCCTGAGCATCAGCTGCTGTCACTCAGAGGTTCTCCCTCTGCCCACCTGACCCTCCTGGGTCTATTACATTTGTCCCCATCTAGGTGATGGCAGTAGGGCTTCACGTTTCTCAAACACCTGCCTACATCAGGCTCTAGTTTTTTACTTCTCACTGGGAGTGTTGCCTCCAGCCGCATCTTACCTGTGTCTTCATGGACTCCTCATCTTTCACTTGCCAGGCAGTCAATGTCGAGAACACTTACACTACACACGTGGTTCTTACACATCCAAATTTTTAAGGATATTCTACAATTTTTGAAAGGAGATTACAGCAGATTTTCAATTTGGTATTCCTCTATGCAAACACTTGAAACACATCCTCACATATATCGAGAGGTTGCTAATAGGTGTGATATTTATCTAAGTTGAAGTTATACTCCCATAACATTTCTACAACTCCACACTAATTTTAGTTGACATTTAACTTCCTTCTATGAATATAGTAGGTGAACGAGGAAAAAGGACAAGCTGTTATATTCTTTCCTATTAAAATTGCTTTCTCTTGAAAATTCATATTTTTCATTTGCACATTTGATCTTAATTGCATTTTTCCTGAAGCAAATATATATATATATATATATATATATATATATATATATATATATATATATATATATATATTCCTGAGAGAAAATTTCGAAAGTCTTACCTAGCTAATACCCATGATTCCAACTTATTTAATAAAATCTTTCCAAGCAAATGGGAAATTGGGAAATTACTAGCAACCTCTGACTGGGTTGTTAATTACTATCCTGGGGCCAAGATGACAGAACATGGTGAGCAATACTAAAAAACAAAGCCCAAAACAGACAAAACAAACTTATCTACAAATCCGAAAACACAGTTAACAAAATTAAAGCAGTGGTCTTTAGTCAATGTTTCTAAGGAAAATATACTAAAGAAAATAAAGAATGAAGCAAAGGGAAGATACTTCATTGAACAGCAAATACAAAAGCAGTACTTTTCTCCTCCATAAATTCTATAAAAATAGGAGTAAATCTCCATTGTATTTTAAAGAAAATGTTCTGTTTTGCCTCACCTGGATTCATTGACAAGTTGATATGTGCAAGTCAAGCCTAAAAATTCTATAGGATAGACAGCTTTTTAAAAACTCACTTACATGTAAGAAACAAAGTCTGAAAAAAACAAGAGATTCATAACTCACTTATGGTAAAGCCAGCACAGGATAGCTCCTTACATTACCTGTAGTGATCAAGGATTTCAAATAATTTTATCAAATTGTTTTTGAGGTCAATAAGAACAAGTTTGTCATTTATACAAAATTTACATTAGCTAGATGTGGCAATGTACACCTATAATCTCAGCACTCAGGGAGGCTGCAGTAGGAAAATCTCAAGTTTAAATTCAGCCTGGACAACTTAGTGACTTTGCAACAATTTAACTCAAAATGAAAAAATAAAAAAGAGCTGCAATGTAGCTCGATAGAAAGGCCTAAGGTTCAATCCTAGTACTACATACACACACACACACACACACACACACGCACACACACCCCTTTGGTACACTGCTATTTGCTATTTATATTATGTGTGTGGTAATCTCCGTATTATGTATGTAACGACAAGTATAATATTTCGCCCTAAATAATCAGATTATAACTAGCACCACTATTGTGAAAGTATTCTATTTGATTTATTCAATAAAAAGAAACATTGGCATATGACAACCATTCATCATCATCCTCACTTGCTTCAAAAATTTTTAAACAGAAAATATATTCTGCTATAAGTCACTATTCCTGATCCACATGTAACTAACATTACATAAATATTTCTCTGGATGATTGTTGTCACAAGTCAACAGTGAGTAACAAGGGAGAAGGACACAGACTTCAGACTCTTATGCACTTTAGTCTAAATGAACAGGCTTACAATGAAAGATAGCACAGTATCACTGTAAAAATTTATAAAGTTGTCAATGTCTGGTAAGCTATTTGAAATAATATTCACTTGAGAACAGTGTTCTTCCTCTGTACTTGTTACCCCTTGCAGAAAGTCACACAGTAATTTGCTAAATAATACCATTTTTGTCTGATAGAATTATTACAATCTGACGTACCTAACTATTACAGTTACTTAAACGAAGACGCTATATAATTACTGAGTGAAAAACCATTAGACCAAGGGAGTAGACACTATCACAATCGAAACTCAAGTTGTTTTCTCATTTCTCATGACCACTGGAGCCAAAAGTGGGGGGACTGATTCCCCTTCTGTAACTTACAGAAAGCAGAAAAACGCAAGTTGGCAAGAAGTCCAGCTTCACAACTAGTGGAGTGAGCTAGGTGGCTAGCTTTTCTTTCTTTCTTTCTTTCTTTCTTTCTTTCTTTCTTTCTTTCTTTCTTCTTTCTTTCATCCTTCCTTCCTTCTTTCCTTCTTTGCTTCCTCCCTCCCTCCCTTCCTTTCTTCCTAGAAAAGAGGTTGCGTATTCATGCTCTTACAGTTCAATCAATGATTCTCCAGACAGAGGGGGAAAGAGTTCAACTACGTAAACTTTAAATGGAAATAATACGGACATATCTCTTTGCAATAAATAAGTAGCCCTGCTTCACACGTCAACTCTGACAGCTATTCTTAGCTATTATTAGGTGGCTAATTAGACAAAAACATATTTGGCTAATTTCCCTTCAAATTCACCACCACTGTCAACACATTTGGATAATCCTAAAAGGCTGGGAATTTACAAGTCATAAACATTTAAAAAATAGCTAAGCTTCTTAAAATACTTTTTCCATCTGTGTTAAACCACAGAAAATCTAACTAGAACAGCGTTATATCCCCCAACCTACGTGAGTTTTATTAGTGATAGTCACTTAGGGCTCTAGATTTTAAGTGTAGGGGGAAAAACACAAAACGTAAGAACAAAAACAAAACAAAAATCAGATTTTGATAATGTGAATAGCCAAGGTTAGTAGGTGAAAAAAGTATTAGCTTTTGGTTAAATGACCATTTTTCGCTGGGATAGCGTGAGCACGCGCACGCACACACACACACACACACACACACCCCTTTTACACCTTAGATTTTGTTCAATGACCCAACTGGGAGTCATGAGGTCAACAAGGCCCTGCCCACTCTGTCTCTTGCTCCCTATTACTCCCTCCCCCTCTGGGCAGAAGCCGGACTCAACCTGGAATACATTTCTTCAATTTGCCAGTTCTTTCCCTCCCTGTAAACTTTGCAAGTGCCTGGGACATATTTTATGCACTTGTTGGACTTTTCCCATCTCAATTCAGTTTTCTTCTTAGATGCTGCCCTTCTACAGAGGTCTTCTCTCCTTATTCTTTCACAGACATTCCTCCCCTTTAGGACTTCTCTGTCATAGTATCATATTTGGCTCATGCAGTACGCTTTCCATAATTTATAAATGACACCTATATATGTAGTATATATTCGCTAGTTCTCCTATTGTGGTAAAACCATTGCACATGAGATTGACCCTCTTAGATGTTTGTTCTCTTATTAATGTCTGTGACCAGCAATTGAAATGATCAATGTATGTCTAACTGCTGCTCCACTCCCATTAGGTCACTGTTTTCCCCTGGGAGCCCACAGAGTCTATTTATATCAGCTCTTAACTATTTATCATCCCTCACAACTCACCACTTCCTTCCTCAGCCATCCCTCTGCCTGATTCACCATCTTCCCTTCTGCCTCTTCTTTTCTATCATCGTGAGTGACTTAAGCATCGCAGCTGAAATTGTGACTCATCGCCATGTGCCTCCTCCACTTTTTTGACCTTCAACTTCAGTACCCAGCAGCCTCTAAGGAGTACAGTCATATCCTGGATCTCAACACCTCCGAATCCCAACATGCTCGTCTTCTGCGAGCATGAGCTCCTCACACAAACCTTCACCTCTGCTTCTTGAGTTTGCTTTGCCTTCAGTGAGCTCTCTCCTGGTACCCTCTGAGTATGCTGTCCTTTTTTCCTAGCATAAACACATACCAACATCAAGTTTTAGGAAAAATAGAAATAATGAGAAACATCTTTATTGATAGCTTGCTTCCCTTAGAAGTTCACTTCTAGGGTGCTGAAGTGGTACTTGGGGGAGAGTGATGTAGGAACCACATAAGACAAACTGCCGTGAGATTCTTGTCAAATACTCAGATTCTCAGGTCCCACTCTACTGGTATTAAATAAACTCTGGAAATGTGCAAATCTATATTTTAACACACCCGCCCTCAGGTGCCCCAGTGCCCACGCTGTTCTATTAAGGCAGCGACAACCTCAGGTATCTAAAAACTTCTATGAATTTTTTAAGTTCATCCCTGGACTTAAGCAACAAAATATGATGTGGATGTGAGGGAAGAAATGAGGATGATTATTTGAAGCTCTTCATGTGGCTTTAAAAAATAAGAAATTCAGTGCAGAATGTTGAATTATCCAAACATTTCAGTTTGAACTATCATTACTGACCTGTACAAGGTCCCCTTTGGCTTTGATTGTCATTTATTCCTTCAAGGATAGCCTTATCCTCACTTATCTCACATTTATTCTTTAATATGTAGTTATTGTAAAACATATAGGCCTGTTTCATGCATCAGTGGCTGTTAATTTTCCTAACTATGTAATAGATTTAAGTTTTCACCATTTTCATTCAATATTTTAAGATGTTATATCTTCTTATATGCTCAAAACAACTCATTTGCTCACATACTGTTTTTTAAGTTCGGCACACCTCAATACAGTAGGCATCCACACATCTAAGACACTTTCATTTCTCCATTAATTCATTCCCCTCTCGGCTGCTGCCAACAGCATACTACTGGATATGGCTATAAGCAAGCATTTCTCTGGACAATGTGCCGAGGGGACAGATGGTGAGTCATGAACACTTCTGATGCTTAAATTTGTCTAGAATTGCTGCATTCTCCTGAGACCAGCTGCACATACATACCTATAATCAAATGAGGGTACGTCACTTCCACATGGACCCACTAGATACTAGCGATTCCTCTTTCATAAAGCATCTTTCGCTGTACACACGGCTTTTTTTATTAGATTGCACACTTCAATCTTTCTGCCCTCCTAAATTTCTTTGTACTACATACAATTTTAATTCTAGATGCTATACATTCAATTTCTAGTATGCCACTTCACCTTGCTTTGTCTCTAATAATCTCATTGACACAGATTCTGAAGATTATGCCCTTTTATCTTCTTATTGTTTACATGTTTAGATTCTTTTGGGGTGTTTAAAAAAGTTCTTCCTTACATCAAAGTCACAAAGCTAGTAACTGACATTTTTCTTGTAGTTTCTGTCAGCTTTCCATTACTGCAAGACAACGAAGGAACGTTTTACCTTGGTTCATGTATCAAAAAGTTTCACTGCATGGATGATTGACTCCTTTGCTTCTGGGCCTGGGAAGAGGCAGCATATGACTTGGTAGAGTGAAGTCGCTTTCCTAGGAAAAGAGAGACACTAGAAGGGCCTGAGCTTCCAACAGCCCTTAAAAGGGTTTGCCCTTAGTCACTTAACTTCCTTAGCGAAGGTCCCACTTCTTTAATGTTTACCATCTCCCATCAGAAACACAAGCTGATAATCACTCAACACATGAGTCTTTAGGGAATACTTCTTCTAAGTCATTACAAATAAATTCACTTTAACTATAATTTTGATATATTTATTTTTCTAATATGTTTCCTGTTTTTAACAGGAAAATTAAAACTTTCCTCTGAACATGGGTTTTTCCAATATCATCTCGATAAAGACTCACTAAAATAGAGACTCATGGAAATCTTTTCTCTTCCTTGTAAAACATGTTCTTTTTTAAAGATGACACTCTTCAAGTAAAAATCTCTCTATACCACCACGCCAGCGTAGACTGGTGCCAAATGTTATCTGTCTCTTAGGCCTTGGTTTGATGGGAGAGTCTTGAAAAATGGAAGATTGAACGGTGAATCTATTACATCAGTACCTGCTGCAATCCACTCAGTAACCACAGACAGGATAGTGAACAATCTCTGACCTACTCTTGGCCTGTTTCCTATCTCAACACGGCATGGGACAAGACAATGACTGTTCACTGAGTTAGGCACGTGGGAGGGCGTTTTGCAAAAGCATGCATAGACACACAGTGAAAAGGGCTACCTGTGGTCCCAGTGTTTTCTCACATCTGCCTGCTGCATCATCACCACTCAACTCCCCCTTCTCCTTTCTGGGGTTTTCCCAGGTTGCAGCAATGTGTCACTTATTTCTATGGCATCAGAACACGTGGCACTATAGAATTAGGTGGAAAAAATAGAGCGTTATTTTCATTCACTGTCATACCACAGCCCCAACTATTGCCCAGTATGTCTGATAGATGTGTTCCTGCTCACATTGCAAACTTTCAATATTTTCTCCACTACATGCAATTTTAACTGTTTATGATAGTCTACAAAAGCTATTGTTTCTTATATTTAAAGTTAAATGTCAATGAACTCTTTTCCTAAAATCAGCATGTTTTAGGAAAATATGTGTAAGTTTTTAAGGCATTTATATGTAACTAGTCTTAGTTGCTTATTCGTTGCTGGGACAGAACACCCAACATGTACAATTTAAGAGAGAAAAGTTTTATTTTAATTCACAGTTCATTTATGGGCAGGTCTCAGTTCATTTATGGGCAGATGACCACGGCGGAAGCACACGGCAGAGGCCTAGAAGAAGGAAAGGTTCTTCAAGACACGCAGACCGGAAGCTAAGAGAGCAAGGAAGGGCGCAGCTAGCATATACCCTTCCAGGTCATGGCCCAGTGATCTGCCCCTTCTTAGTCAAGCCCTGGTGTTTCACCCTTCCAGTCAGATCTGAGCCAGTAATAGCACATAATTCTGTCAGTGTTCCACAATATCCAAATACATAAGGCTTTGGGGGACTGCCCAGATCCAAACCACAGTGTAATTTTATGTTAACTGCACTGTATTGATAGAATCTCATACGTAAGCAAGCATGTACCAGATATATTTCACTAGGTTATAGGAGACCATGGTTTATTGCATTATTTAAATCTTCTGTTTCCTTTATATAGTGATTTTAATTAAAACTACATACATTTAAGTTGTATAACATGCCGTTTTGATATACATAATCAGTGAAATGATTACTTAAGCCAACCAAATAAGCACATCCATCTCCCCACCAACCTCTGTCTTTCTTTTTCTCCCTTTGTGCTGAGAACAGTTACTACTTTTATATTTAATATTTCTTTTGTTTCTTTGATAAGCAAAATACAGTTATACTTTCTCAAATTGTTTTTATAGTATGGTATTTTTAAAAGAAAGCATTATATTTTCTTTTAAAAACAACAGAGATTCGTGTTTTCCTTTATAAGGAATTAGCCACATTTCAACGTTGGAAGGAACAAGGCAGTCTATAAGTTGGAGTACATGAAACATCCAGTATCTGTTGAGTTTTGACCTACATAAACACAAGTTACATGGTTCCATCCATATGAATATTAGAGGGATATTTCCTTCTTTGTTGATATAATCTTTATTGTGTAAATATTGATTATTAGTATTGGAACTGACTTTTTGTTAAGCAGAAAGGCATTCTTGATTTCTCCATCAAATTTAACATGTACATTTGAAAGGATACACAGATGTATACTTTAGAAAGAATCTCAGAAAAAAGTTAGAAGCAAAAAATTCCAGTGTTCTAGACAAACAACTTATCAAAATTAATTTCATATCTCTATTGCTTGTCTTTTTTATTCTGGCCTTTCTTTCAAGGCAAGTACATGGGAAAAACAAAACAAAACATAGAACCAAGAACTCAAGGGAGAGTCTTTTGAGCTCATTTTCTGGGTGAGTGCTTCCCTGCCTGACCACCAGAGCTTCCAGGAAGTTAGAAAATTAAAAAGTAGGGAACAAGAATGAGTCACAAGAGGTCTCACCCTTTTTACTAAGATGGATATTTGATCAAGGATTTGTAAAAAAGCAAAAAATCATGGAAATACATACATATGTGTGTGGTTATCTTGCATTCTATTTCTCATATTAAGTATAGACTGTAATTATTTTATGAGGATATTAATTCTTCTAGAAAAAAGAACATTAAAATGCCGCAGGTTTTATGTTAATGCTGCATATGTATTTTCTTTGTCTTATAAATGAAACTACATGGCAGAAATTTGTAGATTTTAATAATGCAATCCTCTTGAGTAGAGTCCAATATAGGCCTTCTGCATAAAACATTTTTTCTATGAAACGCTGGTTGGTAAGGTCTTTTTATCATTACATTGTACACATTTCCACATCATTAACATTTTTCATAATCATCACTGACAATAACATACTGTTCTTTTTGTGGCTTACTTTTCATTTTAAATATTGACATGCAATATTTTATTTATGTCTTTGTTTATGGGGTATAGTTATTTTGATTCAATACATATGTGCAATGTGTTATGATCAAATTAGGGTAATTAGAATTTTCATCTCCTAAAATATTAACAGTCATTTGTATCAGGAAGTTTCAGACTTTTCCTCTATTGATTTTTGAAGTATTTGATTAATTATAGATTATACTTACCCTACTATGCAACAGAACAATATAAATAATTCTTTCACCTAACTTTATTTTGGAAGCAGTTTATCCATCCTTTCCCTATGCCCTTTATTCTCCTACCCTGACCTCTATTCTACACTCTATTTTGACATAATCCACTTTTTCAGATTTCACAAATGAGTGAGAACATGTGGTATTGGTCGGTCTATGCTTGGGTTATTTCACTCTCTGTAACATCCTCTAGTTCTATTCATATTGCTGCAAGTAACAAGATCTGCCCCCTTTTTTTGCTACTCAATAATATTCAAGAAAAGACAGAAAGAGTAACTTTTAAAGGTAAAATTTTTTAAAATCATTTTTGTGCTAACCTCAAATTACCTGGCATGTACAGAGAATTTAAGAAGATAAGACAGTAGAAAAAATTACGTATCCACCTGATTTTTCTCCAAAAAAAAAAAAAAATAGATTCCAGAATGGATTCTCTGATTGAAGCACTGCTCAGAGTCATTAGAGATCATTTGTGTTCCACAGAGACACTCTCATCAGGGTTGCCAAGGTGCTTGCTGTTCTGTGGCTAAGAGGGCTCCCATCCCTCCTATTCCAAGAATCCGAGTTGGTGACCCCCTCATCTTGCCTGACCCATCTCAAAGCTCATCTGTTAAGGAGGGCTCTCCTCAATTTTTCCCAAATATATCTCTTGTTCCATTGATGATTCTCAGGTAGAAATGTTATTATTCCTGAGTGAGCCAGACCCTTCCTAGGTCACAAAACTCTCCCTCCCACGCTCATTTTTCATTATCAAAGAGTCATTTTCATGTGTAGTACTGTACATTACCTTCTCCTCAAGATCCTCCTTTTAAAATATAAATACTTTGAGAAGATGTAACACCAGATCTGTGATATTTTAGTGTGAACAAGGTCATCAGCCTGTGTTCCTGTGTCAAAAAGAGCCCTCCGAACAGTACTAGGCACCTACACAAAAGAATCGCTGATGGCAGACAAAAAAAAAAAAGGCAAAAATGGGGCCATATCGCTATTCCTGTCCTTTGACTTCCCATATTTAGAAAATAACTATTTTGATGTAGTGTGAAGAGGAAGATCACGCAATTTGTAGACGATTTGCCTAAGTTAAAATCTAGCCTTTTGCCACTTAGTACATTTGTGACTTTGGACAAAGTATTTCATTTTTCTATAACTCGGTTTTCTCGTTTGTAGAATGAAAATAATGTGCCTAATTCACAGGGCTGTTGTGCACATTAAGTGAAGTACTGCACACAGCACAGGATATGCCCTCCCTCCACTCATCCCTGCAGTGTCTCACTCGGTAACTGTACTTTTAAGAATCATGGCTTGGCTCTAATAAAGGATGCACAGTGACATCTTCATCTGTTTCTCTCTTTATGATGCTTTCATTCACCCAGGAGTAGGCTGCCCACTGCCTAGGGCACCTGGACTGTCTATAGACACATGTTTCCCTAAGGACTTAGATCTCAGGTAAGACAGCCTGGCTGTTGTTAGCTCATTGAACAACTCGAGGTGACTGTGCTGCATCAGCTCTATATCCCCAGTGCTTTACACAGCATCTGGAGAATGGTAACCATGAGAAACACTGCATGGGTTGAAAATATATTATTAATTGTGATAATACTACTGACGCTTGGTGTTTCCATTTGCTATCTCAGCTTTATAATACTTCCCCATTGATAAAATTAAAGCACTCTATAAATCTTGCCGATATGTATACATGTCTCACATGTTTTTGAATTGGGAAATGATTTACATTTGGGACACAAAAGACATTTATTAAATGCCCCTATGTGCTAGGCAAAATGCCCAGTGTTGTAGGAATTAAAGAAAAAGAAAAGACCCAGTTCCAATTCCTCTTCCCCACCTCCCTTTTTCACATGCAGCTGGGGTTTCTGAAGTACAACAATTTCCCTCTCTTGTCTGGCATACCACTCCCACTCTTCCTGTTATCTCCACACTGACTGACAACTGTTCCAGAAACACATATACAAATTCTCCTCACACCTGTCTGCAAAACTTACCAAAACTTATCTTAGAATCATTTCATTTTACTCTTTCTTACCCCGGGTGGCAATAGCCTCCTAATAATTCTTGCTGTGCAGTTTTATTTTGGAAGACTGTGTAACTTCATAGAAAAGATAAAAACGAAAAAGGCTAACTCATGTTATAGTTTCTCTAGGTTATGAAATGTTACATAACTCTCTATAAACAGTAGAGGCATCCCTCCTTTGCCTGTGTTCATATTTCCAGCTCATGTACACAATTTTTATTCATCTAATCTACGTATGTGTTGTGCTGTCTTCTAGTCCTTGTGTAAACATGAGGTTACTCTGAGCTTTTCTCGGTACCATCTTTAGAAGCTACATGGCACTCTTTAAATCTCTCTTTGTTAATTACATATTTTCTCTTGAGATCTAAGAAAACGGCTCTCAGAAATGTCATGCTCTAAATGGTTTCTCTACTTTCTTCTCAATGGAATGACATGAGTATTTAGTCTTCTAAGGTTCTTCTCATTTTCTCATCATCAGCCACTGAAGGACTACATACTAGACCAAACAGAGCATGGGCCACCGAAGCCAGAGATTCCATTCTAGTTCCCTGCACTAGTATCAATAGTTGCTATCTATGAGAAACTTACTAATGTCTCTGAGTTCCTTTTTCTCACATGAAAAGGATAATAATTATACTATACTGGATTTTAGGAAGACTCAATGAAATGATACCTGGATACCTGAAAGCATTTTATGAATGTTAACTCTTCTACCTTATTTTATTTACTAGATTCAAGGCCAAAACAAGCCATCTTACCATGGACTCTTTTAGCCTTTGAATCATGAAAGATTCTTCTGAGTATAGCAAGAATATTTCAACTATTCAGCATTTAGAAGAAAGGCACTATCAACTGAAAACTAACTTCAATTCCGAAAACATTTTGCTGGAATCTAAGAAATTCATAGATAAGGTTTCTGACATTGATGATCTTAGTACCAGATATGATCTATATTAGGAAAGCATCAGTTGGGTCTTCATTCTCTGAGAAGCCCATAGTGGCATCCTTTGTTGGACCTATTAATGTATAATCCACTTCTTAGATAAAGCAGATTTTTATCTCCTTCTCCATTGTCCATTGTTATCGTGTGTGTGTGTGTGTGTGTGTGTGTGTGTGTGTGTGTGTGTGACTCATCTTATCAAATCTTTTTTTTTTTTTTTGAGGCACGGTCTTGATCCTAGTCCAGACTAGTCCTAGTCCTGAACTATGTATCCCAGGCTGGCCTCAAACTCTACACAATCGTCCCTCCTGACTCAGCCTCTCAAGTGCTGGGGTTACAGGCATGTATCGCCATGCTCAGCCATTATGTGGTGATCGAGTATCGAACCTAGGATATCAGGCTTCCAGGGCAAAGATCTAATCACTAAGCTACATGCCCAGCTCTTCATAAAACCTTAGTGATGGGGACAGTATGGTGACATTATATTGATAATATTTGCAAAATGCTGTATGTTGAATAGTTCATATGAAAACTCAAAGGAAAATTAAATTTCAATTTGTTGGGGTTACACTGGTACCTATAATGAATTCTACACAGTGATTGTTACAGTTTGGATCTGAAATATCCCCCCCCCCCCAAAGCCTCATGTATTTGAATGTAGAGGAATAACTGTGGAACTGTGTGTGGTTGGAGGTAGAGCATGGCTGAAAGAGGTAGACGCTTGACCTAGAAGGACTTCTATGTCAACTTGTTGAGATTGGGTGCAAGGCTCATAACCTGGGTATGGGCAGCTTAACTGATGGTTAAACAAAGGACTAAGTAAAGGAAAGAAGAACAAACACTGTTGCAGCTTCTTCCTGGGAAAGCCCTAGCCTTGCTTGACTCCCCAGAGATGGATTTGGCTCCTTCTTCACATTGCTTTCCATCTGCCATTCCATGAACAGCTCTCTAGTCTCTGCCATGTGCTCTCACCAGTGCCAGCTGCCCATGAATGGACTGTGTGAGACCTTCTGAAACTGTGAGCTAAATAAATATTTTTTCTCCCTTAAATTATAGATGTTGGGCATTCTTTCCCACCAACAAGTAAGTAACTAAGTCAGTGATACAGAAGGAGGCAGAACTGTACTTAAGGAAAATGGAATCAGTGACAAGGACCAACATATCACCATTAGTGATGCTATGCTTTTTATATGTCTCCAGAGTTCCTGTGATGGAACTGAATCTCCAATACAACAGTGTTAAGGTGGGATCTTTTAATGGTGATTGGGTCATAAAAACCCTTTCCTCATAAATGGATTGACGTCATTACTGTGGGAGCAGGTTTGTTAGCCCCAGAGTGGGCCTGTATAAAATCAAGTAGAAGCTCTGTTGCGCTCTGTCAGACAGGGTCTTTCTTGTTCTTCTGTTTTCCACCACGGATGACACAGCAGATGGGCCTCATCTGATGCTGGTGCCCTTCTGTTGGATGTCCCAAACACTGGAACCACAAGCTAAGTAAGTTCTACTGTTTATAAATTACCCAGTCTACGGTATTCTGTTAATGCAAAAGACCAAGAGAAGTGGAGGAGAGAGGTAAACAAATAAAATGTACATGTTTAAAACCAAACAGAAAAGCAAATGGCTAGATCAGCCAGGCTAAACAGATCTTGGGGAGGGAAGGAAGAAGGGGGTAGGTCATCACAAACTGAGAGTTGAAAATTATGAAGTCAATGAAATCGGGAAGCCAGGAGTCATAACCGGCCATAGGAATGAAAACATTCAAGAACTTTAGACAAATCAGATTCTTTCTGAGGCAATCACCTTAATGCTTCCTCTCAGTTCTATCCAATTTTTAAAGTACACACTTCCTTCGGATTGACTGAGGATTTATATGAGTTCTGACGAGCTCAGCTGAAGTCACGGGTGGATACTGCTCAGAGTCTCTCTATGGCATTTCTGAAAATTGCACTCTAATGTCCCATTCTATATCTCAGGCTATAATTCATCTTCCTCCGCGAATTTCCAATTTAAGTCCAGCTTGATTAGCTTCACTATAACACATATTTTTTCCTCCAAGTTAATATGAATTAATGATATGGTACAGTTGTTAAGAATGTGAACAAAATAGCAGAGATTTTTTTCATTAACACAAATTTATTCCCCAGATAATAGAACTTCTGGGACTCAGTTTTCAAATACTATCTAAAGTCCTTGGTAAAATTTTGGACTATGCTTTATGAAGTATTTTCAAGAGTAAAAAAGATCAGAATGGTAAAGGTTCTATAGGTACATTTTGTAACTGAAATTTATACTGGGCCTGGTGCAAAGCTTATTGTACTGAAAGGAGAGATGCTAACTGATTTTACCATTTGAAATAGTTGATTTTTAGAATAGATTTCTTCTGTGGCATAAGAAAGCAGAACTGGTAAAGACAGATGAATATTCTGAAAAGATTAGAAGTGTTTACATTGGCAGTAGAGGTGGCTAATCTGCCTAGCAAAGTCTAATGCCTTCTGCTATTTAGCATGCATTTTCAATTTAGTTTTCATTTCAACATGACTCCTTGAAGCTGTTAAATATACCTACAAAAGGGGTGAGGCACTCGCCAGAAAAAGATACTCTAATTGGTCTATTCTTACCACCTTCACTCTCAATGGTCCACTAATTCATGGTCTACCTTGCTATTCATTTTTAATACTGTTTTTTTCTTCCTTCTTGCTATGATTTTTACTCTTTTGCAAATCTGACCCACTAACTTTGTACCTACTTCCCTTCAAGTCAGAATTTCATATTTATGCATAAAAATTATATATCAGAAATTTTATTTAAAAGGCTTGCATTATTTAGGAAGTTGGCACACAACACTTGTAATCCTTTTCAAAAATTTCACAATATCTTATAATACATTAAAATTATTAGGAAAAATTAAGATTCTTAAATGTTTAGTGGTTTCAATGCAAGTAAAACTAAGTTATTATGTAATTACTGCATGCCAATAATTATTGAGGCAAAAGTATTAAAATATTCAAACATAAAAGGATTTGCATTCATGCTATGATGACTCTAAATAGGCTGATGATGTTAAGCAGGGATTTTTAGTCTTGTCTGACTCCATTTTCAAGTAAAGCAAAATGTATAAGTAATATTAAACAATCATCAACAAAATACATTACCACATTGCCCCCTCACCAAACTTCATGGTTTTGGGCTACCAAGGTAGAAGGAAGAAAAGTTGGAGCCCAGCCTGGGCAACTCAATGAGATCCTGTCTCAAAATCAAATTTAACACACACACACACACACACACACACACACCAAATTACACACATACACACACAGAGAGATCAAGAGACATAATTCATTGTGAAGGCCCTGAGTTCTAGTACTATGGGAAAAAAAGAAAGAAAGAAAAGGAAAGAAAAGAAAAGAAGTCAGAAACCTGGTGCAAGTTAGTCTGAAAAGTGTAGTAAGGGAATCCGGCTGTGCAGTGCACTAGAGGATGCCACGTGGACAAACGCAGGCTAGACAACTAAGTCAAAGGCTGGAGGTGACAACTTTTTTTTTTTTTTTTTTTTTTAGCTTTTAGGGGGTTCCACGATACCTAATTACGTCCACAAAGTATATCCTACCTGTGGAATGACCGAACGGAACCAAGTGACCACAGGAAGCAGAAAGCTATGAACACTGTCCTGCAGACCCTTTTGGAGAGAAAGAAAAGGTTGGGCTGACTGACGTACCCAGCTGGCACTGCCATGCCTTCCGAGATGATGGACAAAGCCACCCACCTCACAGGTGACAATTCTGGCAGGTGTAGGCCCTTATGAGGTGTGGTGAGAGGCCTTCCTGCATGAGGGGTGGTGCTGCCATGGGGTGAGGGATGGCACGAGATGGTCTGTGACAAAAGACCTTCTGTAGCAATCCGCAGGCCTGCCGTTACGCCTCATGCGGTGAGAGACGAAGATGGCGCCGGGCCTTCTGGGGCTAGGGGCGGGGCTGGCGCGTGGCCGCAGAGGGCTTGGCGCAAGAGGGCCTCCACCTCTGCGTGACCCTAGTCCTTCCCCTTTCACCAGGACTTCCCTGGGCCGGATGCGGCTTCGGTTGGACATTGCCAGGTGAGGCACCACAGAAGGGCCACTGGGGGCTTGAGCCACCCACAGCACCGGCCTCTGAGGCTGGTTGGAGGCTCCTTTGGGGAGCTCCAAGCTGTTGTCAACCAAAGCTGAAAGCAAAGTGCTTTGACAGGTGGAATAGATAATGATCGATGGCCCTCTCTTATCCGAGGGGCTGTAGAGGAACGGTTTTCTGTGTTTTGGTCTCTGTAGGAAACTTCCTTAACTGCAGATTCATATCTTTTTGGGGCAGGTGTAATGTGACAGCCTGGGACAATGTTAATGGAGCTGCAGTGACAAAGGATTGGCCTAACCATGGAAGGTGGCCATGCTCCCTCCCCCTACGAACTTAACGTCTCTGCAAAAGCCCTGTTAAAGACCATGGCACACCAGGGTACTCAGTGTTGCGGCACCTTTGATGCTTCTCATTCGTGACCCAGAATTTATATAATGAGTTGTAGATATAAAAAGTCGGGGAAGAAATGAAAACTACTGAAATTAAATTCTGCTTCAAGTTGAAGAGACTAAGAGGCAAAAATCAAAAGAATGAATCTGGAACACTAAATACACAATGCCTTCCAAGTTCCCCTAATACTCGTTACTTACGGATACGTTTTGACTCTTCTTACGGCCATTTGTGTGAATTTAATCTCTAGTACGTACTAAAGGTGGAAAGTTGGGCACCAGTTATAGTGGAATTTCTTACATGCATTCTGATCTGTGCTTTGTTTCATTCTGTGTGCCAACGTGCAGCCAAAAGAGACATAAATGCATGTATACACATCTGCATGATTCATCTGTTAAGCTGCTAGAACTACATCTTTTAATGAACCAATTATTTGTTGTGGTTAGGATTTGGCTTTAGTCAGGTGATGAGAAAGTGGATAAACATTCCAGCGAAGACTGTGTTTTGAAATCTTGCCCCTGGGATTAGAGAGAAAGCCTTATTTGTATTGATACAAACTTTGAAAATGTATAGAACTTCATATGTACCTGTCTTCGCCTGTTTATTCACCGTTCACGATTCTTCCCTTTCCAGAAGGACTCTAAGTAAGTTTTTCCTCTGGCTAGCATGCTTGACCTGGCTGAGCGACCGTGAGCACAGTGGAAAGCATTGTAATGAATTGAAAACTGCACGAACTCATCACATATGGGTAACACTACATATAGTTCTGCTAAGACACATTTGAGACAGGATTTCTGGTTATGTCCTGTTGTTCATTTTAAACTTGCTCAGTGTCACTATTTATGTTATTTATTCCTCTGATCCTTAGCAGTTAGAGCAAGTAGAAATTCTCAGAAAAAGTCTTGCATTTATCACAGATAAAAAACATGTCTATCTTTGGACATCTTCAGTAATTTAGAAAGCACACCCCACTGCTTGAGAAAAATATCATTTAAATGATGGCCCCAAGCATGTTAAGACATCTTTGGGACATGAAGCAAGTTTTGGAATTGCAAAATAACTCTTAAACTTTTATTTTTATTTTTTTAAAGATTTTTTTTTCAGTTAAACACTCCCTGTCCTACACTCCAATTCTACCTCATTTTTAAGTATTCTCTTGTAGTGACAGCAGTGGAGTTACATATGGTTAAGAGGCTCACAAAATGTCCACTGGAGTTGTAGGAGCCGAATTTGTGGCATAAACTCTGTTCTCAGGACTCTGCTCTCAGACCCCACAAGGATGGCAACCCATGCCTCAGGGCAGTAGGACTTACTTATAAGTTGTAGCTTTTATAGTGTTTCACATGACTCCAAGACAATTGTTTTCCACTGGATTTCAGATGAAGCTGTTAGTTCTTCAGGAGTCCACCATCTGGATTTCTATTAATCTTGGTAATAGACTCAAATCCTTTCACACTCAGATGCTTTGTCTGCATCTGTAACATGGTGACAGTGGATGGAACAAATTACTACCCTATTGTTTTCTGGTATCCTTACTCACATTACAAAATCTTCCACAAAAGATGGTACCTTGTGGGTGGGATTTGGAAAAAAATAGCAAAGCAGAAATTATTTAAAGAGATTAAACATATTTAGTTTTATATTAAAATAGATTTCTCTAGGAAGAACGTCGTAGATGTGAGCATATTACAAAAGTTACCAAGATAAAATACGTATGGGGAAAACACCCTGTATATACACTTTTCTCTGTATTTGAATATGTGTATAACAAAAGTTACCCTTATTTTATTTTATAGTGCAAATATTTTTGCAGACTTGAACATTCATATAGCCACCACCAAACTAAAGGCACAGAATATTTCCACAGTGTGTGTGTGTGTGTGTGTGAGTGTGTGTGTGTGTGTTGGAAGTCAGCTCCTTTTTCTCACTGATCAGATTTTTACCACTACAATTCTGCCTATTCTAGAAAGTCACACAAATGGACAACACAGTGTGAGTCCATTTGTGTTTTGCTCTTTTAATGAAATGCTTTTCGATATTCCTCTATGTTTTAGAGTAGTAGTTATCAATAGTTATTAGTACTTTTCTCCCTTGTCGCTTTTAAGTATCATCGTCTTGTACAAATGTGCCACAATTATTTATTCATTCAACAGCAGATGAATTTAAAGGTTATTTTTAGTTTTGAATTGTTATAATAAAAAGCTACTCTAAGTTTCACGTATAGGTCTTTGTTGGAAATGTTTTCGTTAATGTTATGTAAAATGTCTAGGAATGAAGTTGGTGAATTGTATACTGACATTGTTAGTATCAACATAAGTTACCCAACTTTCCCAGCATGGCTGAACTGTCATTGAGTTCCCATCAGCAAGGCCTGGCACTCAATATTGTCAGCTTTGTGTTTAGTATTTTTGTTTTGTTTTTGTTATCATTTTAGGTGTGTAGTAAGATGTCACTGTGATTTTAATTAAAATGTCTATTGACTGATAATGCTTTACATATGTGTGTATATGTATGTTGGCAAATATGCGTGTATATATTAGCTTTAAGGCAGGTTTTACAATGTTTGTACTATCTTATACAATAAGGAAAAATAACATGGCTTTGCAGAATTAAGTTTGATATAACTGGGAAAAGTTACAAGTTCGAGGTCAAGCACAGGAGGTGTGAATTCTCACTAGATGTGTTGGCCTCTGTACTCCTGTGCCCTTATTTACTTGGAGGTGATAATAATACCCACCTCCTGCAGACCATAGGAGAATTATATAAGATAAACTGAACGCCATTAGGTGAATATTGCAATCCCTTTTTACTCTAGTGCAACATTAACCTTGCTATTGTGAATCTTCTGCAAAAATATTTGTCTCCACAGGAGTCTGAAATTTCAGAAGCAAAATTTCATCTTTTGAATGCCATAGGTGGAATGGAATGCCTGGAAAGGGTAAAATAAAGTCAGTGTTACAGTTGTACTTCAAAGAGCCAATTATGCTTTCCTTGGTGGTTCTGTATCATTCAGCTTTGTCTTCACAAATGTGCTTTTTTTATTACCTGGAAAAATAGCTGCTTCTTTCAGTAGACCATGTTCTCCACAGAAATAAGGACTATATGTTACTCACTTCAGTGTCTCATGGTTGAATCGCATTGTCTGGCTGAGACCCTTGGTCACTTATCAGTGCTGTCCTACAACCTGAGAATTGGTGGGTGAAGATCATAGTAGCCAGTGTTTGGACATTTAAATTTGTGTTTTAGCTGGGCTAGCACTGTAGACCTGTCATCTCAATACCTAGACTAAGGAAGATCTCAAGCTCAAGTTCAGTCTCAACTTAGCAATTTACTAGGCCTTATCAATGCCTTAGATGTTCTCAGGAAGATTGTGAATCCTGCCAATAAAAAAGGCAGGGGGAGGGACCTGCAACCTAGGGATTTAAGTCGGTACCAACCACGTTTTCTGTGTGCTTCTCTCCACTTGCATGTGGGAAGATCACCCTTTTTGCAAAAAGAAAATTAAAGTCTCATACCCTGTCGTCCATGCCTCCATGTCCACCCTTTGTTTGGACAGGAAGATTTCTATGAGCCGTTTCTAACAAAAATCAAAAATAAAACATGGACTGGGGATGTAGCTCAGTGAAATGGTCTTAGTGTCAACTCCCAATAACTAACTAAACAAACAAATAAATAAATATTTGTGTTTTTCTAAACAGTTAAGGCTTATTGGAATGGACCATGAGACTATGGGAAAAAGAGGGTTTTGTTGTTGTTGTTGTTTTGTTTTTTTTTCTTTTTGCTCAAACTAGAAACCACACAGTGCTTCTGCACCAAAACTCAAGGAAACTAGCTCTCCCATGAATCCTGTGCTTTGAACTACAACATGAAAGTGGCTCAAACTCTCAACCATCTGCAGATGAGCTTGGAGTTTACTGATTCCATTCATGTGGGTTATCGTAGATGTGCAATATGCAGCTTCAGTATCAAACTCAGCCTATTTCCTTTATTTTTCACAAAAGAAAGCAAAATAAATAACTATAAACCGAAAATCTACCACGTTAATATTACAGCAACCTGAACCACAAAAAATAAATATTAGAGATACAATCATAAACATCACTATTTTTTCAAACTCCATCCTGCACCTTAAGGTAGCCCAGTTTATTTATTTATTTTTCTCTCTCTACAATAAATACTAAACTAGCAAGACTTTTCTTAAGAGCAGAAGATTAGTTTCATTTCATTGTACATGGCGTTTACTTTGTTTTGTTTTTAACTCTCCTATACATCAATTTTAATTTCTACAATTCTGGTTCTAATATTTATTTCCTTTTTTCAGACTTCCATGGTCTCCTTTCCTTGTATGTTTTGATATCTTTTTAAAACTATAGATACAGGCCCAGATTCTTGGGAGTGGAAATGCTTCAGGACCCTTGTTAATAAAATAACGTTTTATTTCTATTAACACATAAGACCTTGCACAGTTAAGCTACAAATTACTCTTTCCAGATGAACTTTTCAACTTACACACATGAAAATCATCTAAAACTCTTAAATATGTTCCTAGCTTCATTCTGTGAGTTCAGCGCTGATATTTTCAAATGCCTTACACCTATTCCCTATGGATGTGCTTTAAAAACACTCCAAAATCAAAATAGCCCAAAATAGATTCATTATTTTTGTTATTTTATCCTCTTTAAATGATTCTCTAAGTATTAGTAAGTGATACAATGCTGATAAGAAGGGATAGATATAACTTAATAGGGAGAACTTAGAGCAGAGAGAATTTTATTTTTCTGATGGTCCAGAAACAAATGGCTGTGTACACTGAAGAGAATTGTTAAGTAGAATATTTCTGCTTAGTAGATTCTGCTTGGAGAGCATTGAAAGAGTTATCTGGTTAAGCCAATTTTAAATTTGTATCATTAGCTGATTGACTTAAATTACAATATAATTTGCTAGTTACTGCTCAGCCTAAGTTGGAAGTGTCATTTGAGTTGCCTTTCTAAACAAAATGAAACAAAGCAACAACAAAACAAACAAACAAACAAACAAAACAAGGTAAGTGTTAAATGTTGCTGTGCGGCAAGGTATAATACCACAGATACCATAGAGAAATCATCCTTCATAGAACCAGTGCTTGCTGGGAAGAGTGGGCATTAATTTGCATAAGGACCAACAGACCTTCAAGAGCGAACACACTGAACTACCACTCCTCCTCCTTTCCTTTCTTGCCTCTTGTCTCCTTTCTGTGGCACTGGGGTTTGAACCTAGGTCTTTGGCACTGAGCTACATCCCCGGCTCTCTCTCTTTTCTTTCTTTCTTTCTTTCTTTCTTTCTTTCTTTCTTTCTTTCTTTCTTTCTTTCTTCTTTTTTTCTTCTTTCTTTCTTTCTTTCTTTCTTTCTTTCTTTCTTTCTTTCATATTGATTCAAAGTCTCTCTAAATTGCTAAGTTGCCCAGTCTGGGCTTGAACTCATAATTCTCCTGCCTCAGTCTCCTAGAGTACAGGGATTACAGACGTGTACCAACAGGCTCAACTTTCTTTGTCTGTTTTGAGTTTCTGCATTTCTTGTTATTTTCTGATACGGATGGATCCGTATGCAATTCATCGGCAGGAAAAGAAATCAGTGCTTTTCCCGTTTGCTGTGCCCCTCACTAACCCAAATGAATGGCCAAGAGGTATCTTCTGGTGGGAGTGTGGGAACGTGGACTGAAGAGAGATCCAAAGCCAGAGGCTGCCTTGTCTGCTGCGTGGAGAGTTGGCCTGGGTAGAGCGTGTGAGTGAGTCCTGATACCTAGCGAGGCTGGGTGTTTTTGACAACAGTGGCTTATCCCCAATTACTGTACAAATGAAAACTAATGATGTACCATATAATAAGTGATGAGGTGCGGAGTATCAGCCAGTCTGTTGGTTTCAAAACCCATTTGGGGTCCCGTGTTTGACAATGGCTGAGTTGACTGACCAGTACATAGAGATACTAATATTACACACTACTTATGAATTTTACAAGGATGCAATGTGTTAATATCTGTAAAGGGCTTAGAATAATCTCTGGTCTACATAGTACGTGTTATAAAAGTGTTTGGTAAATAAAAGAAAATCTTTGGAAGCTAATGAATGGCACAGCATACTTCATCAGGTATGTCATTGAGGTAGTTGGACTGTCCTCTTTCCAGGAGCCAGAGTTGTTGAACAAAGATTAAAATTTCTAACATCTTCATTATCTAGTAAACAATACTCTGAGCTCAAGCATAGTTTCATTTTTAATTCCATCCCCTTGTGTATGCATGGATATTTTTAAAAATTAGAATCCGTGATGATTTTGATGTTTTATTTAAATACCTGTATCTCTGAGAGGCTGAGGCAGGAGGATTGCAAGTTAGAGCCCAGCCTGGGCAGGTTAGTGCCTTAGCAAATCAAAAAAGGTAAAATGGTATGGGAATGTAGCTCAGTGTGAAAGCCCTGAGCTCTATCCTTAGTACCACAAGAAAAAAAATCCATAGCTGAAATATCCTCTGGTAATTCAAAGAGATTTTCTCAGAAATCATTTTTTAAACCAATTACATAACATACATGCAAATGTTATGGTGGTGTTCCATAGTCTGTCTCTTTGGGCTTGTGTATACAAGTACTCAGATGTATGATGAGTCTAGCAAGTTGCAGTCCTGGTTTATAATCAACACCAACTTAATGTGGGATGCTCTCGGAGTCCTAGCCCATTAGAAATGGCAGACCACAGTCACTCTTCTACCTTGGGTTGTGGCTGGGAACTGGGCATTGTCCAGTCTTGCTAACCTCAGAGATACCCTCAGACATTTCCTCATCCCTTTTCACTAAACTAAAAATCGTTTTTTCACATTTTGAAAAACTGCGTTGTTGACTCCTCCCACTAACCATGATGAATTGGCAACATCAGGGAAATAAACAGAATTAGCAAATCTAAACACAGAGTTTGCCTTCAATTGCTTCAGACGTCTGAAAGAACTATTATACTCCTAGACAGGGTTGGCCTTTGTAGGAAAACCAGTCTTGTAAACTCATGAGATTTATGTGTTTGTAATCATGCTCAGGAGGTCATTGTCGTAAAATGAAACAGAGTATTTTTTACACCTGAAGCAGAAATAAAATATTTTGCAAAACATGAGTGCTTTGCCTTAAGAATGCCAAAAAGTCTTGTATCATCTCACTCATCCAGTGGTCATATGTGACATCTTAGAGCTCCAAAATATGACTAAAAATCTGAAGTGAGCCCAAATGTAGTCGGTAATAACTCTAAAGTTATTGGGAAGGCTCCACCACCTCCCAATAGCATCACAAGCTGGTAATCAAGACTATGGGGAACACGAGCACATGAGCCTTTGGGAAGCATTTACAATCCAAAAAACAATCATAAATGAAAAAAAATCTACTTTTACTCCACAGTTAATTCTCACTGGCTGTCATATACCTATGATTCTGACCTGGAAATACCATGAAATATATTTAGCCAATTATTTATCAACACGTCATCTCTTCTTAGATTGCAGGTATAAGATCTATATCATATAATATATTTTGGTGCAATAAATTGAAATCTTGCCTAAAAGTTCAAGGAATTACTTCAGAAGGATTCCTCCATCCGCTTAAAATTTCACCTATTTTCAGTGTCCCAAAGGATAAAGTGGAGGATAACTCTTCTCCCCCCACTTCTCCATTTTGCCACCAACATGATTGAAAGGCTCTGTGTACTCATTTGTTTTTCATGAAGTCTATCCTTGTTTCATAGACCAGAAAAAAAAAAAATTCCGAAAGGACACCGCATACATGCAGAGGCCTCTAGAAGTGTGGGAACCAAAATAAATGCCAGTGATTGTCCTTCCGAAAAGGAGAAAAAAAAAAGATATGATAGAAGTGGCGACAGTGTGGATCCTTTGCCACTTGAAGGCAGATTTCCTATACCTCAATCATAACATGGGTGCTAGGGTGGCTAATTTGTGAAAAATTCTCTACAAATTGAGTTGCTTGTGAAGCCTATCACCAACCATACAAGTGCTAGGCGTTTTCCCCCGCGGGTGTGCAGTGTCACATGAGGCACTCTAAAAAGTTTCAAGGACGGGACCTGTGATGCATTCAGGTATAATATTGATCTTATTGTTATGCTGGCGTGTCACGCACATCCTGCACAAACTCCGGTAGTGTTGCTTCCCCTGTAGGATCACTTACAGCCTTTACAAAGCAAATGTATACCAGTAAACAGAGTAAACTCACTTTGGTTTGCAAGGTTAATACTGTCATTATGAACATGATAATCACACCGTTTTTTCACTGTCATTGTCTTGGAAAGGACATCAAAAATTCCTTACATTGTGAGGTCTGTGGCATGTAGTCTCACTTGAACTCTGAAAGTTTTTATTTGAGTTTCAGTTACTTTATTATATTTCTTGTTCTGGGACTTTAAATTAAAAGATGTTTTCCAGGCATATACAAATTGACTTATTGAAGATGGTTTGATTTAGAATGCAGGGAGTCCGAATGAGGATTTCTACTTAGAATTTTTATGGAATTTATATTTGATTGTAATTTTAATGTCTTTTATCTTTCAGAGCATGAGCCAGTAGCATATAAGCATGTTTTCCATGGTGAGATCATTGCCTAAGCAGTACCATTTCATTAACATAAGCCTTGGGTAAACTGGCCTACATGGCGTTTGGCTTTGATAGTCATATTTTTTCTTTCTGAGTTCTCCGAGACTTGGTACAGCTGGTGTTCCTTCTGGCCTTGGGCCCCCTGTGTGCTCGCCTCCCTTTTACTGTCCCACACTTGCCGCCTTAGGAAATGTCTGATTTCAGTTTTCATCTCTTTGTATGAAATTTAGGTCTAGGTGTTACTCATATTGTGGAGGCAAAATTGATTGATTGGTCTCCTACTTAAAGTATTTCAGGCATCAGTGAAGGTGGGAGAGGGGGCAGAGGGCCTTCCCAGTGACCTAGGGGCGAGGCCAGACTTGACAACAGCTCATGCAGTCCAAAGGGGGGAAACTGAGCCAAACTTATAAAATATGAATCATTTAGGTAGAACCAAATCTTCTTTTGCACCGTATTTTGAAGGCTGACAGTCAAATTTATGTTTATCTCTTTTTTTGCTACAGGCACTAATCTGATCTAAGGCAAACAATTTGTAGACCATATGGAATTGTTGAGTTTTCAAAGTGAATGTACTCATTCTTCCCACCTGCCCGTCAGTAGGGGAGGCAACTGCACTACAGATATGGGTCAAGGTGTGATTTTTGTATCCATGAATTATAATGTAGCTACATGTGTATTAGCAACAAGGAAATTAGTGGGGAAAACATTACTGGTTAGTAGAGAAAAGGCACTCAACTCATCTCCAGGAGAATGACATCAATAACCTTTTGTTTTTCCAGTGTAATCAATATCTCTGTATAGATTGATCCCAGAACACATAATAAATGAAAAAATTATTTTCATAAATTTATAAATATCTGAATCAGATTATTTTACGTTATTGGTCTGAACACTTCATAAACTAAATCTAATTTCCATTTTCAGCCTCATATCTAGACATGATGTAGCCATGCACATTTATTTAGAGTCCATGCTTCTCAAATGAGAAAGCATGGTGTAAATTCAGATATAGTTTATTAAGTAGCCAGTATATACGAAGAGTTTATCAGGTAAGCAGGACACACACAAAGTTAAAGTATAACCTTGGCACATTGTGCTGGGTTTTAGAAGTTTCTAAAGAAAAAGTAAACAACTTTAACACATTATTTATACAGAAGTAGAAGTATAGTTGGAAAAGAATGTCAGATGCTAATTTTTTTTTTTTGAGTCAGGGTTTTGCTCTATAGTACAGGTTGGTCCTGGACTCACTATATAAGCCAGGCTGGCCTCAAACTCATGGCAATCCTCCTGCCTCATCTTGCCTCGGCCTCCCAAGTGCTAGGATTGCCTGTGTGTGCCATTGCTGTGCTGAAGAGTCAAACTCATGCCTTGCCCTTTTACTAGACAAGTGCTCTAAGCACTGTGCGATTCCTTCAGTCCATATGCTAACTTTTGAAAAGAGAAAAAACACTTGAAAGAAATTTCATTTCTGTAAAGTATTTCCACCTTTAGCTCAAATCTTGCATTAAATCTTTGGTTCTATTTTTTATTGGCATTTAGAGACAGGACATCTGAGAAGCACTGTACAAAATGGCATCAGATTATTCACAAGTTGCAGAACATTCCAGACATTCACTTCCTTCTCCGCCTCTGGTCGATAATTCACTCCGCTCGGAACCTTGAGATCCATCTTATTTTCCTAGAAGAGCGACACTTTAACATTAGGTCCATGACAAGGCTGTTTTCCTTTTTTTGTTGTTTTTCTTTTTAAACTTTCTTTGAATGTATCTGATCCTCACCCAGAGAATCAACCCTTCCTCCACTATCTCCTGTCCTCTTCATGCATTTTTGAACAATTATTTAATAACATATGCCATGCTACTGGTTCATATGACTCATTGGGAAATAATCAGGCTCTTTTAGTAATTATTTACCATTCGTTAGTTTGAAAATATTTAGAAGTGTCTTAATTACTTTTTCATCACTGGGACAAAATGCCTAACATCTACAACTTAAGGGGGAAAAGTTTATTTTACCCCAGGGTTTCAAAAGGTCTCAGTCTATTCATGACTGACTGGCAATGGTGGAACCCCATTGTAGAAGCCTCCGTGGAGGAAAGCTGTTTATGATGTGGTGGACAAGAAGCCAAGTGAGGGAGGCAGGATGGAGCTAGCATACTCCCTTCCAGGTCCTGTCCCAGTAATCTACCCTCTCAGGGTTAAGCTCCGGTGATCCACCCCTTCCAACCAGGTCCCGCCCCTCAACAGCACATAGTCTGTAGGTGCTCCACAACATCCAAATACATAAGGTTTTGGGGAGATGTCCCAGACCAAAACCATAACAGGAATCATTCATCTCCTCGGTGGAAATGAGTTAAAAGTTCCAAGAGTTTCTGAGCACCCATTACTTCATGTCCCTGCCCAGTTCTATTGCTAGTGTCACAGATGAGCCCCTTGGTGCATGGCCATCTTGGTGAAATTTTCTATGTGCGCAGTTACTGTCATTGCTCATCCATTTGCGTTCCCTGTCCCTCCCCATCTCTCCTCTCTGTCGCAGCATCTTCGGTCATGCCCATACATCTATAGACGATGTAGCAAATGCAGCTGGGATCCATCCACATATCGGTCCCACAGAGTGGAATGTGGTGAAACCACTCCTCTTCCTTTATCCTTTGCCCATCTCCACTAACAGGTAACACTTAGATGTTTCTCTGAAAAATACATCAACTTCAGCTGATCAGTACAATTAATGTAAAGTTCCTGGGCACCATTTTGGGATTGGAAATAGTATTTTTCAACAGAAAAAGGACAGACATGGCTATTAGCCACCAATTCTCCCAGTGAAAGTCTTCCCACACAAAATCTCTGTGACTGATGGATCCCTTTGGTTCCAGGTAGAGGTGGTTTAAGGTGACATGTTGAGCCAAGAAGAACTAGTTACTCACGACAGCTAAAGAAAATATACTGTGTCTTTGTTACTGACAGACAGGCTAAAGTCAGGGAACTCTTCAATAAAACTAATTAATGCTGTTTTGATTCCACCTACAAATGTCACTGGCATAACATTTGTAGTCATCTTAAGAAAATGTAGTCATTCCAAGCATAGAAAAACAAAATAAAGTACTTGTGAAATAAATAGCCAAGTTATTCAATAAGTTAAACTTCTTGCGAATGCCTGTACTGGGAGGAAAAGTCCCCATCGTGTTGCATAGGCTATAGTGGTCCTTTTCTATAATCACTGATTTATCAACCTCAAGACTCGTATGGGGTCATCTAATTGAACTCCTCTTCAATCACAGAACTACACAAGATAGACCATTTTGCTATCATTCTGCTGAATATGTTGGAGACCAGAGATTTTGCAGCTCCCTTCAGTAAATCAGCATGAGGTAGCTGAGTCATGCCTCCACTTTGCTGAATAACAGTTGATCTGCACTGCAGAGGTTGGAACTGGTTTACTCCCTCCCTGCGGCAGAAAATAGCAGGGAGGAGGAGAATGGGCTACAAGAATGAGCAGGAAAGGTGGGGCTATCCCCTGCGGAAAAGGCTGAGTTTTCCTTCAGCTGGGAAGTTTATGACTTGGGACACTTCAGAGCGTGCTTGACATTTGTCAGGGATAACTAGATCTGATTTAAATATATGAGCACTGCTACCCACTGATAGTACTACCCACTGTCGTTGGGGGATGTGATCCCACACCCAGGCAGCCCAGGCCTCGGGTGTCTAACTTTGTGAAATTACTGTTTCCTGAAAAAACTGCAATGTAAATCGGTGGGGGGTTAACGGATAGCCTGAAATGCTTCCTGCCAGGGGCACTTGGTTCAGATTGCAGGACTCTGACCTCCGAATGTTCCACCAAAGCCTTTCTTTTCTGCAGAGCATAGTCTGCTTGAGCAAATGAGGAACCCCCATGGAAATATGCACACAACTCATAGAAGACGGTGCAGACAGTTGCAGGATGTGTGCAGACCCCTAGATGCCCATCAGCGGACGTCTGAGTCACCTCCAGCCTGTGACATTACAGACGGTAGCAAGGGCAGCTGGCCTGACACTAGGCCTCTTTCTTTCTTTCTTTCTTTCTTTCTTTCTTTCTTTCTTTCTCCCTTTCTTTCTTTTTCTTTTCCCTATTTTAGAAACAGCACCAGGAGCAGGGACTCTCACATATACAGTAAAAATGTACAGTATATTCAATGCAAAGTTGGACCCCTGCCAGCACCTTCCCCCTCCCCACTCAGAAGCATCTTCATTTGAATTTAAAGGGGTGGATGAGTGACAGCAAGACTCTGTTCTCCTTCTGACAGGGCTTTGGCAGATCATTGGTTGTCATCAAACCTATTCCATTTCTTGCTCCCTGCCAGGAATTCCACCTACATGCCTGATGGCAATTAGTCCCTCGTAGGTGCTAATGAATAAAACGCAGCACGTAGACTTCACAAGGATGAAAAAGCCCACGATCCAGATCCAGAGAGTCACTCCAAGAACCAGTCCCCCACCCCGGTTCCCCCTCAAATATAGCTCTCACTCTGTCCGGCCACATGCTGGAGCCAGCCAGCCCCCTTCCTCCCGCCCCGGCCGCCCCCTTCTTCTGTGCACATGGGCAAGTAAAAGAGAAAGTAGCTATCTGATAAGGACGCTCCCAAGCAGAAGCCGGCATTTTAGGACGTGAAAGTATATGACCTTTTTTTTTCCTATTACTGTCACAGATCATAATGATATCAAGAAGTGATATTAAGTTAGGACAGTTGGTGTGGGGCATTTGAGCTGAATCTGCACACCCACATGCTGTGAGAGGGGAAGGCATTCTGCACTCAGGGCGGGATGGATTGTCAGTGGTTCTCAAGACTTGCTGACAATCAGATGCCCCTAAACAGCCTTTAAAAGGAAAGATTCTCTAACTGTGTGTCTGGAGATTTTTGGTCAGAAGGATTAGAGCTGAACCTCAAAATCTAAATTTGAAAAAATCTCCCCTGATGAATTTGATACTCATCCTAGGTCGGATGTCCTGATTAGCTGAGCTCCTGTGTCCCATTCAACTCAAAAGCTCCCCAATTCAGTGTGGACAGAAAGGTCTCAGCGGTGTATTCACCATTCATTCTCCCTTTATTGTATTTTGTGCATTGAAAAAAAAAGCTAACAATTCTTTTTGTAATCTAAGCAGTCCCTCTTCTTAGTTTACTTGATCTGCTGTGATCACATAAATGCAGGCATGATTCATCCTAGAATTAGGCTTCTTACAAGTAAAATACTTTCAATGATTTCTTTAAATTGAAGGCAACTTTTAATTTTTCCTTCTTTCTTTATAATTTACAAATTTTATACCTTTACCAAAGAATCAGCATGTATTTTTTGAATAATGAAAAGGCATTAAGTGCTGTTTTGCACATCTTTTTGTGTTTCAAAAGAAACTAATTTGATCCCACAAAAAACTATATGTCAATATAATTGAGTTTCTACAAATTCTGTTTGTTTTAATGCTTGTACTTAAAAACATTATTTTGGAGAGGGAGCCAGGGGTCTCAGGAGACACTAGCAGTCCAAAGGGTAAAAGAGATGAAGACCCTCAGCTACCCTAAGGATCAGTTATCGTTCAGATTTCGCATGCACACAGGCATCACCTTTCTCGGATCTCAAAACACCCTATTAAATTATTGTAGTTAAAAAGCCTTGGAATAACATGTTCTTCCAGCTTGGTCTCCTCTCAGGATGGCAAACCAAAAAAAGAAAAGAGAAAAAGAAATTTTTCTTCCAGTTTTCATAGTCCTCCAAAGGTAAAGACAGTTTTAATAAGATTCCCCAGAGCATCTAAACTCCATCGTGTTTATCAGAAAGAACTTAATCCAAACCCTTTGAGGTTTGTCCTTCTCTAGTCAATATCTATTTCGGCAAAACAATCGTGGGTCTAAAGTATAACAGTGACGCTAGAGAGAAAAGAGAGATTTTTTTCTTCTGATAGTGAAATGGGCAGGTGCAGTTGAGTCTGAAGGCCATAATTAAAACATTGTTCATCTGAGGCATGGTAGACGTCCATGCAAGACTGCACAAGTCCTCCCCCTGCCCTGCACACCCAAGTTCATGGTTTTGGCATTGAAGGAAGCCCTCGGTGCCATGCCATTCAAGAAAGAGTCCCAGAGCTTGAACTTTGGTACCCTGTAAGCACATGTGGAGGAAATTCTACACTACTGAACTAGTAAAATTGGATTGGGTAAAACCCATGCACTAAAAAGCATACAAGAAAGAAAAAGAAAATGAATACCTTTTAATTGGACATATACTTACATGGGATCTATATGACTTGTGCATTTATTGATTTTTATCAAAATCTAATCAACTAAGAATTGTTATTTCTATTATATAGGTGAGAAATTGAGCCTGGAAAATTGTATAGCCTATCCAATGTCAGACTCTGAAGTATTTTGCTTCTAACCACTTAATTCTAGGAGGAGTGGAAACTGTTTATATGATCATAGCAGAGCAGGTAAACTAAGAAAAGCGATTGGGACAGGGTTCAAAAAGTCTTGGCACGTCCTCTCCTCTCATACCGGTGGCAGACCTCAGAAATCCTTGTCTGCATTGCTTCCTTCCCCACCCAGAAAGCTACTCTGTGGAACACCTCAGGAAGTTAGTACAAATCAAACGGAAGGCAGACTAGGTGACATCCACGGAGGCCAGGTGCAGGGGACAGGGTGGGACTGCTCAAGAGACAAGCAGGGCGTGGCTGATGGTGACTCCTTTCCTTCCCAGGGTTTTCAGAAGGAACTCTTTATATCCCTTGAAAGATCATTAATTAATAATTACGAAAAGATTATTTTCTGATAAGTTAATCATTGCTAATTATCCTATAGGAATATTGACAGATTATAGAGTTGAAAGAAGTAGATTGACTTAACACAAAAGATTTAATCTCTGTGGAAGCAATGACTTACTCCTTGACTGGAGGTTAAGGCAAATTTCTTTCCTTTTTTTTTCTTTTCTTTCTTTCTTTTTTTTTTCACTCCGTAGAGCTTTCCCACATCCCTTTGTGGGTAGCTGCCTCCTCTGCATATGTGTAAACCAGCTGTCCTTTGGAATGACACAGGCCCCCACAATGTCATGGGGTAAGATGGGTGGGAGTTGACTGAGAACCCTGAACAGCTATGGTAGGTGGGGCTACTGGCATTTGTAGGCAGTGGCGTGTTTGGCCAGGGTTGGATCCGGAAGGCCGAGGCCTTTGACCCGGACCGCCATCTTCCAGAATGCAGGCCAGGGAGTGGAGGCCTAATATAGGCAGAGTCAATCAGGATAACTTAAGGGGGTGGGGGGAGACTCTGCCTTTGTGCCTTTGCTCGGAGTTCTCCAGATTGGCTCTCCAGATGGCCCTCTCTTCTCTGGTAAATTATGCAACAAGCTGCTTCAGCCGAGTTTTGCAGACCTGGATGATCTTGAACTGATTTCAACAAACGGGCAGACTTGTGGGGTTGCGGGCTTTCTCCTGGTCCGTTCATCCGAGGAAGAACATTGTGGAAGGAAGAACCAGATAATGCCTGGTGCCAGGCACGGAAACAAAGTGAAGCATGTACAGCGAAGTACCACTGCTTTATGCCTGTCTTTTTAAAAGAAATGGTTTTGAGGAAGCTAAGAGGCTGTCTTAATTAGGAAAGGTTGGAGTTCGCAGCTATTAACTCCGCAAAGAGGAACTCAGCCCTGTGCAGCCTGGCTAGTGAAGTAACAGCACCACTCTCCAGGAATACTGCTGAAATGAGAAAGGCAGAAAAGTGGCTTTTCAGCACAAAGGGGTATGGAGGTCTCACTCTTTGTTGCTATTAACGTTTGCTAGAGCCAAAATCAATAGTGCATGCAAATGAGTCTCTGATTATTTCTTTGATTTGCAAAATGTCTCTTCCCACTACACCCTCATGGTGGAGGGAGAATAGATTAGCTCGTCAGACCAATACCGCTCCCGGTGCCCAGGTGGGTGTGAGCAGTGGGTGCCTCCCTCCGCCCCAACAAGATCACAGTCCTGATACAGCTTCCGTTTGTCCTTACAGGAAGTCGAGGCTACCTGGCTAGATTTGCCGCTGCGGAGGGACGGAAACAAAGTGGTCACAGGAGACAGGGGTGGGCAAGGGAAGCAGGTGGGTTGTGACCTAGCCCAAAGCCACAAGTTGAAGAATTTGGGAAAGGGGAGTAACTTGTTAATGAGTATAATTCGGAAACTAAAGGAAGAAAGAAAACAAATAGAAATTTGCTGTGGAAAAAATATTTCTTGAGATAATAAAAGTGTGCAAAACCAAATTACAATGCAATCAATCAACCATCCAATGCCAACTTATTAAGTGCCTTTCAGAGTTTCCTTTTTGTGATGGAATGCAAATATAAACATCATATAACCCCTACCCATAGTCTAGTACATGATGAGCCTTTTGGAAGGGAATTAAAATAGAAAGTGATAAACTGCCCAGTAAGGCAATATTGAGAGACTCGGAGGGAGGGTTGACTAAGGAGGCGGAGGCTATCAGGATCTCAACAGAAGATGAGGCATTTATGTTGGATCAGAAAATAAAGTAGAGTTTGTCCTGTGATTAGGTGGAGAAGGCATTCCTAGGAAGAGAGCTCAACGATTGGTGACATGAATGACGGAGAGAAGAGCCCGCTTGTATGTATAACAGCTATACTTTGAGACAGTCATTTGGACCAAGAATGAATACTGAGGACGGAAAATGATCATCCACTTCATGAATATCAAAAGAGGCTTATACCAGATTAACAAGTGCTCTGCGTGCCATGCTATGAACTCTGGGTTTTCCTTTGAAAAGTGCATTGGAAAGAGTTGAGAGAAAATAGTATGATTAATAGAGGGTAAAAAGAGGGCTGGTTAATCTTAAGTGTCAACCTGGCTGGATTGAGAGACTCCTGAAGAGATGTTACAATCATGGAGGCACTGCGCTCTCTGTAGTATGAATCTGCTCATGTTCAAAACTGACTGTGGAATTGGGCCGTGGGACCCAGCTCAAGGTCAGTGGCAGAAGTGTACCTTTGGGGAATACATGTTATTGGTTCTTTGCCCACGTGCTCTGCTTCCTAGCTGAAGCAAGCAGCTTTGCTCTATCATGCCCTATAACCACGATGTATCTATTTTAGAACCAGGGTACAATGGAGTGAAACTGTGAGCCAGATTAGGCCTCCTGTTCTTTAGTTGCAAGTGTCAGGTAGTTTGTCCCAGCGATGGGAAACCTAGAGTATAAGAAGGTAAATTAAGAAAGAATCAGGAGCTGTTTACATTCTGGTTCCCCGAAGCAGACCTTTCCCAGTTTTTCTTCAAACATAATGCCAATTAATATCTTGAACAGTAGGACTGGGCCATTGGCTGACTCAATATATCTCTAGACATAACAGCTGATCTGGTTATTAGCTTTGAAAGGAACCATTATATCCCAACAGTGAAAAATGCTAGTGTGAATAAATTACTATGCAATCATTCATTCAAAACACAATATCTGCTGTCCTGTAAAAAAATATGCTACAAGTAAGGCTGGTTCTTGTAAAATCATGATGAACATTACAATCTGGTTCTCTGATCTCTTGAAGCTTTTGGTGAAAAGGGAGAAACGGTAAATATGCAAGTAAATTCTTCAGTAGAGATAATATTATGTCAAATAAAGAGCCAGAAAACAAAAAGTGAAAATAACGGAAGAGAGGACCACTTTTATGTAATACGTCAGTGTGAGTTCCACGAGAGGGATAAGGCCTGAAGGAGGTGAAGGGAAGGTTTTGGCATAGAATGAGTGAGATTATGCTGGAGAAATAGTCAGAGGTCAAAGTATGCATAGTCTTATATGCAGATTAAGGAATGAAACTATGTAGATTAAGGGATTATTTTATGTAGAACTGAAAGTCATTAAATGGAATTATTTGAGTTCTTTAAAGATGATTCTGGTAACTGCATGAATGAATCAAAGGAAGGAAAGATTAGAGGTGGAGAAGACCAGCTAGAGCATGTGACCAAGGAGAAGGAGGCATCAAGCACACGAATGTATTTATGAGAATCTATTTTTAAAAAAACATCAATAAAAGCTGTTTAGAAGAAAAGAGAAGAAATTTAATCTGCAAAGTTTCTAGTGAAGTGATGGAAAAGCCATGTAAAGCTGATGGAAGGTGAAGCATCCTAAAAATTAAACATTTCCAAGGCACCTTCACCCTTCTCGGCCAGAGGGGTGAGTTGAGAAAGTGGCATCACTGAAGCTTTGGGCTTGGAGTCACCCTTTCAAATGGAGCTGACAGAGTAGAGTCCTGTCCACTCTCTTGTAAATCTGTTTGATGAGTGGAACTCAGTCACAAACCAGCTGTCATGGGAACCTGGAAGAACTTCTAGGACTAAATCTCCAGTATATTCAAAATGGAAAATGGATCACCACCCAAATGAGCTCAGGACTGGCCAAACTAATATCTGTATTTTAAGGTAGTCTTGACAGAGCTTGGTCCTGAGTATGTGAAGATGAGCTGAAAAGAAATATCTAGAATGGTCACTAGGTTTGTGGCATGAGCAACCATGTAAGGAATGAGGTGCTATGCACAGAACAGAGGCAACAGGGAGCTGAAGTAGGTTTTATGAGAAGCTGTATAAAAATACAGTTTAGGAGATGTTAAGTGGAGATGCTCATTACATGTATATTCAAAAATCTATTTGGGTCTGGAAGTTTCACTTGCACATCTTGAGTTCAAAACAGAAGCTGTCAACATAGGTTTATTTATAATCATGAGCCTCTATGAGGTCACCAAGGAAAATGATTTGGAATAAAAGCAAGGCTATGACTTACCCACTTCTTGTGATTTAGGTCTTAATTGTTCTCCAAAGGCTCATTCAAAGAAGGCTTGGCCACCGGCTTGTAACCCAGGGAAGATGGTGGGACCTTTAGTAGGTGAAGCCTAGTGAAAGGAAGTCAGTTCATTTGGGGTGTGCCCTTGAAGGAAGCACCGAGATCTTGGTCCCCTCCCCTCTCGTGCCCTTTGCTTCCCAGTACCATGAAGTGAGCAGATTTAATCTGCCCTACATTTCCCACCCTGATATATTGTTTCATCGTAGGCCCAAAAGCAACAAGGTCAGCAGAACACGAACTAAAATTTCTGAAACCGTGAGCCAAAATAAATTTTTTTCTTAATTTGCTTCTCTTCAGTATTTTGTCAGCCCTTTTCTGCTTCTGTCCCTACTACAAGGCACACTTTTTAAAATTCAAGCTAGAATGGTTCTATGAGACATGTTGAATCTTATCGCTTTTCTACTCATTTTTATTTTCAGATTCCTATTTCACTTAGAACACAAAGCCCAGTAATCCCTGTAGTCTCATTGTTGAGTATCTGTTCCAGATCTTTCTTCTGCCTGAAGGATCCCCCTCCATTTGCCCACTTTAAAGGATCCTCTTTAATCTTTTATTAATCACATGTGACCCTAAGTAAGGAGTGAGGTCTTCCATGATCTTCTTTCTCTCAAAGCTGAACTTTTTACTGTGTATTTATTAATTTTTATGTTTTCTCCTTAATATTAGTATATTATATATATAAAATCTACTAACCTTTATGGTTTGTGTGTTGATTTAATTTTTTATTTCCCAACACTATAAGGTTGAGATTTTGACAATGTTGTTCACTCTTAATCTTAGCTCTTGGAACTATGCCTAACACAGAAGATAAACTTCACAAATATTTGTTCAGTGAATGATGAATAGGGTGGGTGGATCCTTAAAAAAAAGAGAGAGAAAGAGGAGACCAGGAGAAGAGTGTGGTCGTAGAAGTCAAGAGGAATGAATTTTTCAGAAAGAGGAGAATGATCAGGATGTGTGGTGCTGTTGACCCATCTCCCAAGATAGGCCTTGGCATCGTGGAGGTCTCTAACTATCTTAAGATAAGAGAATTCCATGAGACACTGGCAGAAGAATTCAAACTGAAGAGACATAGACTAGAGGGAGTGAAAACTGAATAAAAGGTTACAAAGTAGACACTTTGGGGTTCATAGCCAAGAAGCTTGGCAGTGACAGAGAAGGGAGAAAGATGACTAACGTGGAGGTGCACCAATTTTTTCATCAGCTACTTAAGCTCCATTTTCTTTGATTCTTCATCACTCCACCCAACTTTCCAATCATAAACTCCTTACAATTAAGCCCCTGTCTACCTTTCAATGATCATAGTTCAGTATCTTTTTAACTAACGTATCAAGATTTTTTTATCAGCATTAATAGAGCTGGACTCAAATTTGCTGCATTTTTCAAATTTCTTCAAGACAATAAGAACATATGACAGTGTCACAAGATAAACAGAGGTAAAGTCTGAAGAAAATTGAGCAGGGGAACAAAGGAAGTAGTCTAGCTCTGCCAACACAAAAGTGCAAAGCCAAATTTAGCAATTAAAACCAAGTTTTTACCAATATGAATAATCAATGGATAATTAAAGTAGGAAAACTTGAGCGTTGTATTGAGATTTTTCAAGTAACAGCAATTTCTCAGCACGTAGGAAAGATTTATAAGCTAGAGAAGGTCATTTAAGTAAAGAGGAAGGAACAGTGAATGCAAGGCCAATGCCCAGGTAGAAAGGAGCCAGTGGGAGTACATAGGAGAGCCGTTGGTCTTAGCGGATGGGCTGATGTCACTGCATGTGTTTGAAAGTCTAGAAAGAAGAGCACACATGGACAGACATCTGGAACCTAAGCAGAGATTCCAGAGATGAGGAGGCTTTAAATCTAGGAGTCATGGCCATAGAAGTCTAGCATTAGAGCAGTAGGGTGTCCTCAGGTTGCATTTGCTAAAGTTAAAGAGGCTGTCGATATATCATCTGACCCAGTTTTTACTGAGTCCTAGCCAGAAAAGAAAAATTAATCATGGATGCCTAGAGGTGCAGCAAGGGTGGACTGGGGTAGACACTAAGAGGTTCTATCCTTTTGTTCTCTACTTTAGTTCCATTTTTTTCTTACTCAAGAGCACTAGAATTGTCCTCTTCCTAAAACGCATCTTGATACCAGTTTTGTGACTTAACTAACTTGAGCATGTTTTGTTGTCCAAGAGATAAGACAACAAGCGGAGTGTGCTGAACTGTGCATTTCACAACCTGAGACTACTTGGGATTTCCACCTTCACTCTCCTTAGCTCTTTCACTCTAATCTTAAAAATACAGGATACTCTTCTTTAAACTCAGTAAGCTTTCCTAATGCCACTGTCAATCACCGCAACTCCCCCCGCTGTGATGTTCTGTTAGGACTCACTCTATTGGAAGACTCCTACTTCCTTATCAAGGGTCATCCAATCACCAGTTTTCACCCTAACAGTGGAATAGCATTATTTTCTCCTGTTCTTTTTTGTTTGTGTTGTCTGTTTCTGATACTTATATGTTCATCACTAATATAAACATGTATTTTAGAAGTATTTGAAAGAAAGGATTCAGAACTCATCAGCAGTTGCAAAATCAATAAATATGAATATTAGAATTTGGAGAAAGCAAAAATGATCCAGGGATGGAAAATGGAGTCAGCATGGATTGACCCATACATTTGTACTAAAAGCTCCATATGGATCCCATGGAGTGGGCCACAAAGTTAAACTAAGTTAAGCTAAATACCACATACGGGACAAGGAAAGATTATTCCTTCGGTCCATACGTCCATAAAACAAACAAACAAACGAAAAACCTGAATTATTTGTTAGAAGATTATATATGCCAGAAGGGAATTTTTCCTCACGGTTTCACTCATAATGAACAAACCATATAATATAACAGAAATCATTCTCAACAAACAACATCCCCATAGGAAAAACAATCACAAATAACAAAATGTACCTTTATAATTGATGACAAGTCAGCAAAGTACAATCTTTTAAAGAAATTCTATGGAGCAGTCCAGTCAAGATTATAAAATTCTCAGTTCCTCTAACTCGATCTATAAAATTTTGGACTAAGGTGTTTGAGAAAGAATTTACTTTCCTAACTTCCCCAAGCTTAGTGCACATTTCTGCATAACGTTCCATTTTTAAGTGTTCATATCCTTTTAAAACACTTGGCACTCACAGTTAATCTTCCCAGGGGAATCTCTGTATTATACATTTTGAGCATTGATAGTTCAGGTAGTTTGTGGTGCCAGTGAAGTACAGAAACTTACGTCTTAAGTCACAGTTCAGTAGTCAGTCATGGATAGAACTGGCAACTCCCAAAGCAAATCTGAGTCACTTACCAAGAATCCGCAACTAAATAAAACACTATCCTACCTTAACTCAGAAATGAAAGAAAATTTATTGGAAGAATAAAGTTCTTGCAACATAATTTTTTGAAAACTCACTTAAAAAAAACTTTTGAGGTCTCAGATATTCTCTTCATTTTGTAAGATCCAAATAACTTTCAAAATTTGAAATTCAGTGAAAGGGTTGGTTACCTAAACCATACAACAACCTCAGTGAGACACTTACGTGTTATACTTAGCTTTAAACAGAGGCTAATTTTAGTGTGCTCTTAGGAATTATGGCAAACTAACAAATGAAATAACTTTCTGAATGCAATTGCCAATGATATTGTCAGTTGACTATTATGCAATTTTTGTTTTGATGATATTATGTACTATAGACTGAATGGTGATCGTCTCTTAAGGTCCCAAGTGTTGCTAGCTTATTCTCTGCAATGGCTGTATTAGGGGGCGAAACTTTTAATCGGTGGAACCAAGTGAAGAATTCATGTTACTGGGAGGATGACCTTGAACAAGAGTATGGGATCCCAGGCTCTTCGTCTTTCTAGATTCCTGACAATCCACTAAACATTTTTGCCTCTGCCACACCCTCCTGGCATGATGTAATTCCTCACCACACACCCCAAAACAACGGAGCCTGTCATCCATGTGCAAACACCTTCAAAACTGAGAGCTAAAACAAACCTTTCCTCTTTATAGATTGATCATCTCAAGTACTTTATTATAGTATTGGAAGCCTGATTAACATATTATCTGTAAAGTTTATACCAATGATTGTATACCAGAATTAGTACACATAATTCCTGCCTTAAGTTTACTCCAGGAACATTGAATGGCTCAGATTTTGATTTGTGGGCAGGTAGATTGGTACAGCAAGCCATCTCTAAATGTTCTTTCTACTGTTAATCTATTCTGAAACTCTAAGCATGTTGGAGAATTAAGAAAGATCTACATCAAATGTGACAAATGAGAAGTAAACTTCTTCACTCTTGAAACAATTTCTTGGTATCTGGCTGTAAGATTTTAAAGTTTGAAAACAGGATGGCCCAGAAAAGATTGCAATAAAGACAATATACTTTAACACCATCTTGTTACCAAATGTTTATGTGGTGTAATCTGTTGTGATACTTCAGTTCTACGTTTTTAAAACCTATTTTTCAAAGTATTTTTAAAAACCCATTAAAGCAACACTGACCTTTGCATTGAGTGAGAGTTATGTGAGTCGGAAACAACTTGTTCACCCAGGGGACATTTGGCAATGTCCGCGCAGGATCATAACCTGGGGTGGAGAATGCTGCTAGTATCTATTGAGTTGAGGGCACTGAGATGCTAATGTTAAAATATTACAGTTCAATTAGTTTTGAAGAAGTCTTCAAGGAAAGTCATGAGTCAATGCAGTATGAAAACAGGACTGTTTTCTGACATAAGGTGAGGAGTAAGGTAAGGCCAGATGGTATAGGCCAGATGAACAGGGCAAGCAGTGGTGTCTGAATGGTACCTGCCAAGCATCCGACGCCACACAGTTCAGAGGAGGGACCGCCAACATGTGAAAATAAAATGGAATTATAATCTTTTTAGATCTACACTATAGTTATAAATAATCCTGAAACTAGTTGTATTAATGTGTGTAAATTATTAATTTTAGCAGGTCTAAATTTTCTCCTCTGAAAAGGGAGAATGTTCATACTCATTTTCCAAAATCAGTGTGAGGGTTAAATCTGATGTTTATAAAACTCCAAGCTAATGTGTAGGACATGATGCTTAAAATTTATTAAATTATCTCTAAGTTTTATCCTAAAGAAAGACAGTTGGCCCCCAAAATACTGACTGAAAGATCTTCCATGTTTGACATTTATGACTATGTGTTGATTCTGTAACACACTTAAGCTACTATGAAAGACGTTGCATAGCAACCCTATAAAAGCAAAACAAGAAAAGGAAGGCATTCCAAACCCGGTACCAGGTGGACCGCACACATACCAAACAACCCATGCATCTTATGAATAATGATTGATAACTTGTTTCTACAAAACATAGGCATGCATTCTACTACTATGAGCTGTAGACATGCAGGGTATGTAGGCAAACTTTATGGCTGGAGTAAGATGTTACACATCCATTGTCTTACTTGCCTAGACTGGCATACGAGCTTTTACTAGGAAATCCATCTTCTACTTTAATTTTAGGCTTAAATGAATACTTCTTTTGGTTAATAAATCCTACCCTGTGATCATTAGGATTGTCACTGGGGAAGGGCACTTAACTCAAACTGAAGCAATGATTATGTCACCCTCCAGCCCCTCTCTTACTGATTACCCAAGACCAGAACAGAAATGGACTCCTGATCCAAACTGTGTCAATAATTGTTGAGCTCAGCATCAGAAAAAAATATCAGTGCTTTCTGGTGGTAAATTGAAACATATAAGTAAGCATATGAATTTCTTACAAGTTAAAACATCACAACAGAAAGTAAAGGTGTGGGCCTGTGCATAATTGTGGGAGGAGTCGGGGGCCGTGAAAAGCAGACTCATTCACTCCACTTAGGGCATGGTGATACACCCAGCTGAATTCCCCTCCTTTCCCAATGTGTACTGTATACATCGAGGGATTTTTCCTTTACCTCATCTAGTGCTTAGATTTCTACCATATAAAACCATGAAAGTCTTGACTAATTCTAGTGGGCTGTAATTACCTCAAAAATATTCTGTCTCTACAGATGTTTACCTGGAGGCTAATCATAATCAGGGCTAAAAGAAGAAGGGATTTAGTAAGAGAAGCTACCATTCAAATCTACAATTATCCATTAGATGTAGAAACTTGTAATAATCAATTTAGGTTTTAGGTTCCATCTGTGATATGATCAGTGTCCAGTTAGAAGACAGATACTCTTCTATTTAGTTTAACAGTGAATTCTGCATAAAGGATTGTTCAGTGTGTGTGGAAGAACTGAAAGAGTAAAAGGAAAATTTGAATATCTCATAGAGGTGGCAGCTATGGGAAAGGCCATTGAAAAGGGCTGAGGAGATAAGGGAAGAGAGACTGAAATAATCAACTCTTAGAATCTCAGAGGAGCAGCAGGGTGCAGCTAGACCTGGCCTGGAGAAGGTGTTGTTATTGCTGCTGTCTATTTTGTGCAGAGATGGTGAGTATGATTCTGGTTGTTAGCTCAGCTACTATTCCCAGAAGGAATTATCCCTGCTGGGGAGAAGAAGTGTTGGAACAAGAAGCAGGTAGGGAGACAAAACTTTTCCCTTCTTCAGCTCTATAGATCGCCTCTAGTACCATTGTTGGAAGAATTAACATGGAGCCCTCTAAGTGGGCGGGAAAATGCTTTGCAAAATCTAGATTCACTGTCACAAAGGTGATGGCAGAAAATTGGCTGGAAGTTGAGAGACAATGACAAGAATTGGTACACTAAGAAAGGATAAAGAAATATGTTTCACTAGGATTTGGAGAATGTGTAATTGGGATTTAGATCTAATTAATTCAGATATTAAATACAGCTTGGGAATATATAATTGTCACCTAACTGACACAAGTCTAAGAACATCACCAGAAAAGGAGCAGTTGCTCAATAAGTACAATGTCCATTCTTCTGGTAATGAATTGAACGCATGAGGCTCCTAGAGAGAAAAGCAGAAGCACCTAGATCTTGTGCCTGCCTGAGAATGAATCTTTAGCACAAAACCACCTTCCAGAGCTTCAGGTACAATTATTCAGATTTTTCTTTAATCTTTTATCTTTTCCTGTCTTAGAATGTCTTTGTCAGCTTTTGTCTAAATTCAAAAGTCACCTGTATTCTTTACACTCTGGAAAATTCTTCTAAACATTTCAGCCCAAAGTACTGCCTGCCTTCTCTCTTAGCTGCTACAATATTTGTTCTGCCTTTTCCCCCCCAAAATAATGGTCAGAGAGCTGGTAATGTGGTAGGGGGCTCATAGATCTGAAGTAGGCAAGAAGGTAGATGTAAGAAGGAATTCGTAGGAAAAACTTGATGGGTCGGGAAGAAGGCTGCCAGCAATAGAGTCTGTATATGATGGTGGGATTAGGAAACTGAGCTGAGGTGGGTTGCCCTCCCTAGAACTCAGGCGCCCACTCAACCGCCAAGCCCTTGGTCTTAGGGATAAAACACTAAAAAACCATCCCCAGTCTCTGTTTGAATGAAGAATACTCAATCAACATTTGAATTAATTCTAAGATTGAGAATTTGTGTTTGAATGAAGCTGTGCTTTGCTACCATTATGGACTGCTGGGAAATCACTAAACTTGACAGTGCTTCTGACAATGCTTTGTTTCTTCCAGACTCTTCATCTGCTTCTTTGATAAGGTACTGTGAACAAAAGAAGGTCTTCACATTTCCCTGTGGCGATCTGGCTCCCCCTAGGCTTTTCCAATCTTCTACCTGTTCTGTCCCAGATCAAACAAGGAGTCTTCTCTCAATAAAAACCTGGGATATTATCTCATTGTAGCAATTTTCAATGATCAACTCTGAGTCCTCATGAGTGAAGACCATTCTACCTACAGAAGAACAACCCAGAAGTTACATAGATGAGCGAAATTCTGCTGATGTGCACTGCTTTCTTTCTAGAATAAGCTCTTCTCTGGGGAAGATTTCTTGTGACAGATGATAACAATCTTCCCCAATTACTTGTAAAAGTAAGTTGACAGTACAAAATTTCTTTTGAAGGTACTCTATTAAGCGCATTTCAACCAATGTTTACTGTCAAGCCAGGAATTCATGCCAGACAGGTAGAAGAATCACTTTCCTTTATAAACCTATTATTAGCATCAGATAGACAACGAGGAGTTTTCATTAACATTCACACATTACCAAGAGTCAAGTATTCTATATCTTGGTCTTTTTGAAATTAATATTGGTGGACAATATAACAAATTATTTATTGTATTATACCAAGCACCGTGCTAAATGGTTTGTATATGTATTTTATATTAAGCTTGAATAAGTGGAATGATAGCCACGATCCTGGAAAAGATGTAGGCCTAGTTCTTTATAAAAACGTGTTAATTTTTTTGGTTTTGCTAGAAATGCCTAGAGATCACAATGACTTCCTCCTGGTTCCCCAATTTCTCCTTTCTAGGCAAGGCAAACGCAGTAAAACGAGGAAAGATGGTTTCAAAACACACAAAACCTGTTCGTTGAGTAGATGCAGCTTAAAGAATATCAGCAGATGGGTTTCTCCCACAGGACAGGTCATCGTACCATCGGGGGAAAACGAGTTGGCTGTGGCTGAGTGAAGAAGCAATGAAGTCATTGCTATGCACATAATTAAAATGTGATATTTCAAGAAGAGTGAAACCAAGGAGAGAAGAAAAATTACAGCTATTCCATATTGGGGTCGTGGCTCCAAATTAATATGTTCCTGGGTGCAGAAGAAGCAAAGCAAACAAATGTCACCAGAAATAAGCAAAATGGCAACGTGTCTAACTTGTAGCCTTCACGCCCTTCCCCCAGGGCCCACCCCTCTAACTTGCATAATGGTAGTATTATTTATTTTTGCTAAGCTTGTTTGGATGATGTAAGCTTTGTTAGCAGACTAGATTTAGCCTCTGTGTTACAGAGGAACTTGAAGCACACCAACTGGACTCTGGAATTGGTGTGGAATACGGTAAGCCAGTCTAGAAGACGCGGGCCTGCGTCGTGCTTTGTCTGTGCAACTGTGATAAATTTTGCATCTGTACGTGAATTACTCTTTGGACTAGTTTAGGAGACAAGCTTTCCTTCTGGTCGCTATTTAGCTAAAATAAATATTCTTTTTTCTCGGTAGCATTAGGCCTACGTAAGAAGAGAATGCTATAGGATTTTGAACAGTGGACCCTGTCCCCTCTGTCCAGGAAACTGCCTAGAGAGGAGAAAACAGCAGATGCACAAGCAACTGTCATCTTGGGGAAAGGAAATCCTTTTCTTGGGACCATATCAGTTCCATGTTTATAGCTCCTCTAAGGCTATATCTACATGATGACAGGCTTTCTGGTGAAAGCTGAGAAAGTCAGTTGCAAATGTGAACGCTACAAAATGTGTGGCTATTTGGCAACAGGCAGATCAAACATCTGGATCTTTGACTCAGTTTTTCCATTTTTCACCCAATATTTTCATATCGTGAAAAACACCAATTAAAAAAAGCAGCCAATCTGGTGTTTTGGCTTTCCTACTAGCCAATTTGTGTCTCAGAATGGTTGGTCCAATTGATCGTGCTGCTTTAGATGGCCAAAATGAACAGATCAAGACAAAAATAGTTGGTGGGGTGGCTGCTCTGATCTGTTTCAATCAATATGGTGGAATTATAAACTCTATCTCATAAAGTGCCATACAAATAATTTCTACTGTTCTTAGAATTCAGCAGTGTTTTAGGAGATGGATGATTTTCATTTCTGCCCGTTTTTCTAGGTAAAGACGAAGACACTAAAAATCAGGCAATTTGCTTTGAGACACATGGCATGTTTGCATTCATTTCTGACAAGAGCTCATGGGTATTGTCCTCAGTGGGCCACCAAGCTGGCCAAATAAAACCAAACTTCACACAGCATTAACTGAGACAGAGCTCTATGCTTAATTTTTGGGACTCCATGGAAATAGAATTCTGCAAGGTTGAATTAAGGAAATGGAAAGTGAGAGAAATGTCATTGAAAACTTGTTTTATTCTGCAGTACCTTGGGGTCTGCACGTACTCTAATTTTGGAGGATAATGTGTATTATATTATCTGTGCTAATAAATGAGCTATGTTTTATTGTAGAAACATAAGGGCACATAGATCAGGCTAAAAAGGATTGAGGCGAGGATGCACTTTTGTACACTTACGCTTGAGCAAGAGATCTCACGTGAAGTGGCAGAAACCGTCACCAGGAAATAGATTGATTTTCCTTAACATCTGAGTAACCGGAACACACTTTAAGAAGATTTGCAACCATATATCTAAATAAATCTCCTTTGCATAAGATACGTTATTTATTCCTGATAGAGAGTACCCACAGCCATGACTACCACTATAAACATCTTTGTAGACCTGCACCGAGAATTCTGTGTGATGGTGGCTCGAAGGCGGCCTTCAAGTGTGGCATTTTTCCCCCTCTGGCAATGAGTCTGATGCTATGGAAAGATTCAAAAAGAAAAAAAAAACATACTAAGCCAAAGAATAAAATTGAAATAATATTTAAGGAAAATTATTTTTTTCCGTGTATTTTTAAATGTTGCAGCTTTCAAAATAACCCGGCATACAGGACTCCTCAGATTGACTGACTCATCTCCATGTCCACACACTTTCTTTAAAAACAGAAAAATCATTTTTGAAAATGATCAAAACATAACATTTTGCTGGAACAGATGCCTTGCCTGAGCTCTGTGCCACATTTTCTGTAGTATTTAAAATGAACGTTTCAGTTTTAAACGCGGAGTGACTAATCGCCGTTGGGGAGGATAGGACGGTCCTGCTGGAGGCAAAGTCACGGTCTTCCCGTGCCGCTTTGTGAGAAATCTGAGAGCGGGGGACTCTGGGCACTGAGCGCTTCTCGCTGGGCCCTCCTGCTCAAGGTCGCTGCTCCACACGAAGTGGCTTTCAATATTCCATTGGCTTGTGTTCAAGGAGAGGGTAATTTTTAATATGTGAGACTGAAACGCACTTTTTAGAGATGTATCTATTTTATTTTTATGGCTCTTACTAGATTCCATGCTTTCCTTGAAGTACCATCAGCATTTGTGTTTTTCTGGATACATAAATCCCAGTTTAGCACAGTATCCCTATTTATATCTGGATTTATAGCTGTCAGTCCAGCACTTTGGTCCCTGCACCTCTTAAAATCAGACTTATTTGAAGGATCAGTTATACAGTGACCCTAATTGTTAAGATTCTCTGTCTAGGAAAAATAATGTGGAGTTTTCTGGTGTTATATTTTCTCCATTGACATCAATTCAATTGTGGCTAATTAAAGTTTGTTGGCTTTGTAAGTCACATAGGCATTTTCAGATTTCTACAATTTAGGAGACTAGTAAATGCTAACCCTGTTTCCTTCCCCTCAGGAAAAGAGACCTATGGCATCACTCTCTGACCTTTTTGGGTCATGTTACGAATGGCTACGACGACTTGCTCAGGTGCTGTCCTCTAACCTTTCTCACTCTCAGCTCTGTGTACAGGCTTCTTGAACCTGAGAAAATATTTCCAGAAATGACTTTCCAGAATAAAGACTTTATAGGCCACTGAAGCATACTAAAGTCATATAGACATCCTAACAACTATAATAATAACAACTCCTAATTATGATTGTTCCGGGCCAGACCATATGCAGTAGGACCTAAATGTTCATACATATTGTGTCCATTGCTAGTCTTAACATACATGTAAGTTTTGACCAGCCATCAGCACCAGAGTTTCTTTTGACCTAGTGAAATTAGCAAGATTCTATAACTTCTGGCCTTCAATGAGAAATGCAGGACTCATTTTAAAGAGTTTTAGATAAATCTATTTCAATTTTGAAATAGTTCTAACTGTGTAAAGCAAAAGGACACAGCCTAGAGTTTGCCATTATGGTAACATGCCAGTCCTCAAGATGTTTGTTATAACGTTAATCTGAAATCTAGGTAACAATGCAAATGCACACAAAGTGTGAGGCCAAGAATGCGTTTCACAATCTGTAATGTTGAAATTTCTGATAAGCTGCAGGTACTTCTCCTCCCTTTCCATAAGTATTGGTCTAACATCACGTCTGCAAAGGTTCAGTGACACATTACACAAAGCTGAGTTTTCCAGAGGAGTCATAGTCCTCAGAAGAATACAGTGAATGCTCAGGAGAGGTACAGGCATGAAAACTGGCAGGGTGGAGCTGTGCACTCCTTCTGCCTTAGATCACTGAGATTTATCATTTCTTTGGGAAGTGCCAACTAAGTATATATTTTTGAATTGTATAACATACCCTCTCTCGAGTGGATGACACCCATAAATGAGGGAAAGGATGTAAGATTAAATATGGAAATGGACAAAACATCAGCCCAAGAAGAAACTATCTAATTCTACTTGTATTATCATAATCCTGAAAGATAATATAATCATTGCATCTTGAAAAATAATCACCAGGCAGTGGCACCCACCAGGAATTATAGCTCCTTGGGAGACTGAGGAATGGGGTTATGAGTTTGGAAGTAGCTGAGCAACTCATTGCCTCACAGTTTAAAACAACAACAACAGCAAACAAACAAACAAAAAACTTAAGAAGGGCTAGGATTGTAGCCCAGTGCCCTCAGAGTTCATTTACCACTACTAGTAATACAGAATAAAAGTACTTACAACTTTTTTCTTCTCCTTACTAGAAAACACTTAAGAAGCTTACACATGTGCTATAGGCAAAGGGAGGTCACAAGGCTGAAACCAAGTCCCTTCAGCATCTAATAGCTTCCAGTGATACTGAGAGTCAGCAATGCAAATGAATTGTCCTGTACTGTGAGAGAGAAAAAAACTAGCTAAGTTGTGTCAAATGAGAACATCTGACACATAACTGAAACTACCTCAAATATTTCAGACTTTTTTTTAAGGCAGGGTCTTGCTCTGCAGTATAGGCTGGTCCTGAACTCACTATGGAGCCTGGGCTAGCCTTGGACTGATAGCAATCTTCCTGCCTCAGCCTCCTGAGTGCTGGGATTATAGGCAGGTGCCACCATGCCAAGCTTTATGTTGTGCTGGGGAATTGAAGTCAGGGCCTTGAGCTTGCTATGCAAGCACCTTAACCACTGAGCTATTCCTCTAACCCTCATACATTCTTGAATTATGGTGATTTTTAATATGTTATGTCATTCTCCCTTAGGTCCCTTTTCATCAGACTGAACAGTTTCATTTTTGGATTAGAAAATAAAGTCATTAATGATGGAACCCAAAACTCTTGAAACATCTAGAGAACAATTACATTATTGCTATTGGGATATATGTACATATTTCATAAATTCTACAATAAAAGATAAATAATATGGATCTTAGATAATTGTAGACCAGCAGCAAGGAGAAGGTTGAATATTTCATGAACTGTCAAAGAACTAGAGCCTGTGAAAAAGCCGGTCAGCAAAACTGCTATTCTGGAAATGTCACAGAACGGAGAGCGGAAAGAGAGGAAATCGGGTGGGTGGGGATTGTGGGAAATCTTTATAGCCGAGGAATGCAAGGAGGACTTGACCGGGGCTAACCAAGGCCTTTGTCAGGACTGAAAGGAGATTGGCCACTTGCTATTCCATTTAGAGAGACTGGTCTGGTGGCAATATGGAATCGATCAGAGGAAGGGCAGGAATTCGGGAATCCAGTCCAAAAGTTAGCATAGTAATCCAGTCAGAAAATGTTAAAGACCATAAAAACAACTATCTTTCCAGTCATACAAAGATATTTTGCTATTGACCTAATTATAGTCTGACTTAATCTATTACCTGCCTTATCCAACATATGTAAATTTGAGTGAAGGTAATTTCTAGAAATAAAATCACATCAAGTAATAAAGGTTTACTATCACTTAGAATGTCATGAGGAGCACCCTAAAATATCTTAGTGAAATTTTGAAATAAGAAAAATCAAAGTTTTGTGAGATGGGAATCATCAACCAAGAAGTAAGCCCTTCGACCTGTCTCATAAGACTTAAGCTTGCCTATTATGGTATGCCAGCGTTTCTTAAAGGGGATTATAGGGAGCCTGGATTTCTAGGGGATAGGTTTAGATGTTGGGGTGAGAAAGGGTTCATCCGTATATTTGGAATGGTGGGATCAACACACTTAAAATGTTCATTGTGCAATTGCTCAAAAGTAATACCCAATATCCTTTGCACACAGCCATATACATGACATTTCCAACTGGATTTGGCCATGACTTTGAGCTTTTGTGTAGTGTCTTCTGGGACCGGTGCACTACACTGCTAGTACACCGGTCCCAGAAGGAAAGCTTATCTATGCAGAGGAAATAATGCAAGTTAGTAGCTAAAACATATTAAAGAGAGATATGTGTGTACAGTTTCATTAGGGTGCAATGATTTCATCAGCACAGGGAGTTTTAGTTATTCATCCTTTGCTAATTGCCTTTGGCTTTAAGGCTTGTCAGAAATCTTCTGCTCATTAAATTCATGATCTCTCCTTACGAGGGAGCGTTGAGGACGACTTCGCTGGAGTGGCTCACCCACACACAGCCCCCAAGTCAGGCTGTTCATCTTTGGAGTGTTTTTTCTTCAAGCACACAAAGAAACTCTTTTCTCCTGGGCAGGGGCTTCCCCTGACCTCCCACCCACCCCTGTTAGGTAGAGAGTCATCCCCAAAGAGATGTGTCATTCTTGGAACAGAACATCCCTTGGCGAAGACTCACTGAGTAATCATTCAACTAGAAGAATAAATCTACCCCGAGGGTCGGAAAAACCCATAGTGAAAGAGAATAATGGGCACAAGGAATTGCATTCCAGGGAATTAAAACAGACACAGGCACTGAAGTGAATATACCGCAGTGAAACAAAGGGAATTCTCCAAAATGCAAGCAAGCATCAAGCTCTGGGTGATACACTCTCTACCAGGTCACGATTAACTCTTCAGTCACCTGGGGGTCATCACTCTTTTTGCTCAGGACAGGGTGGTGGTTGATCCTCCCTGAGCCATTTCCTGTTGGCTTCATAAGCCTGATGGGAAATAAAACTCTTCCTTATCCCCTTTTCTTCCTTCCCTTCTCCCCGTCGGAGTGTGGCTCTAGTGTTGACCCTGCAAAAGACATTAGACTAGGAATTAGTCAGAGCTCAAGATTCTCCGGTGAGTCAGATCAGCCTACCTGCAGCCAGACAGGCCTGGGACAGAGAGCAGAGCTGGCACCAGCCCTACTCTGTAGGTTGGAACAGGAGCTGAGAGCTGTCCTTGCTGCTGAGGCTGGCGGGGAAGTCTCTGCTGGGTGGGCTAGGCTTGGGTCCAACAGGGATCAACATGTTCCCGTCACGATTCAGGCAGCCGCCTGGCACCGGGGGGATCCATGCTGGAGCCGCCCAACAGGTGGGCAGAGCATTGCTCAGAAAATCAGACTGACTGGGGGCTTGATTAGCACAAAGGCAGGATATGGAAAGGGGTAAGAACATAGGCTTCTGGGATTGTTTCCATCCTTCCTCGCAGTGAATGGAGGCAAGTTACTCAACGTGTTTGGACCTTAGTTTCAGAGAACAAGGCTTTTTCTTTAAAATGAAATGAAATAACAATTGTGTCTGTTATTGTGTTTGAACCCAGGGCCTTTCCACTGAGCTACATACACAGTCCTTTTCTTTCTTTCTTTTTTCTTTTTTTCTTTTTTCCTTTTTTTTAATCTGTAGACAGCAGTCTTGGTAAATTGTGAGGGTTCAAAGTTGCAGTCTGCCTCTGTCTACCAGACTGCTGGGATTACAGGTATACACAACCACTTAAAAATGTCACTATTCCCTGATAACAGGGTGATGAAGCTGCTGGTGCCACCACGACAACTGCTCTTAGGAGTTAAGATGATATTCTTGGTCCAAGCTCTTGGAAGATAGCTTCAGTCCTAGGGCAGAGATAGCAAGGGGTGAGCAAGACTGTGGTGCTCTCAGTCTACAGACAGGATGCCAAAGCCAAAGTTCCAATGCTTTGGACTACAGCACATAAAAGAACTAAGAGCCACATGGAACCCTTCTAGGCTTCGAGTGAAACACGTTGCAGGTTGGTTGATAATAGTGAGGGACCTAGAGATTCTCCCTGGGACAGAGACCCAGCAGGACTAGAGAAAGTTTAGAAAACGTGAGGCAAAGACAGGACCAGTCTCAGTTCAAGGTGGGAAGCAGGGCTGAGTTTGCAGAGTAGAGATTCTTTCAGTAGACTGACTTCAGAAGATTGGACGTTGAAATCCTTCCAGGGTGTTTCTTTGATGATGTAGTGCTGTGCAGTGAAGGTCAGTGTGACATGGTGCAAGTATAGCGTACCACAGTGCAGTGCAGTGGTACACCAAGTGGGGTGGTGGCCAGAACCTGGCTGCCGTGGAACATAGTGGGATATCGGATGGAGAAGTGGGGTATTATGGGGATGGAGCTGAACAGTGTGGTGCAAGGTTGTGGTGTCATGTGCTGCAGTATAGTATAGTGCAATGTGGTGAAAGGATCACTGAGCTAGAAGTCAGAAAAACTGAATTCTCATTTAGTCTATGCAGGCCATGGATAAATCACTTATCTGTTTTTGCCTGCATTTTTCTGTAGCATGTAAAATGAGGGGGTTGGAAAAGATGATCTTGAAGGTCAATTCTGGGACATTCCACAGCCTGGTCTTACTCGTGAGATCTCTAACAGTTTATACTTTCTGCCAAGATTTAGAGGTTCCTTATACAGACTTTCCTCCAAGTTTCGAATGCCAGATACTATTCCTGGAAGAGAGTAGAAAAGAAACCCATAGATTTTAGTACCAATCCAACATTTAGAATTAAATAACATAAAAAGTTAACTTACTATAATCCAATTCTGGTCGTAATTCTTTGTTAGGTAAGTATATCCTTAGCCAGAATCCTGGGAGGTCTGGGTAGCTGCAGTCCAGCTCCAGGAAGCTCTCTCCGTTGTCCTGTTTTTGCTTTCACCACTGGAATACCTATACAGTAAGCAATCCATGTGGTCATACTTGCTGAGCCAGAGGAAAACACCACCTCAAGCCCTCACCACTGCAGTTACCTGAAGTCAATTTTAAATGATACTTCTAATGAAAGAAATAGGAACTGGCATAATATTTTCAAGTTCATTCTTAATTCTTTACTTAATAATAACTGTAGTACCAGTGTTCGAGGTAAATTATACTCAGAAGCTTCATAAACAAATAGAGTTTCATGACTCTATTCGTTTTTTCTTTCCTAGTCCTGACCTGAGTCAACCTTTTTTGATTCAGTTTATTATTAGTTTTATTAATACTGACACTTACATATTATCATATTTCTTAAATCGTATCATATTTGTGACTTTTGACTCCTCAATTACAGATATTACCCAAAGGCTTCTGGAAACTGATAGATTAGGATTTAGATCTCAGATACCACTGTTCCCTTACTCATAGTACAATACTGTGTTTTGAGGTTGAAGCAGTAGTGAATGTTAGCGTTACAGTGATTATAAAGACATCATTCACAATTTTTCATTTTGTGCTCATTCTTTTTTATTCCATTTTTACTCAAGTTAATATGTGTTTTTACAATGTACTTTTCTTCATTGTGTTTCCGGATTACTTAAACATCTTCCTAAAGTTTTTATCAGATTAATTTTTCACAGGACAAATTGTGTCAAGAATCGTGGTGTTGTTTTGTTTTATTCTGAAACTCCTCTAGGCCTATATTACAACTGGAACTTCTGATGTCGATCATCTTAAGAATTCCCATTGCTTTTCTCTTTTTTGGAGGTTCCTTACTCCAAATGCCTCATCACTGCCTCTTTCATGACACAATTCTTTATTTGGAAAATTAATTTCTTCATCTATTATGTCAGACTAAAAAAATACTGTTAGGATAGAAAGCATAGTGATAACCTATCTCAACATGCCTATCTCCTTGAATCATATTCTTTCAATCTGGACGGCTTGCCCTCAGCCGGAAGCAGTGCTGTCATCCTGGAATTTCCCTTTTGCATCACTGTTCTTCCGACTGACGTCTCCATTTTTTGAATCCTGTATTCTTGCTCTTTCTAGGTTAGAACTTCCTCTGGTGGAAAATATCTGCTAATTATTTCCTAAAGACAAGTGTAAGGAAGGCAACATTGTGGGAGCTTTCATGCTTAAAATATCTTTATTTTTATCCTGCTAATTATTCAATATTTTAGCAAGGTATAGAAGTATAGAAAGGAATTCTCTGTCCTTCAAAATATTTTCAAGCACTTTTGGTTTTCTTGCCTCCAGTCTGATCTAACTAGAGGAGTTACATATATCCTGACACTTGATCTTTTATGTCTGTGTTCTCTTTCACTCTGGGAAGTTTTTAAATTGCTCATATTTCTAGCATTCTAGAAATGTCACAGTGATGCTTCCTGATATGAATCTATTTTATTTGTTTATTTTATTTATTTTATTTTAGAGAGTGTTAGACTCTCTACAAGACTCAACCTGGAAACACTTGTCATTTAATTCAGAAAAGTTTCTTACTTACTGTTTCTTCAATTAAAACTATGTTTTATTTTTCTGGAAATAAAATTACTCAGATATTGAGCCTTCTAGCTGTTTTCTTTCCTTCGCACCACATAAGCCAGGATGGTAGCACATGTCTGTAATCCCAGTGCTTGAAGGCTAAGGCAGGAGGATTGCTGTGAATTTGAGGGCAGTCTGGGCAACATAGCATGTTCAGGACCAACCTGGACTACAGAGCAAAACAAAACAAAACAAAACAAAAAATATATATGTACGTATGTCTATCTACCTATTACCTATAGATAGATGTGGAAGACACCGAGGGGTAAAGAATTTTTGCGTGAAATTGGTAAGATTATGAGTGACAAATTTCATGGTATTATATGCTTGATCATTCATTTAGCAAGATTTATAAAATAATAAATGTTTATATATAAACTTAGGGCTACTAATAATATTTTTCTCCTTACGTTCAGGTTTAAGACAGTCGTATTGGTATCCAGAAGTAGGATGACCAATAATCTTGATTTGTTGGCTACTAATGGATTTACCAGTATGTGTAGATTTCACTTGCAAACCTGAAAAATTCTGGGCAAAATCCTAGTCATCCTATAATCAGAGCTCTTAGTGAAAAGATATACAGACACATAAAGTTAGCTTGACGACTGGTTTATAATCTTCCATATAAGCAAGATAATGACGGTCTATTAACTATCTTAAGCAACAATCCAACTGTTGAATTATAATTATAAACCAAATCATAATTGTCCAAATGTTATGTTGATGCCAAATATTTAGTCACATAGCAGTTTAATTGCCTTTCACTAATAATAGGACATAAAGGAACTGTTTTTGTATTTTGTAAAACCAAAATAATTAGGGGGCTTTCCTTTCATATTGTTTTCTTCTTAAGTACTCCTGCATTAACTGGCTCACCAAATTCCAAGGCCCTTTCTTTTTGTCCCTTGATCTTACATTTCACTGATGACCCTAGTTGCACTTTCAGGACTCACCTTCACATTGCGATTCTCAAATATACCTTTCCTCCTGGTTATCAGAGTTTATTTTCCTGCCCTGTATTTCCCGTGACTTATCATGTCCTAAACTACATTTCCTCTCCTAATTAGTCAAGATCCTACAGTTCTTCACTCAAATTAATCACTTTAGCAACGTTTAGATTACCTGGGTTAGAAATCTTGACATAATCAGTGCATGATATTTGCATAGATGGAAATATCACAGTGAATCTCATTCATTTGAACAATTAAGAGGGGTGTTAAGAAGTATAATATAAAGAACACTGATGTGGGGGAAAATAAAAGAAATCACAGCCTCTATTTTTATTCATTTGGCCTACTCCCCATTACTAAAGCAACTAATCACTACCTCTTGCCAATCACAACTCTTGAGGGCTTTCTTCTTTGTGGCTCTATTTTAATAATTCTTGTCCTTATTGATCATTAAATACTGTGTTTGAGATAGACTTCGGTACTATAAGAAAGGCAAGAAATTTTTTTAGGTAGTAAAATGCCAGAAAGATATCATCTCTCCAAATTAAACAAAGGTCATCCTGCTCTCCTGACACCTTGCAGGTTCTGAACTTGGCCTCTGTGCCCAGTTTAGAGTGTGGTATCTATACCAATGTTGGGCATCTTCATATACTTGGGCGTTGACTGCTGCTTTGTCCTCTACTCTGCCAATGTCTCCAAAATGTAGGTCTGTAGGCACAATTTCTGCTCCTACTTGGCACCTTGGTGCAAGCCAGAACTTGCTTGCCTGAATATATCTGAAACTTAAAAGGGATACCAAGAGACTTCCAGGATTTCTCGTGTAGTTTACTCATAGACAAAAATTGGGAGCATCTTTTTCTCAATTTCTTTCTATCATGATATACATCAAGAGAAACCGTAGTGGCAAAAAGCAGTCTATCAGAGCAGCAGGAAAATTTCTTGAAAGAGTCCCGGGGTCCCAGTATAAAGGTGATACACGTGTGTATTCCAGAACTAGAGAAGGCTGAAGCAGGAAGATCACAAGTTTAAGCCCAGCCTGGGCAACCTAATGATTTAGTGAGATCTTATTTTAAAATAAAAAATTAAAAATTAAAAGGGACTAGAAGTGTAGCTTTGTGCAAAGACCTTGGGTTCCGTCTTCAGGACTGGGGGCAAAAAGATTACTTAAGGTATGTGGAGATCCTCCTAATCTTCTTAAGTGGGCAACGGCCACCTAAGCCAGCCCTGTGAAAGATGAAGAGTGCTGTTACACTTTGTCTCTATTTCTAGCGACTGAAGCAGAAAAAGGCCTGCCCGGAAGGTCAGTGGGTCACTTTTCCCAGGGAAATAACCCAAGTCCCGAACCTCCTCAACACACCACGTTAGTACCCACTCACCAAAAGGCAAACTGCACAAAGGAAATGGTAGAGAACCTCCCCTCCCCAAACCTCCAAATCAAGGCCATAACTATCAGAGTGTGCAGAGAAGGAGTTGTGGGGTTTCGAAGGAACTGCAATTTTTAGGCTACTTGGGTGAGTCACATCCAAACCTAAGACTTGTTGAGTGGTGGGACTAGAAGTGGGTTGTTGCTATCCACTCTGCCTCAAGTATAGTGCCATATGGAGAGCTTGAGCATGCTTCTGCAATGTGGGCCCATCTTGGATCAGAGGCCTGTGCATACCTGAGAAGTCCTGATGTAGTTCATGGCAGGACAGAGAGCTCAAAGAACTGTGTTGGAAAAGTAATTAGTCTTTCTCCATGACAGGGAAAAGGGTATGTGAATGAGTCCTTTCTCATGGATACAGATAAGGGAAAGCTTAGAGCTATTTATTTCAAAGACATGGTGTGGAAGAGAAGGAATTCTTTACAAGAAACTGGACAATGAAAAGATTACTTGAGAGCTAGCATCTGAGTGGGGAAAGGGGCTGCTTGCTACGTTACCAGCCACTCCCAAAGTAAATCAAGTAGAGGATTGCAGGCTCAAGTCCAGCCTGCCTTCTTAGCAACTTGGCACACCCTTACCTTCAAATCAAAAATGAAAAATGGACTCAAGAGTAGTTCAATGAAGAGGCCCTGTGCTTGATCCCCAGTACCACACAGGCAAACGCGCACGCGCGCGCGCCCACGTGCGTACACACACACACACACACACACACACACACACACACGTTTTTGGCTGCAGTTTGGTCATGATGTTTTGTACATTGATTTTTGACTTTAATTGTTGAATTAATTTCAGTATTTATTCAGTTCTTCCTACAAGAAACGTATTATTTTCAAGAAGTAGAACGTGCAGTCTGAAATCAAAAAACCTGGCTGGATGCCAGCTTTTCACCTACCTCCAAGTGTTATCGTGAGGGAATGAACTTCTCTGAGCCTCAGTTTCCTCATCTGCTGGCTGAAGAAATTAACTGAGCGTCATCCTTTTGAGTATTAGATGGGATAAAGAAAAGAACAGCTCAGGACCAGCAACTCTGGTAATGATATTTGGAAAGTAGAACAAATGATTATGCTGTGGAACAAAATCCAAAAATACAATTTTAGAAGGAGGTTTAAAAAGGAATGGTGGTAGGGCTGGAGGAATAGCACTGCGGTCAGAGCACTTGCCTAGTGAGCTTGAGACCCTGATTCCAAGCACCACAGAAAATGGGTGTGGTGGTGCATGCCTATAATCCCAGCACTCGGGAGGGTGAGACAGGAGGATTGCCATGAGTTTGAGGCCATTCTGGGCTATATAGTGATTTCAGAATGAGTCTAGACTAGAGAACAAGGTCCTGTCTCAAAAAAAAATTAAAAAATGGAATGGTAGTTATATGTGTTAGGTCATTTCATCGTAATTTTGAACAAGTTCCATCTTGTCTTCAGAGGAATTACTTTTTAAACACTTTAACTAAGCAGTCTTTGGTCATCTTTCACAGTCATATAAGGACATATATACACAGAGTAACAGTAATCACCAGTCATACTAATATTGGTTAGCCACAATGACACACACCTCTGGAGTAGATATTTGAAAAAGAAAGGTTAGAAAATATCTTTCTAAACATATGTCTCGTAAGAATGACTACATCTTGAGTAGTGACTGAAATAGACTGACCTTGTGCTATTTTAGTGTCCAAAAAGTGTGGATTCAGCACATCCAAAACCTCAAATGGCTTCTTTTCAGCTGTCGAGAAACCTCTTTGGTGAAAACCTTCTCATACTTTTGGCGAAGGATGAGCCTATAAATTCTGGTTTCCTCCATCTGAGAGCCTGAGCTACGACTATGTAGACATTGAGATGACTGATTCAGAAGTCTGCAAAGAGCTAAGTGGTGGAAATGAGTGAACATGGCAGGATGAGCACAGTCGCTAGAGCAATGGGAAAGACTTTGCCTAGTCATCCCAGGTCGGGTGGGAGGACCAGGAGTCAGGTAAGGAAGCACTCCAGAGGTTTACAAGGCTCAGAACACCATGGCCCCACCCAGTCACCTCTGCCCTCTACCTCAGCCTTCTAATTACACAGTCCTCTGTCCCCTTCTCCTCACCCAGAAACTTTCAGAAAACCACCAAACTGCTCCACTGTGGATGATGTCAACTTTTGGCATCACTCAGTCAAGGGACAGGCTGCCCTGATCCAGCCCTGTCAGGGGGACACAGGACTTTCTCTGACCTGCCCGCAGACCTCACAGACCTCAGGCCTACTTTATAAAACCTCCTCTTTGACATAAGCACTAACCAGCACTTCTGAGCAGTGTTACTGATTCCGTACAGAGGCCGGCGTCCATTTACTTCCGTTCAGACTCTGTGATTCTTGGTCTTTCAAGAGTTGATTCTCGTTCTGCACTAGATACTTTGGGATGAATTTTTCCAGTTCCTCAGAACTCTCCCCCTCCTAGTGCTGTTGGATCTTGTGTAGCTCCTTGTCTTGGGACTCTCACCTTGTCTTCTTTATTGAACATTCCTTCACATGGGGTTTCCTCAGCCAAGGATCAGAGTGTTTCCATTTGTCCCATCACATCGTCCTGACATGTCTCTCTGGTCCTCTCCTCTGTGAAGTCCTAATGCCCTGTTGTCACCTTTCTATATATAGCCTTTACTCTGAGAAAGTATTTGGAAAGAACCTGTAGAACTGTGGGTTTTTTTTTTTTTTTTGCGGGGGGGGGGGTGGGTGGGTGTTTGTTTTGTTTTGTTTTTAAGACAGGGTCTCCTTCGGTAGCCCAGGCTGGTACTGAACTCACTGGTGTAGCCCAGGCTGGCCTTGGACTCAGGACAATTCCCCTGCCTCAACATCCCCGGTGCCCCACCACGCCCAGCTTATTTGGTGCTGGGGAATCAAACTCAGGTACTTAGTGCGTGAGTTAACACTTGCTAGACAAGTGCTTTAACCATTGAGCCGTTCCTCCAGCAAGAACCCTTTATAAAATGCCCATGTTCCTCCTAGAAATCATCTCCCGTCTTTCTCTCCATATTTAAAACAAGTCAAAAGAAATTAACCTTCTTCAAAGGCAGCAGAATGCCCTATATATTCATTAACACATGCAAAGATACCTCGTTAAATGTACCTGCTAACTCCAGGCATCATTCTTCCAGGGAACAAAATTTAAAGGACTGTCTATCTGGGATGCCATTTTTGGAAGGTTCATCAAAATCCGTATGGCTCCTTCCCTTGCATATTTTATTATGACCATTTTTTAGTAATTTATTCATGTTTCACAGGTGGCTCTAATTTGCATCAAAGCAAGTCTCTCTCTCTTTCTGTCTCTCTCTCTCTCTCCCTTTCTCTCCCCCCCTCCCCCTCAATTCAGTAAAGCCCTGACATTTTCTGTCTTCCTCTTTCTCTAACATCTCAGTAGCCTTCTGCATGGTTGAATACTGGTCTTAGCTTCTGTAGCACCCACTCTCCTATATGGTTATCTGTCTCCCAGTCACTTTTGGTTAATTTCTTGTTGATTTCTTCTTTTCTACCAAATTTGAGTGACAGACACTTAGCTCTTAGCCTAGGCCTTATTTTCTATGCACACTCTCTTCCTTAATAGTTTTAACTGTTCTTCTACTTTAAAATACTACCCAACTACTAATATCTTTCAAAGTAATACCTGGACGTCTACATTTCATTATCTGTCTTCTTTCCTGGTATGTCTACTGAGCACCTCAACCTTACTATCTGTCCAATGAGCCTCCTTACATTGCCTCTCTCCACTTTCCAAATGCTCCCTGCTGTGTTTTCCATCTTCCAATAAATGTACTACCAAAAGCTTAGTCGATGTAGTGAAAATCCAACTATCTTCTCTGATTTTTCTGTATTTGTTGCCCCTAATTGAACCCATGAGGACTTCTCATTAAATCTACTTTCAAAGTATAACCAAAGACTATTCGGTTTTCTCTAATTTCTCTATAAATTTCTCACCCGGGCTGCTGAAATAGCCTCTTGTCTTTTTACTCGTGGTCTTATTTTAAAATATCCACTCTCTACAAGGTAACCATTTTTTTCTTTTCTATATGTAAATCAGATCATGTCACCCATTGTTTGTTATATTTCCATTATGATCATTGTGATCAAAATACAATCCAAATGCTGCTTCAAGAGTCACAAGACCAATCTGGATCAGGCTCTCAGGTCATTTTCTACCACTGTAACCCACGTTTGTTTCACATTATCAGCTTTTTTGGTTTTGTTTCTGAACCACAATGAACTTATTACGCCTCAGAGCCTGTAGACATGCAATTTCATCTGTCTAAAAAAACTCTCCTTTCTCTGTGAATTATTTTCATCTTGAAATTATTTTATATTCACATTGAATTGATTCTTTTTCATGATGCTTTTATATTCTTCATTTTAATGCAATATTTTTAAATTTTAACTTTGAAATATATTAGATAACATAAATTATCTTTTATAAACAGAACTAGGTATTAGAGTAATAAATTTAGAACAGAGTGCTACCAGGACAAATAATACCACTTAGAAGTATGAATATCTACAAAGAAAGAAGAGCACTAACAATTATAATGGATTTATTGTAAATATAATATCCTCAGTTTTTATATAAAATATATATTCAACTGGTAACCTCAGCTGCTCAAGACTGAGCCAAGAGGATCACAAGTTTGACGACAGGAAACCTAGCACCCTGTATCAAAAAAAAAAAAAAAAACAATGGTATATAACTTACTGATAGAGCAGTTACCTAGTATTCATAAAGCTATGGATTCAATCACCAATGCTGCCATGTTTTTCTGAGAAGAAACGTATCAAATATAAAACATTGATGAGAGAAATTAAAACTACTTTAGTAAATAGAGAACTATATCATGTTCATGAACCACAAAGCTGAAAAGTTACTAAGATGTCAAATTCTACCATACTGATCTATTAATATTATAAAAATCCCAATCAGAATTCCAGTAGGTTTTTTTTCAAAAATTGACAAGCAATCCTAAAATTTATAGAAAAATGCAATTATGTAAAAGACACAAAATAATATAGAAAAACAAAACTAATTTTGAGAACTTATACTACCTGATTGCAAGTTTTGTTTCTAAAATTGATATTAATCAGTACAATATGGTTTATGCATAAAAATAGATATATCAATAGAACAAAATAGACTCCATAAGTTTGCATTCCCAGATTTCATTTTTTATATAAAAGTACCAGGCAATTCAATCATAAAAGGATGAATGCTGCTGGCACAATTGATTATTGCTGGAAAACAAAAAGCCTGAAACTCTCCATATCTCACCGTGTACAAAAGTTAATTCAAAGTAGATTACATACTTAATTAAAAGACTTAAAACAATAAAACTTTTGGAAGTAAAGAAAAAAGATCATAGTGACTTTAGATTTCACGAAGTATATTGATTGCAAATACAAACTATTTAAAAATTAATAAGTAAGACTCCAAAATTAAAAAAAATATTCTTCAAAAGATACTTTAGGAAATGAAAGGAGAAGCACTGGAAGAATTTATTTTTAAAATACATCTCCATTGGAAGATTTGTGTCTGGAAAAGATAGCAAATCCTTGCAACACAGGGAGACAAAAAAGTACAAAAGACTAAAACAAACGAACAAACAAATAAAAAAACCTACTTTAATCACTAATATGGGTGGCATCCAGGAACTTGAAAAGTTGTCCAGACCATCAATCATTATCTAATGGAAAAACTTAAATCACAGTGAAATTCTTTGTGCCAGTGGAATAGTTAAAACTTAAAGGTTTCATATTTAAAGCTTTTAAAGGATATAGAATAACTGGAAACCTTTTATATTGCTATCTGGAGTTTAAATGGTACAACTACATTAGGAAATAGCTTGGGCACTTCTGGAAATATGGAATATTATACATATGTTTTAGTAATGAAAACTGCAAAATAACTAGGTCAATACTTTGGAAATTCAGTTCCTTAGAGTGTCTCCCTGGTCCCCTAGGTGTATTACTTCTTCTGGGAAGACAAGACACTTATCTTCAAACATTCCTTCAACATTTTTGCTCCTATGGTAACTAAATATTACTTCAATTATTTGATCATTAAGCTAATCGCCATAATTTCTTGGACACTTACTGTCTTGCACTGCAGTAGATATTGAAGGTATAAAAAATGAGCAAGCATTGCTTTTCAGTGTTTTTCCTGGGGTCAAGTGTAGTATATCTGTTATTACCAATTTAATAAAAAGTGAATGAGAACCTTGCTATCGTGAAGCACAGTGTTGAAGGAGGCAGATGAACACATAAATAAAATATAATTTTCAAATTCATAACAAGATACATTAAATGCACATAGAACAGGGAGTGATTGATTGCTTTTATTCTCAGACTCTCCAAAGAAAGACATTTAAATTCTGTCTTGAAAGGGAACTTGGATAAATTCAGAGAGAAAATACAGGAAAGCAGGAGTACTAAGCAAAATCATTACAGAAGAATGAAATGTGAGAACAGGAAGACAAATGCAAAGAGGCGGGGCCTGCATCCAGGGCTGGAGGACAGAGGGTGAAGAGGGTTAATGGTGTGTCTCACGTGCCTTCTCCATAGCTCACATTTAAGCCACTGTTTGATAGGCCATGACTATGATATTGAACTGAAATATAATACAACAAGTAGAATAAAATATTAGAATGCAGTGAATGTAGAAAGGCTTACTTTATTTCATAACACGCTGTTTCCATTGTTTTGGTGCGTATGTTTATGAATGTACCCCCTACATGGATTTTAAGATTCATGAAATTGGCAGTCATGTCCAGCCTATAGCCTACCAAATTTTGCCTCTGGGTTTTTCTTAATGTTATAATGAAAAAAAAATTAAAGGGAATTTTAGGTTTTATATATATATATATATATTATTAATAACTATACTTTATAATTCACATGATATGTGGCCAAAGACTGGAGTCTTCACTCAAAAAAAAAAGGAGGACAAAAAATGATGGGTCACAGGTTGCACTTGCTTGACCTACTGTGTCATGATGAGCAGTTTGAAAATAATTCTGGAGCATATGGACATGTAAGTGTTTCAGTGCATCCTGTTGGGGTGAGCCTCCTGTTGGGGTGAGCCTTGGAACAGAGGCTTCAATATAGCTATTGTAATAGTCAAAGGAAAACAAATTGGGAGCTAGAATTGAAGCTGTGGTATTGGAAATAAATCTGGACATCAGGAACTTGAGAGACACTGGTAGACCATTATTAGAAGAAGGAAATTGGTTACTAACCAGATATAGGATGTTAGAAGACTGGCAAAATGAAAGATAACACCCATTTTTTTCAGCTTTGATAACTAGAGAGTAAAAAGGGCTAAACAGAGAGACATGGAGGGGGAAGAGGAAGTTAATCTTTCAGCATAATGGACAGGGGTTACTTGGGTAAGCCAGGGCAGTGCTACTTAGTACAAGCCCAGACTCTAGAAAAGAAGCAGTCCAGTTATATACTGTTGATTGGATTTGTAATCTGGTATATTATTACATCTGTATGTAATATCGTAAGTAAGTATTATTATAAAACACACTTTGTGTAATACCAGTAATGAGTCAATCAATGAGCATAATGAACACAGCTATGTAAAAGCGTGGGGAAGGAGAACTTAGATCCCCAAAGAAGACAGGAGTCTTGCTTACTCACATTTCTGTCAATCTTTGCTATTCTTTAATTGGAAGCTTGTGTTTAGCAGAATAAAATACTTGGTTTTATGTGCACAGCAATTAACAGATATTTTCACTGATTTTATAGAATTACAGTGTGTTGGAGTTTTGATGGAAAGAGTTTACTGAGTAGACGAGTTGTAATAAAGACACATGATATTGAGGTATCCATCAGCTACTATAAAAAAAGAAGCTACTAGCGCTCAAGTCTGAAAGGCAAAAGGAAGAACCACTGGTGCCTAAGTCACAGCTAGAAATGGGGATTTGGAGTAGTTCCCTGCCAAAGATAAAGTTGGAAAGAACTGCCCCATATTGATTCTCTCTTCATCTTCCAAGGCCCAGCTGGAAGCTTCCACTGGCCTAACTTTACAAGAAGCCAAATAAGTAATGTGGTCTACCACATGAGCCACTGGCATAAGGAAGGATGAATTTTGAGAGGCAGGGAGAGTAGCTCAGCAGTTAGAGCACTTGCCTAGTAAGCGCAAGGCTCAGGGTCGGTTTCCAAAGACCTAATCAGCTGGGTGTGGAGGTACATGCCTGTAACCTTACCCCTAGCACTCGGGAGGCTGAGGGCTGAAGCAGCAGGATTGCAATGCGATTGAAATCACCCTGGGCCACATAGTGAGTCTGGACCAGCATGGAAAATAGAGTGAGACCATGTTGAAAGAAAGAAAGAAAGAAAGAAAGAAAGAAAGAAAGAAAGAAAGAAAGAACGAAAGAAAAAGAATCTCAGAGGAAATGAAGAGAATTATTGAAGGATAATCAGTTTTCATCATCTGGAGTTGTGGTTACTAAATTAATTTCTAGATTGTAAATTCATTTCAGCTAAACTTAATTGGTTCTTGCCATTACAACCTAAAGCCAATGTTTATCTTTTGCATGATTAAATTTCAGAAGTTATATGTGAGGCTTCAGGTTCTGGTTTAGTATGAGAGGAACAAAGAATTCACTATATCCTAACTAACAACAAGTTAAAAAAAAAAAAAACTGAAGAAATTGAAAAAATCAACAGTTTTTAGAGTCATCGGAGAAGAGGTTATAGGTACAACTCCTGCCCTTATAATGGGAAACACACATAAGGGGACACTGAGAATCCCAACTTGCCAAAGAAGAAATTCACGAGAAGAACTCTCCACAGGAACCAGTATCAGTGCAGGTAAACCCAAACTGTAATTGATGAACTGCAGAGAGCTCATAGTAGATAAATATGAGAAGGAAAAACTCAAGGGAATCAGTCATGAAAAGCTTCCTCCCCTTTGGAATTCTACCTCCTATGAACTGTAGCATGTTTGTACTGTGAGAATCAGAGAAAAATCCCCATGGTCATCCTGCAGATGGAGAGTCTAAGTAATCATGTCAAAATATGCCAGGTCATTTTGTTCTTATTAGGGAGGCCTGTCCTCAAGAGGAGGTATTTTATCAGAGTCTAACTTCCTATGGGTTTATTAGAGCCCAGTTGACATGTGGGGAGAGAAATAACTCCAGGTCCCCCTCGCCTTCCAGATACAGGAAGGAAATACACATTATTGGCATGCTCTACTTTATTTGTACCAACTGGGGCTAGGGAATGTGTGCTCAGAGTTACCCTGTGAAGGCCACAGTCCAAGGGCACAAGTTCCTGAAAGACTAAAACGTAATCACATCGTCATAGAACACTTTCCTTTCTCTAACATTTTATTATCACAATACAAAAGCCCTGCTTATATAGTGCATCCTGCCGGGCTATCAAAAAAAATTTTTAAAAAGATAAAGCATACTATAGGTAAAATTCACAGTTTAAAGAAACTGAAAAATAACATCAGAATCAGACTGAAATTTGGCATATATGTTAGAATTTTGAGACATATATATATATATATATATATATATATATATATATATATAATGATTAAGATACTCAGAGATCTACTGGGAACAAAAAACACAGCATAAAAAACAAGTGGTAAATGGCAGCAGAGACAGAGGAAGAGAAATTCTAAACAATAACAATAACATTCTGGAGATCAAAAACACACTAACAGAAATGAAAAATGCCTTCAATGAGCTTATCAGTAGGATGCATAAGCTGAGGAGATGTTCTCTGAGATTGAAGTCAGGCCAATAGAACTTCCAAAAGGAAAAGTAAAGAAAGAGAGAGAAAGAGAGAAAGAGAGAGAGAGAGAGAGAGAGGAACAAAGGACCTACAATAAAATAAGAGATCTAGAGACTATACGCAACTACAACAATAGAACAAAAAATGTAACATACAAATATCGGGACCACAGGAAGATAACAAAGATAGGAAGAAGGCACATGCAGAGCCGTGATGACTGAGCATTTCTCCCAAACACGGAGAAACAAAGACAGAAAGAAAGATACTGAGAATTCCAACTTACTGAAGGACAAATGCAAGAGCAGAACTCTCCATGGGAACCAGTGCCAGGATAGGAAAGCCTAAGCTGAAATTGATGAATTTGAAGTTAAAAACATAATACCATTTACATTAGAACTCCTAAAATGAAATACATTGACATAAATCTCACAAGGTATGTATCTGATCTACATGAAGAAAACTATAATCCTCTGATAAAGAAATTTAAGAACTAAGTAACAGGTGATATAATCCATGTGCATTAACAGAAAAATTCAGTGCTACAGGTTAGCAATTCTTAACAATTTGGTCTGTAGGTTTGTTGCAACACTAGTCAAAACCCTAAAAAATTATTTCGTGGGTATAGAAGAAAACTGGTTCTAAAGTTTAGATGGGGGTCAATGACCACAGTATTAAAAACAGTATTGAATAAGAAAATAAAATTAGAGGACTTCCATAACCCAACTTGAGGACTCACTGTTAAGTTCCATTGCTCAAGACACTGAGCTATGGGCAAATGGATGAGCAAGTGAGTGAACGATTGGACACAGTAGGGAGCCCAGCCACAAATCCATCTAAACACTGTCAACAGTTCTTTGGCAAAGTAGCAAAGGAAATACAATGGAGGAATAATCTTTTCAGCAGAATGTGCTGAATAATTAAAGAGAAGCAAACAAATTGATGAATCTAAACATGGACTTAACTTTCCACAAAATTGCTTTAAAATATACCACAGGTTTAAATGTAAAATGCAAAACCATAAAACCTTAGATGATAACATAGAAGAAAATCTAAATGTTATGGGCTATGGTGATAACTTACTAGATATAGCAATAAAGTCATAATCCATGAAAAAGAATTTATAAGCTATGATTCATTAAAAATTAATAAACTACTCCATGGAAAAACTGAGAGGACAAGTTACAGACTGGGTGAAAATATCTGCAGAAGGCATATAGGAAAATTAATGTTACACAAAATGTAGATTTTTTTAACAACAGCAATAAAAAGTGGACAATCTGATTAAAATGGACAAAAGTCGCGAGCAGACAACTCATTACAGAAGTAGACAAATGACAATGAAATCTACATGAAATTCTCACGAACGTATGTTAACCCAAAGGAGTTCAAAGCTTGTCTCCACTCCAAAACCTGCACTTAAGTGTGTATAGAAGATTTTATTAATAATCACTTGAACTTGAAATTATCTGAGATGTGCTTTATTGAGTGAACAAATAAATTAATTCTAGTAAATCCAGACAATGGGTTGGTGTCATTCGCCACTAAAAAATAATCAATGAGCTCTCCATGAAAAGTTGCCGAAGACCCTCAAATGCATACCGCTGAATGAAAGAAGCCAAGCCGGAAAGGCTACCAAGTTTGTGATCCCAACCATATGACATTCCAGAAAAGGCAAATCTGGGTACATAAATAACAGCATTGGTGGTTCTGATTAAAATTGGGGATTAAAAACAGAGGCAAGAATGAGTAAGTAGAGCACAAAGGATGTTTTCAGAGCAAATGAACAATTCTATAGAACTCTATCATGCTGAATATTTGTCACTCTAAATGTGTCAAAACCACAGAATGCACAATCTCAAGAGTGGGCACTAAAATAAAGTGTGATCTGTGGGTGGCTCATATGCAGAAATGCTCAGCTACATTCCTGGACATTGTCAGTGAGGGAGGCTGTGTGTATGCGGAGGCGAGGGTTACTGTTCCTTTTGGTCACTTCTTCTGTGAACCCAAAGAGTGTATAAGAAATAAAGTTGATTTTTGCTAGTTCTGCATGATTTGCATTGTGGGGGAAATGGGAGTGAGTACTCCTGGAAGCCCAGGCAGGCCCACTTGCCCTGATGTGAGGTTTGGAGCACGGCTCACTGGAGGAACGTAGTGGGAATAGGTAAGGGACAGCCGTTCCCAAGTTGCGACCGGACCAAGTGGAGCCATAAATGACAAATAGAATCAAACTGGGAAATGTACGTAAATCAATAATTTCACTCATACACCCCTAATTAAGATAAAAGCCACCATCGATCATTTCAGAAGACAATTTATAAGTAGTATTTTTTAGTTTGGGGAGTAGTATGATTTAAAGTGCAGCTGGCAAAACTCATATTAATAGCCCTGACATCTCTCCGTAAATGACTCCTGGGAACTTAATAGGTTAGACCATTTTAAAAAGATTTCCTTGTAAGTTACAACCTTATACATATTTCTGGGATTTTGAGTCTTTAATCTTAATGAAAACATGAAATTCAAAAAATAAAAGTTCATCTTTATTATCAAACAAACTTTTTAAGGAAAGAAAACAGTTTTGATTCATTCAAACACAATTTACTTTTTAAAACAATTCCATAGTCTTACCAGTCATTTAACTGAATCCAACCATTAACGGAGTGGAAGAATGGGAAAAGACCATACGTTGTCACATCAATTCTGCCAGGTTGCAAGTTTAAAATATTAATTCAGCAATCAATTTTTTTTACCAGGAAGTTGAAATGTTTGACAATTCTTTGACCCAGTTTGAAGTCTTGTGTGGTCTGAATTTGTGTGGCCATTCATCAATACTATGATTCATCAGTGGTTTCGGCTTCCAGCACACCAGAAGATTTTAACTTGGGCATTGCTGGGAGTTATTCATAAAGTTGGCTTCTCTGCTGTGTGGAGGGAAAAAATCTGAGCATAAACTATTATATTGCTATGCAGCTATAAATGTTTACAGAAACTGAGGGGTTTAACATTTTCAGTGACTACGGTAGTCAGCGATATCTAGTATGTTTCAGGATTCAGTGTACACAGTCATTTCACGAAACAAAGAGGTGAGCCTTTTGGAAATCCAGAAAATACCTTTGGATGGAGGAAACCTAATGGGAGATGAGGGAATCTCACTCTGAAAACTCGCAATATGACTTCCCTCTCATATTTGCATAACATCATAATGTATTATATATCCCTATATGTAATATATCGTATATTTATATATTTTAATAGAAGTTTTTCTCAACAAATTGTCCCATTGCAAGTTTGAGACCCAATGATTACATTAATAAATCTATAAACAATAGATGGCTTTTACTTTTACTGTCCATGTCCACAGGATTTTTAATCTAAATGAAGAAAATGCGTCAAAGAAACAAACCCACTCATGGTTAGCTTAATTTTATACAGCATGAACAAAAGATAGAAAATTTAAATCTATTATTTAGACAGATTTAAAAACATAATTTGATACTTCTTTAGAAGGACCAGTAAGAGATGCATTTGTAGTTTGTTTGACAAAGGAGAAGGACATATGGAGTGCTCTAGTTTCCTTCTGGCTTGCAACTCCTCCCCTTACAGTGTAAGAAGCCATACAGAGAGACGCATAAACATATGGGTACATAATCCAGTATTTGTGGAAGCCACGAGAGCAGTTTTCACTAAATAAAGAGCCATTCCCCTTGTCGTATCTGGAAGGTGTTAGGGATGTGTATCAGTCTGACTGACCTCGAGTCCCCCGGATATTCTGGTTTAGAACAAGCCCTTTTCTGTGTCGTGTTATGTACTTCTTCAAATGAGCTGCAGTTCTCTCTCCAATAAGAACTGGAGTGTCAGAAGAATGTCCGAGCTCTTTGCGCCCTTGTTCGTGTGTCTTGCCAAGGCCCAACTTCATAGAAGATGTAAGAGTCAGAACTATTAGAGGTCCTTGGGACCTGTGGAGGACAGAATCCTCAGGGGTCTGACATACTGTGACATCACAGATCAAGTGTGCCTTAGTAAGAGAGCAATCAAAGCAATGAAAGGAAACCAGGTTAAGAAATTGCAATTTGTTCCTACAACATCCTGTCGTTTTTGGTTTTGTTTTCAGTGCTAGAGATTGAGCCCAGGGCCTCACACATGCTAAGTAAATTTTGGTCTATATGTTTATTGCACAGGCAAAAATAAATATTGTCTATAGTTTTGGTTAATCTGTGACATACAGAAAGTTCACCCTTATGTGCACACCAGCATTTCTCTAGTTAAAATAGTTGTTGAGATAAGTCAATGTATTTTCAGACAGAGTCTTTCTAGGTTGCCCAGGCTAACCCTGAACTTGTGACCTGCTACTGAAGTTGAAGCCTCTGAACTCCTGAGACTACAGGCATATACCATCCCACATGCAAGAACTTCTTAAATGATTGATGCATCAGCTTATCCAGGATGTTATTAAGGATGGGCTGGGAAAATACGATCATCAACACCCTCCTCTGTGTACATGTGTTTGTGCATGTGTTGCAAGTTTAAGAGTTTCTGACGTATTATTGGGAGTTTCCCTCAAGCACCAATGAAGAGATATTCAATAAATAGAGAATCCACCATTTCAAGTCAAAATTATATCTTGAATGGTAGCTTGGAGTGCTATTCCCATTAAAGTGGTCAGTACACTGATGAGCTTGACAAAGGAGGAACTGTAGAGGTCACCTAAAGATGTTTTGGGGTGCCAAAAACTTCTCGTAGGTGGTAATATCTGAACTGCATCTTGATAAATTGGTGAGATATCACTAGGCAGAAGTGCCCGAAAGGGCAGTTCTGGCAAAATATTCAAATGGGTGGTACTTAGGGAGGGTTCAGGAACAGAAAACTGCTATTTGGGAAGCTCTTAAACATATTCAAACATACCAATATTAAGGCAGATTAACAGGAAAATACTTTATTGAGATATCTATTTTTCTAATGTGTACCTCATGCTTTGATCAGTTAATACAGAAAACAAGAACAGAGAAAAAATGGAGACTCCCAGCTTATGCCCTGGTGTTCAGGCCCAAAATCCCCCTCTGATACTACTACCATCTTGGACGTGAAAACAACCAGAGCTGTGACTTTCAGCTGTAACGTAGTAACACAAAAAATTTATTCACCCAAGTCATTCATGTTCTTGTGTTTCCCAAACTTGCTCTCTTTGCAGGTCAAGGCCTGGAAAAGTAGATCTCGCCTGTGCTGAATATGTTGTGACTCTCTTCAGCAACGATTTTAACCAGAGAAATGCTGTTACGCACAAAAGACAGAAGTCTGTGTGTCGCAGATTAACCAAAACTTTAGACAGTGTTAATTTTCGCCTGTTCAGTGTGTAAACTACAGAAGATGCTGCTCCTGGGCAGCACAGGAACAGTTTCTTGTCTCTTACTGTCCCCCGCCCCCCCCACACACTGTGGTCGTAAGCTAACAGGTCTCTTCTTCACAACCTAGAAAACTGAAGCGGACTTTGAAAATGAAATTACGCAAGTATCCACACAATACATAACTTTAAATTAGATACTGTTTAAATTACTCTTCTCATTGTATTTTAAGAACTATAAAATATTGTGTGATTCCCAGGATAAGAATGATTCTCATTCAAGAAATTGTGGACACAGTTCCGTGCAGATGACGGAGAGTGCACAGACCTAACTTCTCCAAGGAGTTCTCTGGACTTGAAGAAACGGGGAAGCTCCTCAGGCCTCTGACATGGCAGTGCTGCTGCAAGAGTGCCCGCTGCATTGGGACGGAGACAAGGCTTCCTCACCTCCTCTGAGGGCACTCTGCCGGCCTGCAGATTTGCATCCCTGGCCCCCTGGATGACGGAGTTAGTGTCAGATCAGCAGGAGTGCTTCTTAGGGCTTATTCCAGCAACAAAGAAGTTCCCACACAAGTCCAAGTGGCCTGGAGGCAGGGCTCCCTTGATTGAAAACAGTGATCATTTTTAAAGTCCTTCCTGAATTGACATCCAATAATTGCCTGTGTGTGTTTCTTTTTTAGCATTGCTTGGCTCACACATTGTAAGTCATTATCTTGAAGTCTTCACTTGGACTAAAACTGAAAAAAAAAAAAAAGCAAATCTAGTCTGGTTTGCTTGCACACGATTAACCTTGCATTTCACACCAATTATAAATCTAAATAAAGCAGTTATCTACAATTGCAACATCCCTCTTATCCCTCAGCTAGATGACAGCTTCGTATTTCTCCTGAAAAGTTACTTCTCTAGCAATGTTTTCCGCTTAAAACCCAAAGGCAATGTTCTAACTAGGGATCCTAATTCTCAAATATCAAAGACTTAATCTTAAAGCTGCCTCTTTTCATTAAAGCACCTTTGACAGAGGAGGAGTCCCCAGAGCAGAGCACACAACTCAGGCCCGTGCTGCAGGCTTGTAACTCCAGCAGTTCAGGAGGCTGAGGCAGAACAATCATACCTTGGAGACCAGTCTGAGCAACTTAGCGACTTAGTGAGATGCTGTCCCTCCCCACCCACCCACCCAAAAAAGGTGGGGGCTAGGGGTGTATCATATCAGTGTCAGGCCCTGGGCTCAGTCCCCAGTACCACACGCACATACACATACAAAAACAAACAAGCAACAAACTTGGGGGCCTGCTGGACTGTTCTGCGTTGTAGAATAAGATCGGGACAGGGTCTGAGGTGCAGTGCTTTCTCCCATCCAGGCAATTAGCTATGTTCTTTGTACGTAGAATCTCACTGAATCTTTACAACTCTGCAAAGAACACATTACTCCTATTTTATGATAAAGCTGATGTTTATAGGTCTATTAACTTGCCAAAGCTAGGAAACTGGTGAAAGTACACTTATTAATAACACTATAAGCGAGTGAGACTACAATTAGAAATCTTGATAGTGTTATCTGAGTATTCTGAATCTAGAAGATCTAGTAAGGCTGGCGTTAGACAAACTCACATAATCAGGAAGGCTGCACCCAGGATGTGTGTGCATGTGTGAGTATGTATGTGTGAGTGTGCGTGTACATGTGTGTTCTTGCTGTTTGGGATTATTGTGTTGCAAACCCAGGATTCTCTGGATTTATAGTAGTCTCTTACTAAGGAGAAGAAATCATTATCACAAATAAACTAATATTTCATACAGTTTATTTGGGTCCATTTGCCACAAGCCAATTTGTGTTTTCTAAACTCATGACCTTGTGAGAAATCGTTATTGAATTTTAATGTATTAATCTCCGTACTGCTTATTCCATTTTCAAATTCTTTGTGTGGGGTATATATTCCCTGAAGGGTCAGATTCCTGTGTGGTCCATATATTCACCAAAGGTCGGATTTTGGACGTGAACGTGGCAGCTGTCCCATATAGACCCTTCCAAAAATCAACCAAACACAGAAATAAACAAATAAATCTTATATTTTATTGCGCTCACTTCCCAGTGGTCTTTTCCATTTATTTTCTCATCGTTGTCCCACAAATCCTTGAAAGATAAAAATAAACTTTCAACCAAAAGACCTGTTCTGCCTAATTTAACCTGTGGTTAAATTACAGTTGGCATTCTTCATGCAAAACGACCTTGGCAAAGGAGGCAAGTACAACTTATTTTCTTTAAAAAAAAAAAAAGCTGTTAGGCTTTTCTAAGTTCTAGGAGCTTACAGATTGTCGATTTTGAATTCATCAGAAACCCTTACATTGTCTGGAAATCTGTCTTTATGGCCACCCTCCATCCTTGGCACTGCTTCCTAAGCTCTGCCTTGTGTCAGATCTGTGGAGGCACTAGATTGTCCTAGGAGCGGGAGCCCAACTGTGAATTGTGCCTGAGAGGGATCTAGATTGCAGGCTCCTTATGAGAATCTAATGCCTGATGATCTGAGGTGGAGCTGAGACAACGATCCTAGCATCCCCACACACAGACTTCATCCATGGAAAGATTGTTTTCCCATAAAACTTGCCTCTAATGCCGAAAGGGTGGAGGGCCACTACTTTATACCATCTGGAAAAAACAAGCTGCTAGGTAACGATGATGAACAGTGCATGAAGGAAGAAATTTGGAGTTCCACGTTGTTCATTTTTCCTTTTGTTCTGGGTACTTTACCCGTTCCAACCCACCGTGGCCATGTGGAGGGGCTGACAATGACCCAACAGAGATGACCGGTTCTCTCTCTTTCCCCTTAGAATCCGGGAGAGCGCAATGAGCCAGTATGGAGGTCTCCGGTGGCGGCCAGCTGCCTGACACCCCAGTACTTTAGTAAAGACACAGTTAACTCCCCTTAGGAGATGGCAAACTAGCTGGTGTCGGGAGACATGTGGGACTTCTTCCCAGCCAAAAAACAAAACCCCTCTGCCGGGGACGTGGCCAGCCTGTGCCAGCTCCCAGGCCTCCCTTCCCAGGGGACGGTAAGTGAGCATCGCCCCGGCACTGGTGTTTGTTCCCCATCCAGCATTGCCGAGCTCCTGAGTATCATGGTGTCGGGCCGCAGAAAGAGAGAGACTGGTGGATGGATAGGAGAGACATGATGAAGAGGACAGCATCCTTCTCTGATCTCTTTGCTGATAGGAAACACAACCCAGTGGCGCCCGGGTTCTGCCCTGGCGAGTCAGGTCCGTTCAGCAGCTCAAGAAAGGGAGCAGAGGCCAAGGGCCCGCCACTCTCAGGCAGCAACTTCAGGTTTCGTTGCCGTCCTGAGAGGTTCATGCCAGCTGGGTCAGCTCCCTCTGAAGATCCTGAGGACACTGGATGCAGGGATCCTTTTCTCCCTTTCTTTCTCGATCTCTTTCTGTTTCTCTCTCTTTCTTTTCTGCTTCTTTCTCCACGTTCTGCACCTTTCTCTCTGTTTGAAAGTTTTCTTATTTGTATGATCAAAAAAAGTGTCATCTTGAATTTTGTTTCTAAAAAGTCAGATAAGTGTAGAAAATCATCTACAAAATGACTCTTCGTGTTCTATAGTCCAGGCTCCAAATTTTAATTCTTCAATCTCAGGTAACTACAACTAACACATACGTAGTTTTTTTTTTTTTTCTTTGCATCCAGAAACAAATAAAGCACGTGTGGTGTGTGATCTGTTTGTTCATAGCATAGTAAAGGTTAATAGTACAGGATTTGGAGCCAGGCTGCCTGGCTTTGGATCCCAGCTTTACAATTTATTAGGACTATGAGCAATTTATTTTGACTTTCTGAGACACAAGGGGCCATTGACATGCTTATCTGGTAGAACCCTCGACAAGGAAGGCAAATCACATGTTTAAAATTGTACCTGGCACATCACAATTAAATAAGTGCTGAGCATTACTATTATTTTATTGTTACTACAATTGATACCCTTATTATCAGTCTTTATGTATTGCTCCTTTTTAAGCTTATAAAACATGTCGGTTTTTAAACTTATCTTTCTTTTATTTGATAAACAGGTATGAAGTCTCCCCATGTAAATAAATCTAGTTCTGCCTCATTCTTTTTAAAAAGCCATACAGGGTTGTAGATAGAGCACATACACTTTAAAAATTCAACTGGATTCCTACTGATTGGTATTTGGGTGTTTCTGGGGTTTTTTGTCCAGTAAATAATGCACATAACTTTTTTCTTCATGTATCTCAATGGTAGATTTCTAACAGCATAATTGCATTGTAGAAACCAGTATTTTGTACATTACTATTTTCACTTTTAACACTTGAAATTTTAATCTTTCCGAAACTTATCTTTGATATACTGTGAGGTGAAGGATCAGCTTTATTTCTTTGTACATTTATGACCAATTATGTAAACATTACATATTAAATATAGCATCATTTCACACACTTGAAAGAAAGCCTATGTGTAATATATGAAATTTTGAATCTGTTTTTAATCTTTATTCTATGTCAATGACCTAGACTGTTATTCTTGTACAAAATACATATAGAAGTCAAAAAGTAAAAATATATTAATTTCAAATGTCAAAACATAATTTCACAAAGCTCAACAAGCATTGATGATTTTTTAAAGAAAGACGTTCTGGTACAGAATTTAATAGATACTTCTGTGATGATTTCTATGTGTGTGCATATTAGTAGGTGCTCTCACTAGGATCCCACTCAGGAGGTCAGGGACTCTTGTTCACTTTGGTCACCGCCCCCCTCTCTCTGTCTCTGTGACTTTGTGTGTTATAGTACTTTGACACATAGGCTCTCAAATATGCTTTGAGCAAGTGAATGGATACATGAAAAAAATATTGTTCAAAATTAAGTGCTCCAAGATATGATATGCTTTAATATTTGAGTTTTCTTTCAAGTCTTTTTTATATGGGTCAACTATACATTAAAAGGCATATCATTTTTTTCTTTTGTAAGGGAAAGATGTTCTAATGTGCCTTTTATTTGATATTCTTACCACATAAGAAGACTTTTGAAATTTAATTTTGTTACCGGTTCTTGGTTGAATCGTGTCATTCTAATAATTTTCAGTGATTGTCTTGTGTTTTCTGGGCATTCAATATAGTGCATAATGATAATTTCTTTATTGATTTATATCTTATATTTGTTCCTTAATTTTGTCTCTTAGTATTTGCAAACAATATTAAATACAAGACTTACAGAAGGATTAGAGAGGGCATCTAATCATCAGTAAGAACTGTTTCTACTGGTTTACTATTGACATATTTATTACATGTGTTTATACTACCATACACACATAATCACACATACATAAATTGTCACAGAAATATCTATCAAATGCTGCATTAGTGCTTCTTTCATTAAAAATTATCAGATTCTTGAATTTTTGTTAAATCATATTTTAAAGTATTTGGAGTGAGTGTGCTTTTACTTTTTAACTTAACTATATGATAAGTTATGTGGTTCGCTAACAATGGATTATCTTTTCATTCTTGAGAGAAAACTATTATGTTGTATTTTTTAAGGTGCTGCTGGACTGTGTTTGACAATATTTTTATGGTACTAGAATTCTATTTGCAAATGAAATTGATCCATCTAGCATATTTTCTTTACCACTTGTTTTCTATTTGAGATGCATCAACTATCAGAAATGATTTATATCTCATTTTTCTCCATTCTTTCTCTGACAAAAAGCCCTTTTTTTCCCCACTGTGGTTGTATTTTAATAGGGCAATTTGGTTCTTGATATTTCTAATGGACTTGGTTTTTCTGTAACTCTTTGATCAGGATCTTTAATTGATTTCCTTAGCTTCGAAATGGCAATCTATTGTTTTCTTGACATTTTTCATGTTTAAATTTTTGTTCTGTTTAAGCCACGGAAAGAAGAACATTCGCCACAGGAGGAGTTCTGTTCCCTGGCTCACAGCACCTCAAGGCAGGCATGCTCATTCACAATCCTCTCGCTGGGAATTTTGAACTCTGACCTTCAGAAGGGCTCCACCCAGGGCCTCTCTTCCCTGCTGTGCGCTCAGCCATGACACTTCCACAGCTAAAGCCTCCTATGGGAAAAGTATTTACACCACGCTGCTTTTATTCCCTTGGAGAGTCTGTTGTCAAACATTTTTCCAGCACATTTATTACTTGTCACAGTATAGATGGAGACATTGTGTAATTAGTTATTATCATAGATCTCTTTTCAGAGTCTGTAAAATCTATTAGATCCTCGTTATGCTGAATTCCCTGGACATTCTCGCCAGCTTTCCCTGTCTTCTTCCTTAATGTGGAACCAGGGGAAATCAGGCTCTCTTGGGCTTTTCTTTTCCTGGATAGCTTGGAAGAATTGGGCAGGCAGCACCTTTCCCCACTTCGTAAGCAGCGCTGTTAGGCCTCATCTTTGCTTTGCCCTCAGTGTGCATCACAGCCTGCGAGGTGTTTAGGTCACTTCGAGGGCCAGAAGATCCTTCTCTCCACCTGATGCATTCAGAGCCTAATAGGTATCTCCCTGTGCTCTCACCCTCTCTTTTCACATGGCTCTTCAGAGTCCTCCTCCACTCTGGAGCACAGGGAAAAGCTAAGTGAAAACCACAGTTGTGGCCACAATGTAGCCTAGAAGTAGAAGCAGCAGTTCAATAACTCAGCTACTTTGTTTGTCCTGTCCTTTGGGCACCTTCCTCCCTTAAAATTCACTCACTCATCTGGTTCTTGTTTATTTTCTCTTATCTTCTCTTACCTGTTTATTATTGGAAATTACTCAGGGGGATGCTGATTCTCTTTTCTTGTGTATGTTTTGTTTGATGGCACGTTTATTTTTGAGACAAGGTTTCTCTCTGTAGTCCATGCTGGTCCTGAATTAGTTATTTATTCCAGGTTGGCCTCAAACTCACAGCAATCCTCCTGTGTCAGCCTCTTGAATGCTGGAATTTCAGGCATGTGCCACTTAATTTTTATATGATACTACAGGATCAACCCAAGAAGATCTCATGCATACTATGAAAGTGCTCCAACCACTGACCTCCCAGACCCATGACTGTGACTCTCCACGTGGGAATCTTCCCTACTTTTCATTTGTGTTTGTTGGAGTCTCTGATAAAGCCTTGAAATATAAAGGAAGGACTTCTAATTTCCAGAGCTTTCCTTTTATCTCACCATCTTCTGCCCAGGAACCTGTATGCTTCCTTTTGTCTAATACTTCCATAGCTCAAGGGGGCTCAGTGAAATTTTATCCTGAAGCATCTTACTTATCTACCTATGACTGACACTGAAGGTCATATTTAAGAGTCACCCTAACTCCAGTGATTCATAATTCATCTGTCTTTCTTTTCTTCATTTGATTATTTTTCAAGTTCTATGATCTTAACATTGTGCCTTTTTTGCAGGATTGTGTGTGTGTGTATCTGTTTTATGATGTGTGCTCATTTTAAGTTTATTTTGTTAGATTATAGGAAACCAATGTGATGTGAACCTTTGTCCATATTTTCTGCATCCTTCTTCTGGCCCCACTTTTTAATGATAGTGATTAAAGAACAAAAAGGGTACATATATATATATATATATATATATATATATATATATATATATATATGTGTGTGTGTGTGTGTGTGTGTGTGTGTGTGTGTGTGTGTGTGCATGTGTTTACATAAGCACATATTTACACAAATATGGATATATTTGCATATGTAATATTACTGGACGTGCAATATATAATTGAATGGGTGGTTTTTTGTTTTTACCATTCTCAATTTACTCAAATAGAGCTAATTTAAGTGGAAGAAACAGCATGGCTTTGGCTTTGGCTTTCTGTCTGGTATAATTTCACAAAAACCTCTCAAAGGGCTGAAAAACTTGGTTTGCATAGGAATTTTTCTATAAAGAATACTATGGTCTGTTGACTGTACATAATATTAGAAACTGCATACAATTCATTAATCTAGACATCATGGAAGCTACCAGTATGGCATCTCTGACCACACCTTGAAGTACACACATACAGGTCAAATGATTTTTATCTACAAAGAATACAATGCTTTGAAATCAATTCGTCAATGATGATAGGTTTTGTTAAATTTTGTCAGGCTCTACTACTTTGGGCTTTTCACACATTTTGTCTCAAATAATCATCATGAGATGAGAGAGTCACAAACCCATGTGACCAACGTGGAATTGGAGGCTTGGAGCGGTAGGAGAGCTTCCAACAGCCCCAAGGGTAAGGAAGGGAAACATGGACTTTTAGTTGATCCTTCAGTGAACTTGCCTCATTGTTCTATTCCATTCTGGAAGAGTTAAGAACCCATACCTCACTGGTGGCTGCAACTACTCTGAGCGCTATCTACATGGCCATGGTCAGTTACATTTGAGGCCCCTGTATGAGATTGATCTTGTTAATTGTATGCTGTTTAGAGGCTATGAGGGAGTAAAAAAAAATAGGTCAACAGTAGTTAAGTTTAATGACAAGAAACAATAGTAACGAGTTTTATTGCCTGATTTTCACAAACTCAGGTTTTTACACAGATAGCCAAATTGACTAGGATAGGAACTTTGTAACATTTGTTAATATCTGAGTTGCAAGTGTCTATTTGCTTAGCTATGAATTTAGTCTCGTGAGTGTCTACACATGAATCGTGTATGTTTGTTTGGTTCATGGTAGCAGTCTTAAGAAGTGGGAAAAGGAAGAAATAAAACCTTTCTTCTGTTCTTTCACCTATACATTTTTTCCCTGAACATGATAAAGCTGATATTGTTCATGAGATTCTCTATTTCAAATAAAATGAACCATTCAGATGCTGATCACATGAAGATAGTCTTGGACATTTAGTGCAAAACAAATGTACCGTGTACTCGGAGCAATGCTGGAGTGTAAGAGCAGGCTTCACTGGGTCCACGAGAACAATTTAATGTAATAAACAGGGAAAGAGTCCTTTTAAAGGATAATTTAAAGGATAATTGACCTTTTCCTTGTCTCTTCTCTCCAGAAAGATTACATTTAGTGTGCAACAAAGAGAAATGGTGAAATATCAGCACTGTCCTTGAGGACGAGTTGCCATGAACAGTTGGCTTCCAACAACTAGTAAGAAGCACAGAGAAAAAGCCAGATGTAGAGTCTTTAATACCTAATGGAGCTTCCCACTGCTCCCTCCAGTTGGAGAGAAAGATTGAGCCAGATTTAAAGCCTAGGGGACAGAGCCAGGGGGTCAAGGCACAGGGAGGTCTGGCCCGAAGGATGATGACAGGATGGAGGAAATATCTGCACAGAACAGATACACCCTAAAACAGTCATCATCCATTTAGCATCTCTATTTCGGACGACCTCTTCTTATTAAAACATTCATTCTCTCTGGGGAGGCTCATGGAGGACTCAGGAGAGGTACGGCTTTGTTGTAGAGCGTAGTCGGAACTGTTACTTCATAGTAATTGAGAACACATCACAAGGGCATCATTCCTTCCAATGTTTTCATAATTTTCCCCCTATGTAAGGTTGGCCAGGATGAAATCTAGACAGAAAGGTCATGACTAAACAGAGAAAGGAATAGTGAGCTATTATTACCTTGCTTAGAGGTTGGATACAAAAACCGTCAGACAGTTCTGGCCACAAAATGTGCAGTTTGATCTAAAGTTTTAGAAGTTTGCTTTTTTCTACAGTGTCAATTCATTAAAAATCCACTCTTCCACGTTCACGTTTGTAGACCTCCAAAGACTTTGAGTTTCAAAATTAGAGTTAAATTTTCAGGAAAAAAACTGAAACAGTGACAACCCTTAATGCCTGACAACCGGGATTTATTTGGCACAGGTTTATTTCGGTGATCTCACTTATTTGTGAGGAGTGCTAATTATAAAGGAATAAAACTCAGTCTCCGTTGTAATGGGTTTTAAAATGTCACTAAGTGCAGACATTCCCTTCTCATTTCCTTTAGGTGAGAGAGGTAGACAACTCTTGTGCTCCATGTATGTTGACATTACTGTGATTTATCTGCCTTGGGCCACACACTATCCAACGAGTAAAGCACTAATAAGGAAAAGCAATTTCAGTGCCCAAGAAGTGACTTTAGCTGGGCTCGGTTTCAAAAACACCATTGCCACTTTGAATTCTAGTAAAAGTACACATGGTCAGGGTCCACTGCACTGAGTTGTAGCGGCCCTTGGTCTCAACAAAGGGAGCATCAATCTGAGCAAAACCAAACTCTTGCCAATGATAACACAATCAGTCTCTTTTGTCATCTAGAGCAAATTACTAGATATCCGTTTCCAAACTTCACTCACTAGTGGAGATTCTGTGCTTCACAGATAAATTTTCTTGAGGCTGAAGACCAGAGGGAAAAGTACTGCAATGTTATGGGGAGTGAGAGGGAATACACAGGAATAAAAGCACTGTAATAATAAGAAAATGAACAGATGACCAAGTCTGACGACACAGGCCTATGACACCAGCACTCTGTCATGCTAAGGCAAGAGAATCTCAAGCTTGAACACGACCTGGGCTTAGTGAGATCTTAACTCAAAGAAGTCAAAAACCAAAAGTGGACTGGATATGTAGCCTAGTGCAAAGGCCCTGAGATCCATCTCTAGCATCACAAATGAAAAAATATATAAGAAAAATTTTCTTTCCAGTTAAACAGTCAAAAAGATATGTAGAAATATATGATGGATTTATAATAACCTTATTCACATTCACGTGATTTGGGATGAGTGGGTGAAATGCATCTAATATGCACAGAGAAACAAAGATAAAACGTAAAGTTTTCAGCAACAGTTAAGCCCCTCCTTTGAAGTTATTAGCATTCCTGTTCAAGATGGTCATTGAGGTTTAAATCTAAAATGACCCCCACAAGTCTCATATGTTTGCAGGATGACTGGATCGTGGGGACGCTGTGCTCAGCAGTGAGTCCTTTCATGGACAAGAGCTTGTGTTGTTGGGCGGTGCGGACGTGTTGCGAGGGTGGGTCTCCGGGCCTATAACCTCGAAGGACGCAGTGTCTCCCCTTATCTCAGTGCTTCCTGGTTTCCACGGAAGAATAAGGTTCCTCCTCCAGGCCGTTCTGCCACTGCCTTCTCTGCCTTGAAGCTGGCCAGCCGTGCATGGACTCAGACCATGAAACCATGAGCTAAAATAAACCTCTCCCCATTTAAGTTATGGGTGTCAGATATTGTGTCTCAGTGACGGTGGAAGTGACAACACAATGGCAATCGCAAACAATAAAATAAAGATAAATCAAACTCACGAGATAAGAATCAGCTATCACATACAGATGTTACAGATGTTAAGAGATATTGGTTCATTTATAAAAGGAAGAAACCCTAACCATTTTTCTTGTTTTGTTTTTCCTTCTAAAAAATTACAAAGCTACATTTGCCATGACTCTGATTTATGGGAGGGAAAGCTAATGTCATCCTTCTTCAGCCTTGAAATAGTTTTTGGATGACTTGCTGGCTCTCTTTTTATTCTTATACATTTGGCATTAATTGTTCTTAAGGTTTGGATGAGGTAGGAACCAGGAAGAGACATTGCGCTGTATCACTCAATAAAGCATTCCCTGAGCAGCCTGTTACATGGCCTGCTGGGTATTAGTGGAGCACTGCTGGGATTTCAAGGGTGTCTTCTCTGGAACAGCAAGCAGCATCACAGAAGAGCCAAGATGGCGACCTGCAGGTACTTGGCAACATGGGCAAATCTGGAGCTCTGTAGTTGGGAGATAATAGCTCTAACTGTAACATTGGCCTGAGGAACACCGGGTCCCTAATGCTTTCTTGCAAGTGCTTTCCACCTTTAATTTAGATATTTCAAGGGAAATTTAGTCCATATGTTTTGGATTCATTTGAACTTAACTCATAAATATGCTTCATCAAGGACTGCCAAGCTCTGTGCTCACTGGAATCAAGTGGTTTCATGGGACGACAGTACAGACATAGGAAAGTAAGTGTTCAAGGGCTCATCACCCAAACAAGGCAAAGAAATCCTCAGGTTCAACCACATAAATAATTTAATCTTTGAGGAATAATTTACCCTACAACATTGTCATGGCAAAATAGCCCACTTGTGACTGTTGGGGACACATACAGATACACATGAAATCAATATATACCATCTCTCAGGAAATATCACAACACATAATTCTCTCTTTCTCTGTCTGTCTCTGGTACATACTTCTACCATGGGGTTTCTGCAAAGCCACTAGCTAAGAATCCTTATACCTTTTGGGTACTAACATTATGTCATATAATTTTCACCAAGTTTACTTTCTTCAATTTGTATTGCTGGAATAACATTTCCCAAATATAAAATGTTATTATATCATAACATTGAATATGATTTTCCAAATTAAATATCTTCTCCTTTACTTTTTATGGTACCGAGGATTGAGCTTAGGGCTTTCACATTAAGCTACAACCCTAGCCCATTTTTTATTTTTGATTTTGAGACAAGGTCTTGCTAAGTTGCCCAGGATCGACTTGAAAAATATAATCTTTCTGCCTCAGTTTCCCAGACTGCTAGGATTTTAGGATTGCACCACCAGATCTGGCTCTAGTATTGCTGACATTTTATGCATTCCTAGGTGGATGAATCCTACAGATTATGAATCTGAGTATTCACTGCATGGAATAACGCAAAAGTAGGTATTTCAATGAAAATACTGTTGTAGATCTTATACATTAGTACTTTTAACATAAATATTACCAATTCAAGATGACCGATTTCTATACATTTTAATCAAATGCTGTCTCTCAAAGCAATGCATGTTTTCATATTTTGTGTAATATAATACATGTGTTAAAGTTTTCACAAGTAAAAAATGAGAAATCTATGCCCATTTCTAAATCAGTTCAAAATTTTTATGCCACTGGCACCAAATACCTCACAAACACATTTCAAATTTTAGAGAAACTTTGATGTGGTTGTTTTCTTCACACCCTCATCCTATAGAAGGTAAGAGGAGAAAGAGTGGCCAAGGGCTATTTCAGGTGGATTTCAGGGCACTTCAGGAGGGACTCATACTGAATTTTCACTGCTTAGTCAGGACGGACAGCAGCACCACTATGAGCGAAAACCCAGCAAGGTCAAGTTAAGATGACTTGTGCCCATGTTGCCACTGGACAGCAGTCCCTTAGTATCTCTTACGTAGAGGATAAACTACAACAATCACTATGTGTGTTGGTTTGTGAATGTGAGAAGGAAACAAATAACAACTAGGCATATTGTGTACTAATATTAAATTTTATAAAACCATCTTGAGCCTATCGAGCAAAGACACTTGACATCTGCCAAAGAATTACATTGAAAAGAAGAAAAGGAAAATAATACTGAGGTTGCATTTTCCCTTTAAGAGGAGAGTACCACACGGAGTTTAGTTTTAAAGCTTCGGGTTCAAAACAGTGGAGGATTAATTCAGGTTGTTCTTCTTTTGTGCAGATACAGCTCAGTGACAGGTGAAGCTTACTTCCCTAGCCACGCCCTTTCGCTGTTGGAAACCCCAACCAGGAACTTTTGCAGGACTCAGTATGGTAACGATGCTTTGCCCAAGAGCCTAGTGCATTCATCCTGGTGGGTGTGGTGAATTTTTGAGGTATAACAAGCCTTCCGCAAAAGAAAAGAAAAGCAGAGACAAAAGGCAAAAGAGAGAAGAAAAGCCAAATAAGTGAAGAATGTTTATTGGTTTCCTAGCCGGAGAGAGCCGCCCAATCCCTCTCCTGGGTCCAGCGCAAGACAAACAAGGAAGGAACAGTCCCTCTTACCATGAAGAGCACCAGACTGGGACAGTCTCAGCCTGAGCAGCCAAAGCTGACGGGAGACTTGGCAAACTCCCGAGTGACTTCACCGACCCTTTCTTTATCCTTCTTCACCCACAGCCTCAAGGCAATGAACTACTTCTGAGATGCCAACCTCCACTCTCTCCAGAGCTACACAAAGCAACATTCTCCCCACTGGCATCTCATAACCTAAAACTTGACAGTTCCATTCCTTTCAAAAGGCACTCTTAACACTTAGAACACTTCGACATCTGCTGGACTGGTTTGACCATTTATTAGTCAAGAAAAGCTATTTGGTTTATCAGTCTTAATTTTTATCTCTTGCGACACCTTTATAAGATAGGAAGATCTGACATATATACCTCCGATTGACTTTATTTTCCAGTCACTTACAGATGACTGAATGTGATATTATTCAGCCCTGAGAAAGGTTCCTTTATTTTATGTACAGAAATGTCCTAAAGGCAATGATTGCGGCAGAAGCATGTTGAAGTGTATGTCCTCAAAGAGAAGCTCTTAGTAATGCAACGCGCTCTTAGTGGAGCTGGGAGCCACTTCATTCAAATCTAGTGCCTTTTCTCAGCCCTCTAAAGAGGGCTGTCATGGAAGATGGTAGGGGTAGGGAAATAATGTTTGAAGGTGGAAATTTCAGGGAGATCTTTGCTCAGAAAGCACACGAAAGCTATATGCAACTAACTCAACAAGGAAATCAAAACAGGATATCGGAAGCCATTGTGGAAAGGCTTTCACAAACCTGGGAATCTGTGTAATTGTCTTCTTATTTATGCCTGTGATGCTTGTATTGGGATCAGCAGTTGGCTCCTTGTCCTGAGGGGAAACACAGCTCTTGTTTATGAAATCTACTCTAAGTGGGGAGACCGAAGAGAGGATCCCCTTACCCAGCCTGTGGTAAGCATCACAGCAAAGATGGAATCATGGTGGATGCTTTCTAAGAAGAGGAATGCTGAGTAGGCCAGCCCTGAGGCAGAGAAGCAACACGGGCCAAGCGCGGGCTGAGCTGCCCTTTGTGTTGGTGTCACTAGTGGAGGGTGACCGCCACTGCTAGAGGAGGTAAAAGCTCATGAGGATGGGGAATGTGGAAAACATAAGAAAAAAGATTACTTCAGTTCTGCAATCCAGAAGGTTCCCCACTTTTAGGGTAGATAGTGGGTATTACATGAGTATGTCCATCAGGAATCCACCCTGTTCTTGTGGTAATGCCACCTTGATTGTTCTTGGGGAAGCACTCTCCACTACGCTCAGTTCCCCTTACTCCCAGCCTCACTGTGTACAAGTAGCTTACATCTCAGTCAGTCCCCTGGCCCAGCGCATGACCACAGGACTTGGTATAGAATTGAGCACGTAAGGGTAATCAAAATGTATGGTGAACATTTAAATTTTAAGAATGTGTTAAATGAAGAAACGCATCGTCATTAATCCTTTCCAAAATACTTTGAAGTTTGAACACAATTCTAAATCGAATACACTCATCCCATTGTTTTGGCAACTTTTAGAAGCAGCTCTGGAAATTTCCTCTACGAAGTGTGAGCAAAACTACAGGGAACGTCGCTGCCATGTGCCACCCAAAAGGAAGGCAGTGTCCTCCAACAGTCCAAATTTTTCTCATCTATCTTATTCATGAAATCTGTCATCATACTACCTCTGGCTCTTCTAAAGTCAAATAATCATTCAAAGTCAACACTTTACATCAATTCAAAGCATCGAGGCAGCCAGGGCACCATAATTAAAGCTGCTCAAGGCCAGAGCCACTTCAGAGGAGGGTTGTGAGAATGCTTGTGTGCTTGAGGCAATGGCTGAGCTCACGGGAGCCAATGCAGGACAGATCTTCTGAAACTAAAAATGAAAGAAAGAGAAAATGATAAGTTATAGGAAGATATTAGAAAGAAAATATTAGAGGAAGATATTAGTTAGGAAAACATAATGAAAAACATCAAAGTGGGGGAAAGAATTGCAACAAATAACAAAGATTAATTTCTGAATATGCTTAACTTTTTGCTAATTCAAGAAGAAACTACTCATTTCCTATCAGAATCTTAACCAGTTTCATAATTCTTGGGTCAAGAAAAAACATTTTGAAAAAGTCAGCCCAGGAAACAGGATTTCTTACTATCTGTTAATGTGAAAGAAAGTTGTTTAAACCTTTCTAGAAAACAATTAGTTTGTAAGCATAAAGAACGTTTGATGGCTCATGCTTTTGACGCAGTGAGTCTGCTCTGGGATATGTCCTGCGGACGTGAAAGCAAATTAATAAGAGTAAAATTGCTCAGATAGCTTTTTGTAAAATAACAAAAATGAGCCTACCTGAATAAATATGTTGTGGTAAAGATATAGTGCAGGCCTATAATCACAGTACTGTTGGGAAGCTAGGCAGGAGGACCACAAGTTCAAACCCTGCCTGGGCAACTTAGCAACTTAGTGAGATCCTGTCTCAAAATCAAAATCAAAAGTGGCCTTAGGACATAGCACAGTGTGAAGGCCCTGGGCCCAATCCCCAGCACCACCAATAAGTAAGTAATCATGATGTATATTCAATCAAATTCTTAAAGTTATAAACTTAAGAACATTATAAAGACCATCAATCATCAAGTACAATACAGCTATAGCTTATATTTATTACTTATAAAGGGTAAATTTTATCTTTTTTTAAAAAATAGAAGGACTGAAGGAAAAAAATGAAAGACAAGTCTGTGGTTGGTGAATCTAATTTGTCTGCTATTAATATGACAACCACAAACAACCAGAATATTTTTATTTCTCTAATAAAATTATATGTTGTATGTACATGGACACATTAATTTTTTATTACATACAAGTTTTCTTTATATAAATAGCACTTATTACGTATACAGATAGCTGTCTTTATAATTGTATGTGTTCTGTTTAAAATTAACCATTAAATTTTTTCAAGAGTGTTTTTGAGGCATATTTTACACCAGACTTGCCAGGCTGAGTTGTGAATAATTTGTTTATATGGATTACTTTTGTCACTTTGGCTGTTTATGGAGGAATGTGGAGGGGATTACTTCTCTTCCATGAGTCCTTTCATAATCATTTTTGGAAGACTTTGAAGAGAAAAAAAATTAAAATATGTGACTTTGAAATAATGTGTCATTCTTGTACTTTGAACTCTCTTGGTCAGTATGTGTGGACGCAAAAACAAGCAAAAATACTTGCACTTCTTAATCTCAGTTTGGTCATAGGGATTATGAGAATAATCATAGAATGGCCCAGTAAGGGTGGCCAGCGTGTAGTGAGCACCCTGGATGTGGGCTCTGCTGGCTCTTGCCTCCTTGCTGGCACCGCAGGGCAGGCCACAGATGTGGGAGAAGCCCGCTGCCAACTCTGTGGCTGGGCCCACTTCCCAGATGGCCTCCTCCCTCTGCCCAGGCTGTGTTTCACTTCAGGAGAACATGACCTGGACACGCCCAGGGCAGAGGCATCCATCCAAGCAGCTCGGATGGCCGACCACATGATTCGAAATGGATGCCTTTGTAGGCTGTGTGAATCACTTATTGATAGCCATAGTAGATGAAGAATTCCCACGCTGCAGGCTCAGACATTGTTTGACACTCAAACACAAATCCAGCACATGGAAAGCCATTGCTTGCCCTTGTCGGTCATGTCTGGAAGTGGCCTGAACTTCCCACGCAATGGGCTAATCTGCTAGCATTCTGCTGAGCTGCCCTTGCTGGTCCTGCCTGGGCCTTGTCTGGAGATGGCAGAGGGTTGGGAAGGAGGGAGGAACTGGTGGACAGATGAGTAGAGTTTTTGCTTTAATGCATTATGTTTTTTAGGAACTTTTTTTTTAAACAGCATCTGCTATGTTCCAGAGATGAAGCTGAAAGTTCATCTTTAGGCAAGCGAATTGCCCGCATGGCTAATGTTCCTACAGTTCCCTTCTAAGGCCTCAAACTGTGGAACCATCTCAGTAAAGTAGACACTAAAGGCATTTTGCTCTGTTAAAATTTCACTAAAGGAGTGGTTGAAAGACATGCTGTATTCAACCTCTTTTGACTCAGGTGAAGGAACAAAGATGCTGGTTTCTGGATATTAGCAGATGGTCAAGATAATGAAAACCATGGAAGAGGAAGGGGCCTGAAGGCCACCCCTCACTCCCAAAGGCCGACCCCAGCTGCTCAGCTGGGCACTTTCTCTACCTGGCACCCCCTCTCAGGGGGACCGACCCCTTCATCTCTGTTCTTTGTGTGTGTTTTTCTATATTTAAAAACCTTTTGAATTTTCTTCCTCCAGGTTGAAGACAGACAATTTTCTTTCCTTCATAAGGGCCGGTGATTGCGCACTTTTGTTCTCGCCCAGGCTGGAAGCAAAATGCAAGTTCTTCCGATGATTTGATCATGTCTGTGTCATGGAGTAAGTGGCAAAGAGTTCTGAGTTCCAAGGCATACGCTGACGATCTTTGGAACGTCATTGGTATCTTGCGCTTACTGGCTATCCTAAAATTGATTTTTGTCTTTTCCCAACGTACCTGTCTGAGCCATTACCCGGCGTCCTTGCTTTCTTCTGCTACACCTGAAGCTGGGAAAGGCAGTGTTGTCCCAGTGAGGAAGCTGCTCTTGAACCAAGGACAATTAATTCCACTAAATTGGCTTAGAAAAGCCATGGCAATAGGTGTCTTTTTCAGATACCCAATTTGAACTTTCTCATGTCCCATCAGCCCCTTGATACCAGCACAATTGAGTACTTTTAAATATACCTAGTGGACGGTAACTTATTCCCTTTTTCTAACTGGGAAATTCTGGGCTACTCACTGTAAACTAAATACTCTTCTCCTTGGAAATCTCAGAATAGGTCTGCATGATATCAAACACCTATGCTGGGAAAAACAGGAGCAAACAAAGCTATAAGGGACTGCCTTTGAAACGGAGCCTGGGAACCATTCAACCACACAGCAGTATTTGTTTGCTTTCCTTGTTTCTCCAGAGCTGTGCTCACCTGGCAGCAACAGCCTGCACTTTGTCATTGGCTGGGATGAGGAGGGGCAAGGGAAGGGAAGGGAGGCACTCAGGCTGGCTTGTCAAAGCATTCCCAACAGAGGCTGTTTAAAGAGTTCCTATCTTAAGTAACCCTCAACCTGCTGTTTCTTTCACTTGGGGATGTGCCAGGCTCTGGGACTGGCTCAGCTTGAGCCAAAAATCTCCATTTATTACTTCATCCTGAGGTTATTGGTCCCCTGCCTCTGATAGGGAGTTCTGCCTGAATGGAGAAAACTGGAAGGGCACCTTGGCTGGCACTCATTGTGCCTTGGGTATCCTTGAAGCTGGTACTTCCCTCCAGGAACTTTAATTGCTGATATCAAAAGGATTAAAGAAACAGGGAATGCTCTCTTCCAGGAATAGCCTCCTTGGTGGCACACAGGTTGCTCAAGCAGAAAAACAAAGATGGACACCCTCTCCTCCACAGACAATGGAACGAAAGCCAGGCCCTTAGACACTTTCAGAGTACCAGGAATGCACGTGATCTGTGACATTATCTGCGGGCTGCTCCTTAAAAAGATTCAAAGTAAAGGGGTCATCCTTCACCAACACTGAAATGCCAGGTATGGTAAAAGCCAGATCTTACAGGCCTGTATGCTTGTTGGTCCCCAAGTTGCAGGCCTACAGATTTTCTCTGCTTCAGGCTCTACCAACTTGGTTCTATGTCTTCTCCCCATCTTTGAATCCAAGGACTGTACATGTGGGTTTAAACTCTACAAGGGAGGGTTTGATGGTTGAGATTGTGGCTAGAGTACTGTTATGGTTTAGATCTAAAATGTCCCCCGAAGTTTTGTGTTCAAATATGGGGCGTGAGAAGGTAATCAGGTCATGGGGGCACTAGACTTACCAGCGGGTTAGCTCATCAACAAGTTCAGAGGTGATTGTACCATTCAGAGCTTGGGCATGGTGAGAAAGAAGCAGGTGACTGGGGGCATGACCTGGAAGGATATGTTCTTGTTGTCCTGGATTTCACTCTCTCTCTCTCTCTCTCTCTCTTTCTCTCTCTCTCTCTCTCTGTGTGTGTGTGTGTGTGTGTGTGTGTGTGTGTGTACCAGGTAAGGATCCAGCATTAGTTATATCTTAAGTAGAATGCTATCAAATGATGGATTAAGAAATGATAAGAGCTTAAGAATTGGACAGTTTAGAGCAGAGAGTTCCAGTTGTCAGTTTGTATCTGGTAGGGGTAATCTGGAAGGGTCACACATCCCATTGCAAAGGCTGCTTCTGTCTCCCTAACAATCCAGCCCCATCATTCTATGGCTCCTACTTCATGCTTGCAAATTGCTTCCAGAATCTTTTCTGTATCTGATCTGCATAATTTCCTATGACCTATTCAGTGTACCAGATATTGCTTTGACTTTTTTCAAATGAGAATCTTCCACCTTGGCAAAGTGATGTGCCTCAATGTCGAGACTTGTCTCAAGGTCACATGGCTAGTTAGTGGCAGAGCAGAGCCAGGAAAATCCAACTGTTCCAGGACCATCTTTTGCTCAAGGACCCCTTGGGTTCACTTCTCCTCCATCATCTGTTGGACCCCACAAGAGAGTTTTTCTCAAGAGCTCAGAATGATGGTGTTGAAAACGGATCTGACAGATGAATGCGTCAGCCAGTCACCCTTCTCACGGCCACTGCATTTTAATGAGATTTATCTTGTTACATAACGTGAAAGAAGGTTTGCCTCAATATATAATCTCAGGCTTTAATGAGAAGTTAGTTTGGAAGATATTGGTGGAAAATTGGAGCTTTCTGGCACCCCTTAAACCACATCATATCCAGAATCCCCATCACATGAACTTTCTGTTCTTCATGAGGCTAACCCACCTCAGAGGTATTGACTTATGCACCTGTTAAGAGTCTAAATGTTGCTGGAGAGGTATCGTTGGCCCTCACTCACAGGACAGTCTCTGCTGTGTTTTGATGCCACACTTCCTGATCAGGCTGGTGTGTTTTCTCAGTGTACCCTCACTCCACTATTTGTCATGTTCAGTGGTAATAGTTCTGCGATTCGAAGAAGAAGGAGGAGGAGGAGGAGGAGGAGGAGGAGGAGGAGGAGAAGGAGAAGGAGAAGGAGGAGGAGAAGGAGAAGAAGAAGAAGAAGAAGCATCAGCATCAGCGTCAGCAGCAGCATCCTAGCAATCCCAACCTTGGCCAGCGACAAGCCGCAAGGGTTAACTGGTGCTGCATGCAGCAAAGCCTGGCTCAACCCTGTGAGTCTCTTTTTCACATTTGCTGCTTATTCATAACCCAAGCCCATCTGCTGTGCAAGCAACGATCGGCAGCTCCTGCTTCAGATGTCAGCCACCCAGCTGTTTCTCTCTTTCTGTAAACATGAAGTGTGTGAAGGGAAAGCCATTACACAAAATTGATATTTTACTTTGATCATTTCTAGGCAGTGAAATGACCCCAGCCCCACATCGTGTACACCTATGTGGCTCAGACCCGGGAGGATACCCCACCACCACCACCACACTCACACAGCTCTACCACCACACCAAGAAATCCTGGGTGACCCATGAGGATGGGGCTGGGACCCAGGCCTCAGGGAAGTGCCAAGGTGAACCTCGTGTATGTGATAAATTGACAATATGTTTGGGACCTGAAAGGCTCCCAGAGTGAAGTCAATGTTGAAATGAAAGAAGGAGGTTTACAGATGCCATCGCCAGCCCAGTTGGCTCTTAGACCTCTTTCAATAGAGACTCCAAGAGTCATAATAATTACTCCCAGAAGCCTTCTTTGATTTAAGGTAAATGTCACAGACGAGGTATCATGGAGACTACATTTCCCTGTCTGGTTTTTCTCTACTAAGGCAGCAAAGAGAAAACCCCTTTAGTTATTTAATAAACTTGTCTTAAGCATCGGTATATCTTCCTTCAGTCCTACGCATGCATTGAAGGACTTTGTATGAGGGGCACCTTGGTACAACACTTCCCACAGAACATTTCCTGCCCTCCCCCTGCTTTATGCTAGCTGGCATTGGGGCAAACAACTACAAAGGGAGGAGGGTAAAGCAGACACAGCCTGCCTTTTCTTCTTGGCTCGGTAACTGTTATGTTTTAGATATATAATGTGTCCCAAAAGTCTCATGTATTTACAAGGTGATTGGATCAGGGGACAGTTACGCTCATCAGTGGATTTATCCACTGACGAGTTCAGCAGCTGAATGTGCTGTTTGGAGATGGGCCTGACCAGAGGCTGGTCCTTGGGGTGTGACCTTGAAGGGTACAGTCTTGTCCCAGCTCCTTCCCTCTCTCTGTTTCCTGGCTGCCATGAGTTAAGCAGCTTTGATCCACCATTGTCTTCTACTGTGCCTTTCTAACTCGAGACCAGCTGACCATGGGCGGAGCCAATGGAAACCCCGGAACAAATAAACCTCTCTTCCTCTAGACTGGCAGTGTTGATTCTCCACAGCAGGAAACCTGATTTACCATACACACAATCTTGAGCAAATTCTGAGACTTATCTGTGCTTCATGGCTGGGCTTCCTAGTGACTGATATAGGAAACAGACCCTAGGACGCACTAAGTGACACGCAAGTGTCACCTGGGTGCTGTCCCCTCGTCTCAAAGGGTTTGCATGTGGTTTCTCTGGGGCTAAATGTCAGAGAAGGCCCCATAGAAGAGGCCCAAGTGAGCCAAGCCCTGGTTGAAAGAACAGGAGGGAAAGCACAATCCACAAGCACGTTCAAAGTTAACTAAGTCATCTGGGGGAAAGAGAGCTTAGGGCACGTGGTGGCAAGGAAGGGAGACAAGTTGAGAAGAGAGTTAGTTTTGAAAGAGATAAGAAAAGACCCTGAATAATAGACTGAGAAGTTAGAATATTAGGATACACGATTTTAAGAATGGGGTGGCTTAGTACGTTTTTAATAAAATGAAAAACAATTATGGAAGGAGTGAAATTCTAAGGAGCTGCTGTTTGATTGTGAAATTTTGTTCAGCTTAATTTAACTTTAATACCTCATTATATGTTAGAAGTCATACCTTATGAAGTCTCTTTAAGATGTGTATATAGGCACATACATGTATGCATATATGCCTGGCAACGTGTGTGTGTGCATGTGTATGTGTGTTTCTATATTGTGTGGATATGAGTTGGAAGAGAGAAGGTAGATCTGGTAAGAAAGGTCAGAATTTTATGATCAAATCTCATCAACCGCTAAATATGTCCTCAAAATATTATTATTACCCATACAACTATTCTAAAACTTCTTCAATGGAAGCCGAACCTTTCTTTCTGTTGAACTTAATTATTATACACATTATGGCAGGAAAAAAAAACATGGGTTTGGGACCTTGGGGAGTTCTATAAAATAATTTTCTCACCTATAAATGGGGACCGGTAAGGATTCTAATGAGAACTCCAAAGGTAAATTAAGATCGCAAAATTGCTTCACCCAAAGCTTCGTATCTATGAAGTGCAAAGTAAACCCAGCCGGCTGGTACGCTGCAGAGAATGCGGAAGGATATAGACGCGCTGACGTCACTGGTGGACTGATGGGTGCTCAGGTACAGCACTTTCCCTCCCCTGGGCCACACAGCAGTGGAGTGGGGTCAGGTTCAGTGTCACAGGCCCCTCCTTACTCTTGAGAGGCTGAGGCAGGAAGATCAAAGTTCAAGCCCAATCTGGGCAACTTAACCACTTGGTGAGTCTTTGCTTTGACATCAAAAATGCAAAATGGGCTAGGAAGGTAGTTCGGTGTGAAGGACCTGGGCTTAATCCTCAGTACCACAAAAATAATCCGCAATTTTTTGATGACCCGCCTCCACGTACATAGCAGGATCACAGCTGACCCTGCTGGGATTATAGGTTCGCTGGATGGTCCTTCTAAGATCCTTCCCAAACTAGAGTTCAGATCAATAATTTTCAAAATATAGAGCCAGAAAGTTCTAGATTGTCCCACCCTGTTAACCTGGTAGAAGGACATCCTGAAAGTGTGGATTCCCACACATTTATTAGATGTTGCACAGTTGGTAACAAGGAGGACACAGAGACAGAGCTAGTCTCACTGTCTCTGAGTGACCACTTGCCTAGGAACAAACATGTGGACCATGCTGACAATATCCTCTGTAGATCAATCAAAATTTTCTCAGATAGTCAGGCCTGCTGTTTGGGCTTATAATCTAGCACTCTGGAAGGCTGAGGAAGGAGGATCATAAATTCAATCCCAGCCAGGTGGCAGCAACTTAGAGAGAAAGAGAGACACCGTCTCAAAAATCAAACTAAAAAATGAACTGCGGATGTAGCATAGTGTGAAGGATCTAGGTTTAATCTCCAGTACCACAGAAATAAATAAATGTAACATTCTAAGCTTGTAAAAAAAGGAAGTGAAGTCTCCTGGGAAGGAAAATTCAATCATGTGTATTTCAAGGGATTCTTTTTTTTTAGGGGGAAACAAAAGAAGAAAAAGAAAAAGCGGAAAAGGAAAAGAAAAAGAAAATAAAAGAATTCCCACGTGGTCTTTTAAGTGGCACCTCTTTGTGGTATATTCTAATCCTAATTCAAATTTACCACGTTGGATTTGTGCTTCCGTGTATAGAGTAAGTGTTCTGGGGAGTTAAAGATGTGTAAAACGAAGCACCAGTAGGAAAGACATCTAGAAAAAAGTTAAAGCAAACCAGAGCCAGTCCCTGTCAGCTCTCTAATCTCAGCACTCTGGGAGGCTAAAACAGGAAGATCACAAATTTGAGCCCAGCCTGGGCAACTTTAATGACTGAGCCATACCCTGTCTTAAGATAGAAAATAAAACCTGGGCTGGAGATGCATCTCAGGGTGAAGGCCCTGAGTTCAATCGATCAGTCACAAACAAATAGGAATAAATAAATAAATTCAAAAGAAGAAAAGAAGAAGAGAGGGGGGCTCTTTTCTTCCCGAAGAAGCAGAGACTTTTGACTTGGCCTACGTGAGCTTCAACATCAGTCGAAAAGCAGCTGCCGGGCGAGCCAGGAGCGGGCCGGCGGAAGCGGAGATGAGAGCCGCTTAGCGCTTTACTGCTCCCGTGTGTGGACGAAAGGGTGAGAACGAGGGAACCGTCTTTGGCACAGGCAGCCTTTTCCCGCAGTTCTAGAAGTTTCTGTCTCACTGAACTCGATCTTCCCCCGGCCGGCTGGAGGGGACCAGGGCCAAACACATGGAGCAGGGATGTCGCCGCGGGCCGGCGCCGGGTCACACACCTGTGAGGCCGCAGCCACATTACGGGCGTCAGAAGCTGCTTTCTGACTTAGGCGAGCACAATTTTCCACCCCATATGTGCAAAGCATTTCATCCTTTAGTGTCTTCTTGGCTCTTTTATTTTTCCATTAAAAAAAAAGGTAAAAGGCCAAAGACATAAAAATCTTTCCTCAACTCATCACACACAGATATTTTGCTTCTGAAGTCCGCTCCATTTTTCTCCCGAAAGCCTGGCATACTTTAACCCGTGCGGGACCAGCCAGCCCATCTGCTTGCCATTAATCCAAGCTCCCTCTGTCCTGGGTCTCAACAGAAATGACACGAAACCAGGTACTTTGCTGAGTGTTTCGCGGTATAACCGGAGGATCGTGAGCAGCTGTCTTAAAGGAGCTTACATTTTAATTTAATGTAATTTAATTTTAATTTAATTTCCATGCAACTGCTTGTCTGATTTCCTCAATATCTACTGTAGGGTGCATCACCCCAACCCCAACCATAAAAAAGGAAAGAAAATGCATCCTTCTAAGAACTTGGAAACTGACACCGTAAATCCTGTGTCGTAGTGGTGAGGCATCTTTGAGTCTACTGCACACATGTGTGCACATACAAACTCACAGAGGGACACGAGCATCCCAGGTCACAACTTTGGAATCTACATTGTAGAAAGTAAACAATATGTCGCCTCTAATCCCAGTACTCTGGGAGGCTGAGGCAGGAGTATCATAAGTTTGAGTCCATCCTGGGCCATTTAGTGAGATCCTGAGTCAAAATCAAATATAAAAATGGGCTGGGGAAGTAGTTTAGTGTGAAGGCCTTGCGGTTGATCCCCGGTAACTGCTCCCCCAAAAAGGACAGAGACTTGGATCAAGAAGGGCAGCAAAGGGCACCATGGCAGTGACAGAGGGGTGAAATTTCAATCAGCAATGTGGGGGAAATGGTCATGTGGGAAGGGAGTGGAGTATAGGTCATTTGAAGGTTATTTCACAAGACTTGGTAGTCCTCTGAATTTGCCAGAATACAGAGATTCTGCACAATTGGCTCCCTTCCTGGTATCTGAGCAGGTTACCGAGGAGATGGTATTTACGTTCCCTGAGACACAGAGGTCGTGGAGAAGGAGCAGGCACGCTTGGAGTGAACGTGTAACAGCCCGAGTTTGAGGCAAGGTGAGTGTGGAATCACCAGGCAATGCAGGGGTCTCTGAGGCATGAATGAAATACATGATGCGTGTTTAAATTTTAACTCATTTATCACAATAAAAGACACATTGCCAGGAATCCACTCCCAGGTCATCCCCCGTCTTCAAACACACTCAGCTCATCATTCTTGTTGCTTTCTGAACCAGTTCTGGGAGACCTCTTCCACGAGCGTCTTTAGTTGAGCTGTTGTAGCCACTTCAATGTCCTGAATCCATTCAATACAGTGACCTTCCAAGGTCATTTTGACTCTGAGGAAGGCTAGAAGTTGCACACTGCCAAGTCCAGGGAGGTGGATGCGGACCCTCTGCCATGTTTGCACGAACCTGTGTTTCTACGGGATGACTCTCGGCACCAGCATTCACAGCATTTGTGATCTAATATCGTAAGTATACCCGTGAAAGAGAATTTCCAGAACTGCTTCAGAAAGTGGCAAGAACCAGGGGACAAGTGTGCTGGATCTGAGGAAGGATATTCTGAAGGAGATTCGTGGCCACGTGACTTCGACTGTAATAAATTTTAATTTAAACATTCCCTGTGCATTTGGATCCTTCCACATACGTTCAGCTAACAGTCACAGGGGAAGGAGAGCCTGGAGGGGAGAGGAGATGCTGACGGAGCTCATCAGGCAGAGCAGAAGAAGGGCGAGTCTAGGAAGCAGGGAGAATCTGTCTGACAGGCAGAGACCTGGGCCAGTGGGTAGCCACGGCTGAAGGTGCAGGTGTCGGAACGTAAGGTATGGCGAGCTGTTTCTTCTTCCTGGAACTTCAGTGACATGACTGGGGAGGAACTCGGTCCTAAAGGGCTTGAGCGTTGATAGCAGTTGCCAGTGAGAAGTGACAGTGAGTGTAACCACACAGATTGTCACATTAACCCTGGCGTTCTGCAGTGGCATGGACTGGTGTTACAAAGGAGATCAGAAAAGCACTGGGGGTGGTGTCACAGCAAACCCACAGTGCATTCCTAGCCAACACATGGAATATTGTTCTAGTCTTAAACCACATCTGCATAAAGTTCCTTCGCTTGTGATTAGGTGAGCCCCCTCACCAAATTCTGAGCTTAGAGAGTAATACGGAAATCCATCCCATCGAGAACATAGGTGGGTAGCCAGGCATGCTGGTGCAAGCCCGTAGCACCAGAACTCTGGGAGGCTGGAGCAGGAGGATCCCAAGTTCAGCCAACCTGGACAAATTTGTGAGCTAATGAGACAGTATATCAAATTTAAAAATAAAGAAGAGGGAGTTGGTTATGTAGCTCAATGTGAAGGCCCCTAGTTCAATCCCTAATAATGTAAAAAATTGTGTGTGTGTGTGTGTGTGTGTGTGTGTGTGTGTGTGACTTAAGTGTGCACTTCAGATACTGCTACAGTCTCTTGATTTTGATATGTTGAACTTCAGGAATTGTCTATCTTGACTAAATGGCCACTGACCCCTTCTAAGTAGAGGCAGCTCATTGTACCTGGGAGAATGTGGCCTCCAGATTAGGCAGCTGTGGTTCACCTCCTGCCCCCCGAAATCCTCAGATCGCTTCTCCATTTCTTCTCTGGTTATTATCAGGTTTAAACAAGCCTACACATGTGATGCCAAGTACATAGTGAATTTTTATTATTTATTTATACTGGGTAGTGAACCCAGGGCCTTTGCTCTCAGCTACACCTCCAAGTCCTTAATTTTTTTTTAAATGTTAAGACAGGATCTTGCTAAATTGGTAAGTTGCCCAGGCTGGGTTGGAATTTATGATCCTCCTGCTTCAGCCTCTCTGAGTGCTGGGATGGCAGGTCTGTACCCAGCTGCACATAGTATCTTTAAATAAATGCATGATTGTTATATGGTTGTGGTTGCTACTACCTACTTGCACAAGCCTCCTGGCCCACAACTTTCCCACCCCCACGTGGTGGAGTGGCCCTGGGATCCTGGGGCCTGTGAGGCAGGCCTTGCAGATGGCTCTCACAGAACAATGAGTCCTTCACTCACGGGCCCTTAGATAACTCTAAACAATGACAAATAACCACTTCCGGATCAGAACTGCCTAAGAGATTCAGAGAAAGGACATCATGCCACAGTCCTCTCCAAGCTGAATGTCCCCTGGTGTTATGGCTTAGATCTTGAATATCTCCCAAAGTCTCACAGGTTCAGAGGCGAGGCTCTGAATGGTGAATGGATTGTGGGGCACTGTTCTCACCAGTGGGTGAGTCGAATGTGCCTTTAAAAAAGTGGGGCTGAAAATGGTTGAAAGAGGTTTGTCTCTGAGCACGCCCTCTGGAGGGTCTCCCTCCCTCGCCGGCTCCTCCCTGCACTCCCCGCTTCTGGCCTGCTATGAGGTGACCCGTTTTTCTTTGCCATGCCCCTCTGGCATGGTGATCCTGCCTTGGAACTAGGTGACTAGGGACGAAGTCCCCGAGCTGGAAATCAAATTAAGTTCCCCCTTCCTTTAAGTTTTGGGTGTCGAACATTTTTCCAACAACCAGAAAGCTGACTAATACACTTGGGATGCTATGTTGTCCTTGGTTGAGAACCACTGCTTAGGGTCTCAGTACAGGCTGAGGAAATGCTGGATCCAGAGATTAGAGCCAACATGACCGTGCATTGGTTTCCTCTCTGGCAAAGGAACCAACCATGCTGCCTTGTTAACATCCTAACTGAAATAATTCTAGGTCTTGTTTAGAATAGTGCCTGCTTCATGGGACGTATATGCTAGCTCCTCGATTGACTTAATTACTCTTCTTTGTTTTGAGACAGGGTCTTGCTCTGTAGTGCAGGCTGGTCCTGAACTCACTATGAAGCTCACACTGGCCTCGGACTCACAGCAGTCCTACCTCAGCCTCCCAAATGCTGGGATTACAGGCATGTCACACCATGCCTGGTTTACATGGTGCTGGGGAATCAAGTTGGGTACGTAGTGCTGTAGTAGAACTTGCTAGGCGAGTGCTTTGACCTCTGAGACACTCCTCCAGCCCCTCAAGTCATTTTTTAAGGGGAGAGGTACTGAAGATTAAATACAATGCCTTTGCACTGAGCTACACCCCCTGCCGCTTGATTTTATTTAAAGACAGGGTGTCTCTAAGCTACTAGATTGCCTAGGCTGGGATCAACATGGTGCTTCACATGCCTCAGCCTCCCAGAGTGCTGAGAGTATAAGCATGTGCCAGCAAACCTGGCCTATTTACTTTTTTAAATACATATATATCAGAAGTGAAAAAGGGAAGCTTAGAGAAGTCAAGTAATTAGCCACATTCTCAGCAGAATGTGTGACTGAGCCTGAGTTCAAACTCAGACCACTGACTTGCTGTTGGAACCGCATGTTCATAGCTGGCTTTCCTGAGAGAATAGCCCAGGGAGCTGCCAAGCATGAAAAACACTGTGAGCCTGGTTGCCTGGGGTGCTTGAAGGGTGACAAGACCTGGAGGTTGGGGAATCTTTCAAGATAGCAGCTCAGAGCTCTCCATTGAGCCAGGGCAGCAGGGTCTTCTGGTGTTTGTTGGCAGCCATGAACTGTCACTATCAAGGATTACTATTTGTGTATCTGTGAGTCACCATACACCAGATTCATAAGAGCCAGATGTCAGGGCTGACCCAGACGAGGCCCTCAGCACAATCCCACGGGTTTCGTGTGTCAGGCCTATATTCATTCATAAAACAGCTCCCTCCAAAAATATAAGTCTTGAGAAAACAAAACAAAACAAAAAAGAATATCTGAAGTTAGTTGTGCAATTCCGAGACGAGTTGCAATTGATTTCCAACCCTCCCCCCACGCCTTTCCGACTTCAGATGCTGGATTGATTCTTCCAGGGTTCAAAGCAGGGGCGGGGACAGAGCGTCTGTCATCCGTCCCCAGAAGAGGAAACACCACGAACTGAGGGACATAGGAGGTAAGCACGGGAGAACATTATTTTTGCTGTTGCAAATAGTAAAGTAACAAAACGTGTAAAATGTGTGCCACTAAATCCCCCCTCCACTACCACCACCACTATCCCCTTCGTTCCCTTTTCTTTTCTTTTCTTTTTTTTAAACTTTGGACGAGACACTTTCTCCAAAGCACAGCTGAAAAACCCTTAAAAACACATGTGCGCATACACACCGGTCTCAGGAGCTTGAGGTGTCTGGAGTAAGGATTAGAGAGGTTCAAGTCTGCTCCCCCGTGTTAAAGTCGCAGCTGCGCCAGTGATGATGGTACAGTATATCAAGCCGGGGCGTCCGGTTCTCAGGAACGAGCGATTGCAGCTGTGCTGGATCCCACAGAAGGTGGAGGGTGATGCTTCCCTTTCGCCATCACCACTCTGTACAGCAGGGTCAGAGATGCCCAGCTGCCCCCAGCAGACGTCAGGCAGGCCGGGGTCGCAGCCCCTCCCGCTGTCACTGACTGTATAGCTCTTTGCCAGACAGGTGAACATTTAACAAAAGTAATAACAAACGCCCCGAAACCAATGCTGTGTCGAGCATTTTTTTTTCCACTTTTTGTTTTCCTCCAGGGGTTGAAATGTAATCTCTCTTTTAGCAAACTGGAGCTGGCTCTCTCTTTCTCTCTCTCTCTGGCTTTTCCTCCCCAGTCCACGTTCAGTGTCTGTTCTTTAGAGATAAGGTCAGCTGATTGTGAAGCCTGTGCATTGTCGCTGAGGCCTGTTGTCACAGGAGAAATGTGTCACAGGGCAGGTGCCTTTCCATCCATGCGTCCTCCCCAACACACACACACACACACACACATTTGCACACACCAAGCTCCACAGCCACAGTGACCCCGCTAATCTTCAGGCTCAGGTGCTGACAGCAAAAGAATCCCTTAATACAATGCATCCAGCATGGGGCATGTGTGTGTGTGTGTGTGTGTGTGTGTGTGTGTGTGTGTGTGTGCATGTGTGCGCGCGCGTGTATGTGTCCAGCTGTCCCATAGCCTGTCTGGTCTCCCAAGGGTCCCACTATAGCCATCACTGAAGTGACGCAACCCCAGCCGGTAGCTCTTCTGAGCAGCCCTGGCTGAGTGTTCAACTTGCCCCTTTCCGTCAGCCACCCTCCCTGACATTTCTCCCCTCCCCCAGGGGCAGCGAAGACATCGCTCGCCAGCTGCACCCCACGCCTGAGCCATCTGATGACCTATGTTATTGGCTAGTTTGGAGTCATTTTTTAGTTTAACTCATGTCCGGTTAGACACAAAGATATTTTTAAGTCTATATTGTGGGGGGTAAGGACACAACAGGGTCAGTCCAAATTCATTCCAAAATTGGAGCCTCTCAGGTCAACCCCACAGAGAGGCAGAAGAGGAAGTGAGTCATTGCCCAGGCCCTGGCTCTCTTGCAATACAGTCAAGTGCTGTCTCCCATCGCAGAAGGCCAGGGACTGCTACTGCGGTGGAGCTCCTACCTCCTACCTACGTCTTGCCTCTGGGTGCACCCACTGTCCTCTACTCTTCAGAACAAGGTCATGTCCTAATGATGTGTGTCTAGGCACTGGGCGATCCTTGGATTGCATATAAAATTGAAACAGCTGGGCCCAGTGGCACTGGCCTGTAATCTCAGCACCATGGGAAGCTGAGTTAGGAGGATCGTAAGTTGGAGCCCAGCTTGGGCAACTTAGTGACTTACTAAGACCATATAAAGCAAGGAAAGAAACAAAAAAAAAAAAATCCTTTAAAAATGGATTGGAGACATAGATCTCTGGAAGGTCCTGGGCCAGATCCTCAGTATCACAAAAATAAATAAATAAATAAAGTGGACAGAAAGAACTTCCCTAGCCCATCCCTTTCCCATGATGACCTTTTGAAGGCCAACCATTGAAATAAGACAATTGAGTCAATATTTCCCAAGTAGAAAACTCTCCATTTTTCCTGACCTCACAGATCTGTCATATTCAAGTGTCTTGATAGATAGAATTAAAATTGTGTAACTTTGATACTTTGCAATTCAGTGGTCAAAACCTATTATCATTATTTAGCCATTCAGCTAACCAGTAATCTATGTATCCACTAAAAGAAACACACAGGTGTCCAATCTCAGGGCACAGCAAGAGCTGGGAGACAGCTTTCCCTTCCTGGATAGACCCGCCCGGTGGAAGAGAGTCGATGCACAAGGCAACAACGTGGCACTGCAGTCTACATCTCAGGAACCATGGCAGAGTGACATAGCACAGGTGGTCAGTGCCACCTGCAGGCAGCAGGAAGGGTTCTGAGACTGGATGAGCAGGTATTTGCAGGCAGGGAAGTGGGCAAAGGCACGCGAGGCAGCGGGGGCTCTTCCAGCAACTGCATTTCTCTTCCGCTTCCTCGTGATGACTTTTCTGCCTTGAAACCCCTAACCCAGCATTAAGGAAACTTTTGGCACATCGTAGGATAAATACAATACATCCACTGAGGAATTTATCAATAGATTCATGATAAGTGATTAAAGAAAAGGTGAGGGTAAAAGTGCAATGAGTTAAAGATATCACTATGGAGGTTCCTCAAGAACGTAAAACTAGAAATTTGCTTTTGACCCAGCAATGCAATGTACCTTTATTGAATATGTGTGTGTGTGTGTGTGTGTGTGTGTGTGTGTGTGTGTGTATAAATTAAAATTGTCATACTGTAGTGACTCATACGCATATTCAGACTGATTCAACTCACAATAGCTAAACTATGGAAACATGCTACTTGCCTATCAATAGATAAATGGGTAAAGAAAATTTGGTATACATACATGCATGCACACACACACACACACACACACACACACACACACTAGACTGTTAGTCCTAAAAAATGATGAATTTAAGTCATTTATAGAAAAATTGATGAGGGGGCTAGAGGAATGGCTCAGAGGTTAAAGTGCTTGCCTAGCAAGCGCTAAAATAAACACTAAGTACCTGAGTTCCATTGGCCAGCATCACATAAATTGGGCATGGTGGCAGAAGCCTATAATCCCAGTGATCGGGAGGCTGAGACAGGAGGATTGCTGTAAGGCCAAGGCCAGCCTGGGCTCCATAGTGAGTTCAGGACCAGCCTGGGCTACAGAGCAAGATCCTGTCTCAAAAAAAAAAAAAAAAAAAAATGGTGAAATAAGTCAGAAAAATAGATGGATCTTGAGATCATAATGTTAAGCAAAACAAAACAGACACAGAAAATCAAATGCCCCATAGTTTGTCTTATATGAGAAACTGAAAATATAGATAAAGAGGAAATGGAGGTGAGATGGTAGGAAACAGAAAGGCAGACTTTCTGGAGGCAGAGAAGGAAGGGGCCAAGAGCAGGTCAGGAAGAGACGGAAGATGATCAAGTGTGTCTTTTATATATCTACCAGCTCCCCAGATGGAAAGCAAACAGCAGGCATGGCAAATATAAACCAATAAAAATGAAGAATAGAACATTTACAAAAGAAAGTGGGGCAATTGCTGTGGGGGCCAGTGGCTCCGTCTCCCAAGGGCAGCTGCCTCTGTGAAAGTGCTCACCCACTCAGGGAGGGTCCGAGAGCCCCGGGAGTCTCTCCACTCGCAGAGGCAGGTGAGAGACTCCCAGCCACTCCTAGCACGGTGTTTGATAGGTACCCAGAGGGGCCAACTTTCCATGTGCACGTGTGGACTGCTCTTCTGAAGAACTTGACAGTGAGGAGTAACATAAGGAAATACGCGTCGAGGTTCCTAGAGATGAATGCCTTCTCCATAGAAAGCCTGAGGAGAGCGTGAAATGAAACGTGTGCACACTGCCGCTCAGCCTGCGGTGACAATGGGATACCCCGATAGCACAAGGCCTGCGATGCTTGGGTTTTTTTCAATGCCATTTTTGTTTCTACAGGTAATGTGATTTTGATTGCCTGGGGTGGCCAGCCACCCGCTTGGAATGTCCTGGGAGATCTGTAGAACTGGGAAGTTACAGGGCACTGGGAGGGGAACAGAGGGAGTGTGGACTGGCCAAAGGGAGAATTTCAGGAAATTCTAGTGGATGGACAGCTGGACTTGAAAACATGGTTGATATTTATACATGCAATAATTGGTGTAGAAATGACACTTTAGAGAGAAAAAAATGCATGGAGAGGAGAGACCAGGAGGAGGGGGAGTTGCAGGGTAGAGTTTAATATGTCCAGAAAAAGCACAATGCGGAGTGTGTTCTGGGCGTTAATTAACTGAATCGTCTCTTAATCAGTGCTGGTGTCAATCAGTACACGAGTCCAGCAGGCAGCGAGCTCATATTTTCATCCTTTGGGGCATTAAAGAAAGTAAGTGACATTTCTAGGAAACAGGGGCAAAGCTCATTCGTTACATCTATTTAGACCTGGAAGAAAAGTGAGGACCCCTGGCTCAGTGGAGGATGGCCCCTCTTTTGTTGGCAGGAAAGGCATGTGGCCAGGTTTTCTGCTTCCAAGAAACGAAGTAGTATAAATCCCTTGGAAAAAAATTATCTAATTGCTTTGACCCTCAGTTTGCTCATCAGCAAACTGGCTACTGTAGCAGTGTCCATCTCAAAGGACTGTCATGATCAGTAGACAACACAGGAGGGTCTAGTCAGGTACACAGTAAGTGCTTAGTATGTGCCTTAGCGGCATTTCTGTCAATGTGATGTGACACCTGACACCCGCAACCTACAGGAGGAGAGGCTTATTTTTGCTCCTATTACTGAAGTCTCAGTCCTGGCAGGGCCAGCTGGCCATGGTGGAAAGGCCTGGTGTGGGGAAGCTGCTCCCAGCATAGCAGCCAGGAAGCAGAGAGAAAGGGGGAGCCGGGAGCAAGAAAGTATCTGTCCAGGCCACGACCCCAGGCCCAGCGGCTCATCCCTCCAGCTAGTCCCCGCCTGCTAAGAGCACAGGAGCTGACCCATGCGTGAATCCAGTGATGAGCACAGTGACCCCGTGATCCAGTCACCTTCCGCAAGCAGGAGACTTTTTTGGGGGGAGGGGTCACTTTAGATTTAAACCATGCTATTACCTAAGAATTATGGGTTGGGGTTAGCAAATAATAAAAGCATGCTTATAACTTTGGGGGTGTATCAGAATTGCCTGCAGAACTGCTTAAAATGCAGATTTCTGATCCTCCATTCCCTGCCCCTAGTTTCTGGTTTCGTGAAGTCCAGGGAGGGCCTGGACGTTGCACCTCCGAGTGATGCCAGGGCGCCAGCAGTGAACAGCTGCATGCTGGGCCTCCTTGACTGCTTCAGTGTTCGTTGCCACTCATGCTGGATTGCTGGCTTCTGCCAGGGACCTCGACACAACTCAAGACTCAGAGAGAGGGGTGATACACTTACCCAGGGAAAAGCTGTAGGTCAGTCAGTTACTCCTCGTGTGTTGATGGGAGTGAGGGAAATGATCAAGCAGTAGCAGCTACTTCAAGGACTTCGATTTGTGAAGGGGAAAGTATTTAGAGGAAAGAAACTGTAAGAACGCTTTTGAAGCCAGGCTTCTCCTCTTGGGGAAGTTTCTTTGGAAGTTTGGAAATTCACTGGCTAATAAAACACAGCTAATATTTCTTTTCTCTCATTCACTTTTTTTTTGAGACAAGGTCTCACTCTGTAGCTCAGGCTGGTCCTGAATTCACTATGTAGCCCAGGGTGGTCTAGAACTCATGACAATCCTCCTGCTTCAGCAGCCTGAGGGCTGGGGTTACAGGTGTGTGCCACCACAGCTGGCTGTTATGTGGTGCTGGGGGACTGAATCCTCAGCTTTGCGCTTCTAGGCAAGTGTTCTGACCACTGAACTATGTCCCCAACCCTGAAGTTAATATTTCCACCTAGCCAAAAAGGCTGCTGCCTTGCATTTAATCAATAAATATCATAGAATTCAAGTTCTTCTCTCACAGGTTGCTCCTCCTTCCTACTCCATCCCTGCTGACGTCATCGGCGAGGGCAGGGCTATACCATGCACATGTTTCCTTTGAACACACCATGACCACAGGTAAAATGGCACCGGTAAGAGACCAAATGCAGTCTCCAAATTTTGAGCTTTGATTTTTGCCTCTTGATGTCTTGTTTTTATCTTTTGCTGATGTTTTGTTTTTACTTTGCAGTCAGGATTGGGGATGGAAACTGAGGCCTTCATACTTGGCTTTTGGTTTCTTTGTTTTCGGTTTTGTGTGCATGTCAGGTTCTACACTTTTTTTTTTTTTTTGAGACATAGTCTCATTAAGTTGCTAAGTTGCCTGTCTCCACTCAAACTTGTGATCTTCCTGCCTGGGATTCCAGGCCTTGTGCCATCATGCCCAGTTCTTCTCGTTGCCTTAGTGTTAAGGGCGAAGACTAGACAATCTTAACACATGTCTACCACTCAAGGATCATACAGTTGCTGCACAGGGATTCATAAAGAAACTCAACTTTTCTGGGAAAAGGCTAATTTTCCAATAGAAGATAAAGAATAATGAAGACTTTTGAGATGAACTAGAAAATACCAGCTGCCGAAAGATTTCACAGTCTATGACAATAAATGTAGATAGTTCTGGCTCATCCCAACACCATGCCCGAGCAGAAAATAAGAATGTGACATCTTTCCCAGACATATACATGTAAGAGCTTGGTACCTCCAATTATGGTTTAGACCTGGGTTGTCCCCAAAAGCCTTATGTATTTGGATCTTGTAGGTTGTCTATTGATTTCACATCTTGTTAGGAGGGTTGGTTGGAAAGAGCAGATCACAGAGGGTATAGAGGGCCACTGAGGGTGTGGACCAGCAGGATATACTGTTGCCCTGACTTCTCCCCAATGCCTGGTCCTTCCTCTTGTGATGCTGTGATAGCTGTTCCCTGCCAGACCCTTCCTGCCACAGCCAGAAGCCCCTGAATGGATGGATAACTCTTGAAACTGTAAATTAAAATAGCCCTTTCTCCCCTTAAGTTGTGAGTGTCGAACACTGTGTTCCAGCAATAAGAAAGTGACTAAGACACCTTGCTACCAGCAGGCAGCAGGGGCCACAACAGTTAGGGCCCACATCATAGAGGCACCAGAAGTGGCTTTAAGACATTACTTCACTGGAGAATCTGGGGTGAACCATATGCCAACCCCAAAGCTCACATTGCTGTCTTTGGCAAGAGACACTCCACGTGAGCCTGGTCTCCTTTGTAGCCTGACTGGCCCTCACCTATGTGTGATCATGAATATGTAAATAGAGAGAACCAACATTTATTGAGTGCCTTCTGGGTACTAGCACTAGACCTTGTCCTGGACACTTTACAAATAACAGTATGGTCTTTAATTCTCACAGCAATCCACATCAAAAGAAATCTACACGCTGTATGTACGGATGAGAAATGGGCTTATCTGTGGGTCAGGCAACTTGCTTAATGTTACTGACATGCCCAAGATCAGAACCTGGGCTTGTTTGAAGCAGAACAGATTCCCATAGTGGCTTTCACAAAAAGATTTTTTTTTAAGTTTTTAAATTATATCAAAATACACATGATAAAATTTACTGTTTTTTTAACATGATACAAAAGTCATTCTCTTTTTTTAATTATTAGTGTATGTTTGTGATACACTATAATTACTTTTATCTTGGAAAAATAATGTCTATGCATATTATATCTTGGTCACTTTACTTCCCCTCCTGACTGTCCCATCTTCCCCATCCTCAGATCCCCTTCCCGTCTCCACAAAAGCTTCTCCCTGTGTCCTACAGTGTTGAGTGAACCAAGCCAGACACAGGAGTTAAATATTGCATGGTTTCTCTTGTATGAGAAATCCAACATATAAATAATTTAAGGCGCAAAACTTAGGTAGTACTAAGCTTATTTATAATCAAAAAGTTTCAGTATCCTTGTTAAAAATCATTTGCTTGCATGCACAAAAGTTTATTTTTGAGCTTCCTATTTTATGGTCTAATATATCTGTCTGAACATTGGTACTACACTGGTTTGATTACTGTAGCTTTGTAATAAACTTCACGAAGTATGAGTCCTTAAGCGTCTATTTCTTTGTTCTTCTTCAATATCTCTTTAACTATCTAAAGACTTATTTTGAAGAAAATAAGAGGAAGGCTTTTCAAGTTATGATAATGGTTCGGAATCCCTATACCCACAAATGCCACTTCAGTTGTCTGCAAACAGTTGGTAAAGATGCTACCAACCGCCTGCCAAAAATCACTCTGAATAAGCATAGGAGAGTATCGTCCCATCTTCCCAGGATATCAAGACTTGTTATAAATATAACTAATCTCTAAGTGGGAAATCATGAAGAACAGCAGAGCCACCGGATGAGCAGTCAACAGATGAGGCTTACAGGGGCCCCTCGGAAGATTGTGAGGGTTCAGGGAAGAGAGTCTCCTGCCCAGTTTCAGGTTAGTGGTGGGCAGTTAGACCCTGGCAGGACAAAGACACCGAACTCCTTAGGAAACGTCTCTTTCAGTCCAAAGCACTGTGATGGAATGCCCAAACAGATACAGAAGAATTTTTCCTTCCTTGCAAAGACACACAAGAAATATGTGGGAAAACTAATGTTTGTTCGTGCACTGGGGGAGTGGTGAATGGGCCACGGGAACCTGGAGAAAGTCCTAGCGGCAGAAGGCCAGAGCACAAGATGGGGAAGTCCAAGACACCCAGGTGGTACTGTGACAAGCCAGGGCAGAAGTTTCTCAGGGCTCTGAGACAATTCTAAGGACTGTCCTGAGACCCTAGAGGGCTTCCTAAGGGAGCCTGGAGCCAATGGGGGAAAGCAAGAGAAGAACTCCCCATCTCGAGTCCCTACCTTACCTCTCTGCCGTTCCTCCTGTCTTCAGGTACTCCCTGTTCATCATCACTGTGGCCTCTCTTTCCAGGAAGTCCTTGGATCCTAAATTAACCCTCCCCATCCAAGCCCTATACCTATCCACACCAACCCCAGACACAACCTATATCCCTACAGCCATATTCACACACACACACACACACACACACACACACACACACACACACACACACACACCTTCCTTTTCTCACCTTGACCTTTGTCTCATACACACAAAAATGCTGGCTTTCTTGTACCTGGGGTCCCTCACACAGGGAATGCTGAAAACTTGCTTTCCACTGACCAAAACTTTTGATAGGAAGGGGGACTCTGGTAAAGAAAGATCTGCCAGCAGAGAAGCTAATGAAACAACTGAGTTATGTTAAAATGAAATGATAAAACACCTTGACAGGAGCAACACAGTTTTGGGATATATGGAGCACATTTTGTCTACCACACTGTGCTTTAGGCACTATCTCAATTTTTTTTGAGGTAATGGGAATCGAACTCAGGGCTTTACGCTGAGCTACAAACACAGCCCTTTTTAATTTAAGATAGGGTCTTGCTAAGTTGCCAAGTTGCCCAGGCTGGGATGGAACTTATGGTCTTCCTGCCTCAGTCTCCCAGAGTGCATGAGCATGCTGTATCTGCTTTCAATTCTTATAGTGTCATCATTAATAAGTGTTACATTGTCAGCTTGCTAGCGATGAACCTGAAAGAGATAAAGGCCAGAGCGCGGTCCTTCATGGAAACTGTGAAAGGGACTAAGGGACAGAGACTGGCCTCCTGTGGTCGATATGTTCTCCTCTCTGCATACAGCCAGCCTGCACAAGTCCAAACTGGGATCATTAGCTCACCACACCACACGGGGACACTCCCTTGTGGATTAAAGAGGCAACCCTCCTCCCTGCCCTTTCTCAAACCTATGTATGTTGCAGGAGAGTAGGAAACATTGGACACGTTCACAGTGACCAGAATGTGACTATTGTTCTATTTAGTGCAGCACCCAAGCCTTACACGAGAGTGGGCCCATAGCCTGTGCCCTGAGTGCACAGGCACGAGTAGCCTTGCTGGGCTTCCTGTCGATGTGCCATTTTTGAGAGTTAACTTCACAGGACATCAGTTTGCTGCCTGTACAATGGTGGAAGCGAGGGGAGAAGGGAAAGGCTGCACCTTGCAGGCTGGGAAGCTCCAGGTCAGAAGATCTTCCCATCTCACCCAGAGCCAAAAGAGAAGGGCAAAGGGGGCCACCCTCCTGTGTGTGTCTCAGCCCTAAGGAGACACACTGGCAGCAGGGGCTGCCTGCTCCTCAAGAGTTTCTTGTAACGTGACTCTAGTTCTTTGTTTTAAGACTTTGTTGGGAAGAAAAGTTTAAGAAGGGTAAGAAGAGGCCTTCCCCACGCCCATCAGGGTGCACACGCCTTAGAGATAATTCTTTCCCTTTCCTGTGTTCTGAGTAACCCAACAACCCTCCCTCATAGCAACTGCACTTTTATATGGATTAAGGACCAAATGTTGAAAACACAACAGAAAAAGGAGTCTTATTGCAGTTTCCGACCTCAGACCTGCCAAGAGACCAGGGCTTCAGGGAAGCTAAATCGATTACTTAAAGAAGTTTCCATTTTTCAGCCTTTCTCAGGAGAAGTTGGAGGGAGATTCAAGCCTACCTTTCCAAAAAGGGGAAAAAAAGTGCACACACAGGGGTGAGCTGATAACTGGGGTTTTTCTGTGAGTTACCCACCCATTAGCTGTGCGACAGGCTAGTACGCACACAGATCACACGGCCGACACAGGCTTGCTGGGGTGGGAACTGAAATCTCCCTTTTAATTAGTTAAGGAGTCTGTACTGCTTTCTTGTCAGAAAATTCAGTTGTTCAGAACTCAGTGTTTTGAATGAAAAAAAAATGATCTGAGCATGTGGACTTCACTTTCTTCTTTCCAGAATGTCATGGTTTGGCTCTGGAATATCCTCTGGAAGCCTCATGCATGTGAATATTGAGGAACACTATGGAACCATGTGCTGTTAAGAGGTGGGGCCTGGTCAGAAGGAGTGGAGCCGTGAGGCATGACCTGGAAGGGTATAGCCGAGCTCTGCCCTTCCCTGATCCCTTGGCTTTCCTACTGAGTCTTTGCCACGTGCTTCCATCACTGCCAGCTATTTGTGATGGGCCAAGACTTTTGAACCTGAGAGCTAAAATAAGTCATCTTAAGATGTGGATGTTGGGTATTGTGTCCCAGCAGCGAAAAAGTAACTAAGGCAGATTCTTACGGAACGTTGTTGTTTATCTTGTTGTTGCTATTGACTGCTAGGCATTGGGAAAGGTACAGCTCAGGTAGAGAAAGGGTGGTTGGACTGATAAATACATACTGTGCACCCTAGGAAGATATCGCGCTAAACCCTTTATTGTATACAAGTAATGAGTGTTAGTAGAAATATAACCAGCTCATTCCATTTACTACGAATTCTCCAATGTTTGTTTAATGACAATATGAAGATTCAGATTCAATAAGAACTTAAAAGTTCAGAACTTAGAGGGAAATACAGGGTGGCAAGCACAGAGCCCCAGGCGTACGCAATCTGTGCTTCAAGAGAGAATCTATGTGGGGGGAAATGGCTGTTTTTCCGAGGGGCAGGAACACCCAGAGTCAAGCTATGGAGACCAACTTGACAGGTGGAGAAGGCCACACTGCAGAAGGAAGGGGCTCCCTTTGTGCTGCAAGTGGAAGTGCTTTATTGTACTCCATTTATATACCTACAGGTGGGTTGCAAGCTTTACAGGATTAGCCTGTTGATATTATCAGCAAGGAAGTGGAGACAGTGGGAGACAGAGCTATTTGCAAAAGTTGTAAACCATAGTTTAGATGCAGGTATTGAGATCCCTATCTGAGAACAAGTGAGATGGGGCTGGACAAGTGTGTGGTGGGAAAAGAAGACACTGTGGCTGGCATCTAGAACACACTGGAAGTGGAAGCACATGCAGGTGGAGAGGGGATGCAGAGAGTGGCTAAAGCACTGAAAAGAGCATGAGCAGAAAAGATCTTTGAAGAAGGAAAGGGTCAATGAATGCCCCAAGCACTGCCAAGGGTTTGCACAGGATGAGAGCAGGCATTAGATTGGGCAAGTAGAAGGAGACTTTGAGCAGAACACTGAGGGGAGGAAATAGAATAGACGTGGGTGAGGAGGAAAGTGGGGTTAAGAAGCAGAAAGAGCCGGAAGGAAGGGCAGGGAGAGTGTTAAGCTCTCAGCATTCAAGAGTCAAGTAGAGATCACCTTGCTCTATTGGTTGGTTCGTTTCAGGGTGGAGAATATTTAAGGACATCTGCATGCAGAAGGCAGGATGTTCATACAGAAGAGGTTGTGGGATGAAGCAGAAGCAACAGGTGCCTAGAGAGGACGGTGGGGAAGCCAGCTTCAGAGAGATGAGAGACAACGTGGAGAGACGCAGTGGAGGGTAGGCCAAGGCCACACTGCCCAAGGTCCTTTGCTTTTTGTGATGATGGTATTGAGAGTCTGTGTGGAGAATGAAGGCCACCACAGGGCAGGAGAGATGAGTAATGTATTTTATTTGTAGGAATGAAGAAATGTAAGTGGTATGGGTGGCCAGCAACTGTAGACAGAACAGGATGAGGTAAAGATCACAACCCGATGCAACACACAACTGGTAGTCGGTGTTGAGACAAACTTCTTCAGTGTTTGACTATTTTTTTTTCCAGCAGGGCTGTATATGCTCAAAAGCAGCAGCCAGGTTACTACAGTTCATCAGATAGGGAAACGGCTGCATGTAATGTCACAATTCTCACCAAAAGCTAAGGAAGCAGTTAAGGTGCAGAGGGCCATTGAGGTTAGCACAAAGGTGGTCGTGTACAAGGGCAGGAAGAAAGTGCATACCTGAGCATGGCTATGGCTCCGTGTTCAGGCCACAGGGCAGTATCAACCACCTGCTGATAGTTGAACCCTTCGCCTTGCTAGGGATGTCCTTACCTCCAAGCCTATTCCAAGTAAGTTTCAACAAACTGGTTTCCCACGTAGTGTGGCACTGTCCAGACGTATGAGGGCAGAAGCAGGAACTTGGGGGCCTGCTGCCAGCAGAGGAGACTGGTCACCACAGCAGAAAGGGCAGCAGGGTGCTGCACAGTGTCCATCTCCCCCGAAAACACCAAAACCACCAAGTGCACACTGCATCACACCCAGTGCCCTCTCTAGGTGAAGACAGGAATGTGCACGCTTTTAATTAAAAAAATATTTTAAGTGATTTTTTTCATGTTCTTTGATGTATCAGATATGAAGCTAATTTTTTTTAATGTTGCTGTTTGGGTTTTGCTTTTATTTGGTGCTTTTGCCATTTGTTTTTTTTTTTTTTTTTTTTTTTTTTTTT
>PVKB01002281.1:0-67474 GCA_004027205.1 Ctenodactylus gundi
CAAGGCAGATTCACAGTTCAAATAAAACATGGATTCTGTATCCACTTGAGCCTGGCGAGGCACTCAGGGCTTAAATACTGAAGATCAACGTGGATCATGGTGACAGGACAGCCCCAAGCTCAAGAAGGTTCAAAGAGATAAGAAGGACCCCATGCTATCTCCAGGGGCCAGTGCCAAGGCTCACAGCCAAAATCACCAGAAGCAGGAGCGCCCACACCCTGGGCTCATGGAAACCGTACAAACGTGTGGTGGCCAGTGACTTGGGGTTTGCGCACTGAGGAATCTAGTAAAGCACTTTACGTAGGTCCTAACTTCTGGGGCCAGCCCTGACCTAGAGTCCAGAAACACTTCCAACAGCTCTTCTACAAACGACTTCCCTCCTACGGGCCCTCAGCCTTTACATTTTGGCCCCAACATGCCTGCTCTCATGTCATGGTCTTTTGTAAGTGTGAGGTCTTCCCGGCCCTATAAACTAGAAGGCAGGCTGTACTCAGCCCTGCGCTTAGCTGTGCTCAGCGTTAAGACAGACCCTCCTTCTTTACTGCCCCCGTAGAAGCACTGACTGACCCGTTTTGCGCAGCTACAGTGGAAGGCAGTCCACCTGTTGCAATTCCGGCCTGAACATCAAGGATGTGCGCACACTCAAGATAGCCCCACCACACACATCTTTCTGGGCACCACCAAGCTAAGATTTTAACTTTTTTTTCTTTTTTCAGTCTGGGGATTAAACCTAGGGACCTTCATACTGAGCTACATCTTCAGATCTTTATTTTATTATTTTTTTTTAAGACAGGGTCTCACTAAGGCTTGAACTAAGGCTAGGCTTGAACTTGTAATCCCGCTACCTCAGCTTCCCAGAGTGCTACGATCATAGGCCTGTGCCACTAGACTTAGATTTTAACCTTTTCTTATTAAGAAAAAATGGAGAAGGCAGTGGTCACAAGAGTTCAAACTGGGGAGGGAGCTGAACTCTGGAAGTGTCTTGGCAGGATAGGTCTTACTTCCCAGGCTTCCTAGGATCATGAAGGCTCAGAATCACCAGACAGAGGTACCTGTAAAGCTATATGACACCCCCAGATGACCTTCAGGAGAGCTGAAGGACATGGACATATAGAATTTCCATAATGGAAGGTTTCCAGTCCACCCCAGTAGCAACTTAGGCGACAGCACAATAACCAAAGAGCATGAAGAGGGGCACCAGGGAGAACCAATAGTATCTAAGAAAAAAGGAACAAAAAAGAACCTGGGGACAGGTAAGCAGGGCAGACAGCCTTTTCCCACAGTACCGCCACTCTTGTCTGTATATGAGAAGTGTCCCCACATCTACCAAGGACGCCTCACTTGCTGCTCTGAAGGTGGAGAGAAGGAGCCTAAGGCCTCCTAGCATGGCAGCAAAGCCAGTGCACAGCCCTGGGCTTAATACTCAGCTCCATACTTGCTCTGAGAACTTGGTCAGGTCTCTTCAGGCTCTGAGCCTCAGTTCCCACACTTAAAATGGGAGGATGAGGTAAGTGGGAGCTGTAGGTGAGGGTGGCAGAACAAGACAAGGCTGCCCTCGGTAGGCACAGGAATAAGCTTTTCAGTGGCCCAGCAGAGTGTCTGGGTGTCAGAAGACCTGGAATAAATCATCACATTGCTACCAGAGACCTGTGCAGCTTCAGTAGGTATTGTGTGTGCTTCTTCACAAGCCAAAGGAGGCAGGCACACCCACAGAACAGCCTAGAGGAAGAGGCCCCTGGACTGACACCAGGACATGGGATGGGGCAGGAGAACGAGCGAGCGTGGGGAACTATCTGCAGCGAACTTTCAGTCTTCCTAGCTGTAAATGGTATGTATAAACATTACCTCACAAAGCCCTAGTGAGAATGTCGTCACTGAAATAGATGACTAGTCCTGAGGCCCCCACACAGCATGCAAACACGTATACACAAACACACATGCACGCATACACATACCACACTCGCACAAAACACTACTCCTGTCAGTACCTGAAGACTTGGCCTGGGACAGACAATACCATAAACAAGAGTGTCACTGGGAACAAAGCCGAGAAGGTGGTGAGCAGAAAGCAGGCACGAGAAGAGCCGCTGTGAGCATCAGAGCGACCTGCAAGGCAACTCTCCACATGCAAAGCAGTGATGCTGGGCAAACAGCACTGTGCAAACTTCTAGTGGGCCTCCATGGCCTCCTCAGCGGCCTCCCCTCTGGCCTCCCTGAGGCAGAGGCCAGATCTTAGCCAAGGCAGACAGTCATCAATGGTCCACAGCAGCAAGCAGCTGGTGAGTATATAGTGAGGCCTCGCTGTCTCCAGCCTTCCCAGTAGAAGCCAAGTCTGCGGCACAGAAGGTGGCTCCTATCCTGAAAGGCAGGGAGGGAAGGAGGCCCAGGCTCAGAGCTCTTTTCTCTACACATCTGGCAGGACTCAGCCCCCTTTTACTGGGTTCCTCTTAGCTTCAGGATTTTTGGTTTTGTTTTTCTTCCTCTTCCCTTAATTTTGATGTCACACCCTTTCTGTCTTTACTATTCTTTGACTTTTAAATATTTTTTAAAATCTATTTGTTACTCTTTTTCTTAAAATAAATAAAGACAGGGCTGGAGTTTAGCTCAGCAGTGGAACACTTACCTAGCATGCCTGACGCTCTGGGACCAATCCCCAGCAGAAGGATGGATGGGTGGATGGGTGGATGGATGGTAGACAGACAGACAGACAGCTTTGAAAAGCACAATCCACATGTTGTGAAGTGTGGAAAACTTGAGAAGTCGTAGGCTTTGGGCACAGACTAATGCTGAAAGCAGCTAATTTTAGTACTATACAAGGAGAGGCCTTAAAAAAATCTCAGGCCCCACAGGCCCCTTAGAAGGCTAGCAGCTCCTTTGACAGTCTTCAAACCCTGTTGGAAACGGGCTGGCAAGAGGTCATTATTCAGAGATCCCTCACTTTCACAACCAGCAGAAGGTACATCTTCTCAGGAACTCAAGTTACCAAAAAGTCCCGCTTTTCCCCTGAAGACGCAAGAGGAAGGTTAATATTATTCAGCATCCAGCTACCAAGGTGAGTTGTGTTTCCCTGGAGTATGTGGGAAGGCACATACAGCAACAAGGAGGCTGCAGCACAGTCACGCCACATGACCTTTCAGCTTCTTCCAAGGAGGAAGGTGCTACCTTTTTACCTGCTGGTTCTCTGCTGATCCAATGCCACAGACACTCCTGTTTAGGGAGTGAGCACAAACATTTTCCTGAGCTGATGCTGGCAGTGGAGAGAAGCACTTACCTGGGTCACTTTTAGGCAAATAAAAAAACAGTGCCAGGCAGGTTTTAAAAAAATGATGATTTCATGCCTTTAAAGTCAATTTCCCCAGAGGGTACACTAGGAACAGGCTTGAGAGAAAGTAGCCCAGAGAGGAAGCAGCATCTCTTTTCTAGGCAATTTTTAGGACACACAGTGTCCTCCACCCCATCCTGAGAAGAGAAATGCGACCGCATCCAAGAACAATAGAGCATGATTCCTCTCTAAAGCAGAGGACGGACACAGAACTCCGATGGGCTCCTGCTGACTCAAGGGCTCCAAGCTCATTGCAAGCTGACGCAATAAAATGAGAAATGTGCATGAAAGCAGTCTGTACACTGTGGCATACTCTTGCACTGACTGTTGATGCCAGGAAGGCTTTTCAAAGGGACAGAGCCGGCACATCCTAGGGGGCATGCCCTGATGCCATCACGCTCTTGAGAAGTCAGTAGACAGGCACAGGGCCCAGATAATATTTAGGCAGTTCCTTCCCAGGTGGTGAAGAAACCTTATATAATGAAGTTAATATTACAGGGCACTTGTCTTTCCAGGCCAGGGCTCGCCTTTCCAGCAGCCCCAGGGAGGCCTCCTGGTCACAGTATCACCATGGATCTGATTTAGCTTTTGCTGAGTATGATGAATTATTCACTAGTTATGGATACCAGCCAGCACTGGGGTCCCAGGGATGGTCCAAAGAAGAACAAAGGGATCTGGAAGTTTTTCCAGAACCAGTCTTAGGGGAAAGTCAAAGAAGATAAAAGAAATAGTTGGACCTCTGTGTTGGACTCTGAAGGATTTGGGAAACAGGGACTGGGTGTGTGGTGGAGGCAGGTACCAAGAGCCTGATCGGCTATTTACAACACCCCAGCACCTGTCTGAAGAGAAAGAGGAGGTGGGAGAAAGTATTGTCCCAGCCCCTACCGCATCTTGGGGTCCTTCATCCCCTAGGGTCCGGAAGGAATGCCGTGGCGTAAGTGCTGTACCTCCGCTTCTATTTCAGAGCCCTTTGCCCTATGGGGTATAAATAAAGCCCAAACTGTGCCTATGAAGAAAGATGAGGCTGAAGCAGGGATCAGGTTAATGGTACTGTATTTCCATTAACTCATCTGGCACCAAAAGGACCAGGGTCACATTTCTCTTCTCAGGATTGTGGCAGATCCAGGGAAGAATATGTCCAGTACCTGGGAGACCTGCGCCAGCTCCCACAGCCTATGCCTTACATCCCCAATGTCGGATCCATGCCATCTAGGACCCTATGACAGAGGTCTTCTTGTGGCTGGCTATCACCACTCTGAATACCCAAGCCTTGAATACACCTTCCTCTAGGGCAGCAAAGAACATGTCTAAGGGAGCTGAGGCCAAGGGACTAGGGTGCATCTCTTAATCTGTCTGGGCTGTCACTATCCTAGCCCCTGAGGGCTACAAAGAACTCTTCTCCCACAAAGTTTTGGTCTGAGCTTAATGATAATAGGTCAAAAAGACATGGCTAGGTAACTTGGAAATTATCTAACCTCAACCCCCAGAGTCCTAGGAATTCTGTACTTTAGAAGTCAGAGCTGATCTGGAGAGCACATAATCTTTTCATCCAGAATGTCAGTGGAATATCGGTGAGGAAAAGACGGAGAAAAGCTGACACTGAAGCCAGCGGCCTGCTGGAGCAACGCAGTCCAGTTTGGTTCTAAAAACCAAGTGGACGCTGCCACTCATGGTCTCTGTAGCTGGACCTTTAGGTAAAGGATAGCGTTCCCATTTTTCTGGACCCTCTCCTGACTAGAGAGTACTCTGACAAAGCAAAGAACTTGAAGATTAAAATAAAAATCAATGGGGCTAGAGGAATGGCACAGCAGTTAAAGCTCCTGCCTTGCAAGTGCAACGCCCTGAGTTTGATTTCCCAGCGTCACATAAAGCCGGGCATGGTGGCACACGCTTATAATCCCAGCACTTGGGAGGCTGAAGCAAGATTGCCATGAGTCCAAGGACAGCCACCTGGGCTACACAGTGAGTTGGAGTTCAGCCTGGGCTACAAAGTAAGACCCTGTCTCAAAAATAAATAATAAAATAAATTAAACTAAAATAAAGGAAGAGAAACTGTGGCTCCTCCAAGTATGACAGATAGACTGCTGCAGTGAGGCCCAAGGCCTCTGGAAAGCCATCACTGAGACAGGGAGCCGTGGCTCGCAGCAGACCGCAGAACGGCATCCCCTTGGCCCAGTGGGCACCTGGCAGCGGGGCATGGCCTCAGAAGGCTCCTCTGGGGAGTTAGGAGGTTGCCTCTGGCTCTCCCTCTGCCAGAGGGTCCTATCCATGCATGAAGGGAGAGAGGAGAGATAGAAGAGATGCGATAGAGGCAGGGTTGAGGACAGGTAACAGCTCTCCCCAGAGGTGGGTGGGTGGGGGGTGTGTGTGTGTGTGTGTGTGTGTGTGTGTGTGTGTGTGTGTGTGTGTGTGAATAGCTGTGTGACACAGAAGACTTGTGAACAGGTTCAAGGCCTAGGTGATTCTGGGGCAAAGCCCCTAGAGCCTCTCACATATTCAGCTGTGTCTGTGTATAGCTCAGACACAGGAGGAGCCCCCAGACTAAGTGGTCTGCCACCCCCAGCCGCCCAGGGGCCATGTTTAGAAACCTCTCCAGCAGAGCTAGCCCCTCCCTTCTCTGAGCCAGCAGACTCCCAGACATAAATAAACCAAGGCTCCTGGGCGCCTGCCAGCATCTTGAGCTTCTAGGCCAGGGCCAGGGTTAAGGGCAGATCCTCGCACACCACCTCGCGGTATGAACAGGGGTGCCTATTTATGCCAGGAAGAGAAATTCTGTTGGATAAATCTGGTGGGGGGTATACCAAGGACAGAATATGCAGAGTCTGCTTTGGGATAGATGATGAGCGCAAGCCACGAGTGTCCCCGTCTGGCACCTGGAGATTACACATCCATGGGCCACAGAAAAGTTCACAGAGTCAGGAGAGTGTCTGTCTCCCCAACCCTGCAGCTTCGCTTCACAGCACAACTGTAGAGACCTGGTTCTCCCTAACCCTGCTTGCCCCCAAGGCCAGAGGCAGCAGGCTGGCCAATCAGGAAGAGTCCTCCTGCCAAAGAGCAGTCAAAGGTTGTCCATATGGTGCCTGGCCCTGCACTGCGCTGCTCCTCAGCCACACTGGACAGGAGAGTAAGGCAAGGCCAAGCCAAGGTGAGGTGCCAGCATTTTTGTGCCATTTGCGTCTCCACATCCTTCAGCCAGTGCCTCTTGCACAAGACCAGGATGGATACGGAGCGAGAAGTTCTGAACACGGCTACAAGGGGGCTGATGCCCAAAAAGACATAAGAAAGGACAGAGGGAAAATGGAAGCCTCTGACTGGCCCCGTATTTCTTAGGAGCTACTGCCTAAAAAGAAAAGAGAGAAATGAGGGACTAGTCTGCTTTACGAGGAGCCCAGCAGCCCAGCTCTGCCCAGGGTTCCTTTTCCAACCTCCAGCAGCTGTTTCACGGGTTCGGGCAGCACAGATGGGGAATGGATGCCACCACACCCTCCAGTACCTGCCATGCCCAGTACACCAATGAATGACAATTTTTCTTCCTCACTTTCAGCTACCTTTCTCAGCAACACATACATAGAATAAAGCAGAAGAGTGGGTTTTGCTTCTAATAGGGAAATAATTGAGGCACAACCTGACTTGGATCTGGAGGGAAAAACGGGCAAACTGCCAAGATCAAGGCCAGGCTGCTTTCCTGGACTGTAAGCCCCTGTCTCTCTCATCACACCCTGCTCTCCTTGTGGCTCAGTCTCACTTTCTTAGGGCAGAGGCTGCAGCGGGCCTTTCCAGGACAGCTAAAGAACTTTAGCTGCCTCCAGGGTGTTTTGGTAACTCAAGCCCTACCAGGGCCTACTATGGTCCGAAAGCCAGCTGGTAAACTCCAAACAATGGCAAGGGGTGTGGGGCTGGGGGAGGTTTATGAATTAAAAATAGATGCTAGTAATCACCAGGGAGCCTGAAGAGAGCACGTGGGCTGTGTTTACTAGAGAGAAGAATACTTCCTATTCATGCTTGAGACCAGGGCAGAACCACCCAATGGCTTCTCAAACCAACCAATGATCTCTGGGTCTGGCAGAGTGAGCTAACAGAGCTGGGTTTCCCCATGGCTGAAAGACCCTCCCATCCCCATGGAACAGGACTCTCTGGCTCCATCCATCACAGGAGGGACAGCTCCAAGTCAGGAGGGCCTACAACTAAGAAGATACAGAACCAAGAGATAAAGTCATCCTAGCCCGGCCCAGTACCACAAGCCTGTAATCCCAGTACTCCCAGAGGCTGAAACAGCAGGATTCCAATTTTGATCCCATCCTGGGCAATTTAGCAATGTTAGTAAAACCCTGTCTCAAAATCAAAAATAAAAAATGTGCTGGGGATGTAGCTCAGGGTGAAGGACCTGAGCTCAATCCCTAGTACCAAACAGAAAAAGCGGGGGCTGAGGAATGGCACAGCAATTAAAGTGCTTGCCTTCCAAGTAGAAAGCCCTTAGTTCGACTCCCCGGCACCCCATGAAGCTGAGCGTGGTGGCACACACCTGTAATCACAGCACTTGGGAGGCTGAGGCCGGTAGATTGTACTGAGTCCAAGGCCAACCTGGGATACACAGAGAGTTCAGGACCAGCCTGGGCTACAGAGGTAGACCCTGTGTCACGGGAGGGAGGGAGGGAGGGAGGGAGGGAGGGAGGAAGGACGGAAGGAAGGAAGGAAGGAAGGAAGGAAGGAAGGAGAAGGAATGACGGACAGATAGTTATCCTCCCTGAGTTTGGCAAACTGGCTCCCTACAGTGTTGCATAAAATGGTTCCTGAGTTGTTTCAGTGTCTTCAGATCTTGTTTGGGTCTTGTGGACAGACTGAAAACACTAGATCTAGACTCCTCTCTGCAAAGACTTGGCTGGGTACCTTGGGCAAACAGTCTCTCCTTTCCTCTAGGCCTCAGTCTACATATCTTTAGTTCAGGCATAATACCTGCTCTGCCAAATCCACAGTATGTTATTAAGATTAAGCCAGAAATGCACATAACAAAGCTAAAATTTCCAAATAAGGACACTGGTCAGCCACAGGAATATTTCCCTGTTAACACCTAAACTCACAAAACTACCCCCAAGTCAGGGTACTCCACAGTGTCTAGGCCAGGTCTTCCACAGGTTGCAAGAAGGGGGATCCTCCTACCCTTCCAGTCATCTCAGAGACAGTGTGAAAATCAAATAGCAGCCACATGCAAAAGCCCCTCAGAAAAGCTCCCCAGATGACACACCAAGCCAGAGTACCCCAGGCTCCTGCACTGCCAGTCAGCAGATTTCAACTGCCCCCTGGCAGCTTCCAGTGGTACCCAATGCCTACCCTATTCCCTCTGTTTCGTCAGGCAGCCAGAGATCTTCACAGAAGCCCCACGCAACCAGAGCCTACAAGGCTCACAACTTCCCTCCTCATAACATAGTGACAGCAATAGCGACCCTTGCTTGGCAGGAGTTTTCTAATTTAATTTTTAAAATGTATTCACTGACTCACCCGTAAGAGGTGGGCCTGGCTGGGGCTGCACGCAGAGCGCTTGCTCATTAAGGGCTCAACAACCTGGCTCATTTTGCCGGGCCAGCATGCTCAGATCTCACGTTAGAACACACCTCTCCCCAACGAAGCTGCGCTTGCAAATGGTGCAGTCCCATCCTTTTCAATACTATCTATATGCTGACAACTCCCAAATTTATGCCTCCAGCTTGGCTCTCTCCCCGGGACTCCAGACTCGTTCATCTGACTGCTTATTTGGCATTTCCACATGGATGTTTAACGGGCGTTTCAGACTTCACATAGCCCAAGCCCAGCTCTAATTCTGCCCCCCACAAAACATCTGTTCCATTTGCCAACATCCTTGAGACTCAGTTCACGACAATTTATTCTTTCCAGCTACCAAGATTCAAACCTGTAAGCCACCTTTAACTTCTATCTGTCCTACAACCAATCCACTAGACACCTGTACCCTAGAACCTGGAGAACGCAGCCGAATGCAGCCATTCCTCCCCATCATGCCCAACATCTTGGGTTAGGAGGATTGCCAACAGCTTCCTAACTAGACTTACTGTTCCACCTTCTCCTAGTCACGCCCACCATCTGGAGAGGGGCTGCCAACAGCTTCCTAGCTAGACTCACTGCTCCACCTTCTTCTATTCTCCACACAGCAGCCCCAGTGGGTTGTTTTTTTTTTAAAAAAGGTGTCACTCGTCTGTACCAAGCCACCTAATGACTTCCCACCTCACATGGATAGAAAATTAAAAGTTCTTTTCCTGGCCTCCTGGGCCCTCTGCAGTCCTCTCCACTCCCTCCTCAGTGCCCCACCCTAGCCTGCCTTTCTGATCCTCTTCTATATACACTACCTTGCTCAGTCTACTCCAGTCACATCAACCTTCTTGCAAGGTTTCCTACCTCAGGGCTTTTGTCCTTACTGATTTGTCTACCTGAACTGCCCTTCACATAGATGATTTATTCCTGAACATTATCAGAGAGGCTTTTCTGGCCACTCTGTCAAAATGGCATACCCGCTCCTCCCACTCTCTGTCCCCTCACTCTACTTTGACTCTGCTTCTCACCATTCACTACCACCAACGACATCAGTCACGTATGGAGCGAATGTCCCCTCTCAGTAGGATGCCAGCACCACGGGAGGCAGGGCTGAACTTGCATTCACAATCCTATGCCCCCTGCTTGGAACCGCACCTAACACAAAGTAGATGCTCAATAAATATTGTTGAATAAGGGGAAGCCAGGAAGGGCATAGTTACCATATCTACTGTCACACTGAGGAAGGAAAGGGGCAGCTGCTGAGCTGGTGGGTGGCGAAATGAGGCTTATACTATCAAAAGACAGACCACAACAACCTTTCTTCTTGAAGAAATCCAGAACCAAGGTCATCTGTGGAATGTATGAAATGATTCAACAGCAGGTGGTCAGAAGTTGCTGGAAAAATCATCCCCAACGTGATGACAGAATGAAAGTGTCCTCTCAGGTTGAACAAGTGTAAGACAGTGTACCCTACCACCAACTCTAGCTGCCAGCTGTCACTCACAGGGGCAGCCTGCCATGGTGGAAAGAGCTCTAGACACGAGGTCAGGAAACCCAGGTTCCAGTCCCAAATCTATCACTTAAGAGTTCTGCGGCCTTGGGGAGGTTCCATCTCCCCTTGAGTCTCATTCCTGTCTAAAAGAGCAGAGTACCCTAATCTGGCTCATCTAGCCCTAGGAATGTTTCAATGAACTCATGAAGAGACCTCTACAGAAGCACCTCCTGCCTTGGAAAAAATGCAAAACCAATGCAGCATGCTGTACAGTGCCAGGCAGGGAGCAGACTCGAGAAGCTTGCTGAGTGAATGAACATCTAAACATCTTCCAAAGTCAAAATCCACAAGGACTCGACAAGTAGTTTTGGTAGAAGCACAGTTCTACATCATATGTGGTGAGCAGAATTTGCTCTGGTGACAATCAGTAAGTAAAAACAATTTTATTCAAGAATGTTCCTTGGAACCTCAGTGCAAGAATACCCACTGGAAGGCTGAGTATATGGTTCAGTGGTTAAAGCCCTTGCACAGCAAGTGTAAGGCTGAAGACAGAACTCTTTAGTCATCCAGCATCTTCTTACCTGCCTTCTTTCCACTCCTGCCATCTGTCCTTCAGCAGACCACGGAGGCCGCTCCTTCCAGGGCAGGCAGGTTGCATCCTGCCCACAGGCAGCCACTGACACCACGGTAGGCTCTTAGTGCAGCTCCCCAGGCACCTCCGGGTGCTCTCTCATTTCATGCATGGTGCAGGCGCTCTGTACGCACTGTTGCTTCAGCAGTTGCCCCTGTACCTCTGTGGACAAGCTTGTCCTCTTCTGCAGTCCCTGCTGAGGCACTCTTCCCCCTCTGCCCTCCACTCTTCCCAGCTCTCCACTCACAGCTGTTGGCTATGTCCCTCAGGTGACTCCCCTTCCTACCACCCCCAAACAAAGCCCCAGCTCTCAGGCTTCCTTTCTGCAAGTGCTTCAACTGTCTGGGGCATCAATGTTGTGCAGCCCACGTGACAACCTAACCTCTTAGCTCTTGCCATGTCCAATTAAATCTCCCTCCATTCACTTCCTGTCTGCCATGTTCTATGAGAATACTCTGAGCCTGCCTTTCTTTTCCAAGCTCCAAAAAATCTTAACCCCAAGGCACCTTATCTCTATCTGCCTCTTCCTTTTACACTTTCTCAGCGCACCTGATCCCTGGTGCCCTGTCATTCCTCATCTCCTTTCTCCACTGCCGGCCTTCTCCCTTCCCCATCTCCTTCTCCGCCAGCCAAGAGCGCTCTCTGGCCCAGCCCCCACCTCTGTGCCAGCACTGACCGTTCAGCACACTTTCCCATCAATTCTTCCACTCTGTTCTTACCCTCTGACTGCTAAAAACCCCTCAAGGAGAAAAGAAATCCCAGTCACTGGAGCCTAAGAGGGAGCAGCCAGGTGTGCAAGAACAACCTAAAGAGAGACGACATTAAGGCCAAAGGAGAAAAGTCCACAGAGGAGGAGCAAGGAAATGGCAGGTCCGATTGGGTACTCGTCCTTCTTATGTCTTTGCCCTTCTTCTCATTCGACACATTTTCCTTCAAGGAGTTCACCCATTCCCATGATTGATTTCAGCTTTGATGCCGATCTCATTGGCCACAGCATCAGCCCAGCCCAGCCCTCCACCCCACAGACCTGACTGCCAGGGGATCTTCTGATTGCTCAGCTCCCAAAAGTGCCTGCAAATCAGCAGTTCCCATCCTCACTTCCTTCCCACTGGACGGGGCCCCAGCTCAGCTCCCACACCCCAAGGCCCCTCAGTAGATGTCTCACCTGCCCCATTTCCCCTCAAGGCTCTCTTCTTGCCCCTCCTCACCTACAGGACACTCCATCCGTAAGCTGCCAGGCCAGAAGCCTCTCCTTCGTTTTCTATATCCACTTACTTACCTAGTGCTATTGGTTCTGTTTCCTGAATCTCTCTCCTTCTATCTGTCCCCACAGTCGCAGCCTAGACTGGTTTACAATAAAAGTGATACTCTAACCAAGCTCCATCCTAACAGCTCTAGTGTCATTATCCCCTTGGCTTCTCTCCCCACCCCAGTACTAGGCCTTGAATCCAGAGCCTCTGCACTGAATTCACTATATCCCCAGTCTTTTTCTTATTTTTTATTTCAAGACAGATTATGGACATGGACCATCAGGCCTGACTGCATTTTACATTATTAACTCAGTTAATCCTGCAACACATTTTCTATCATTACTCTCATTTTCAGTTGGTGAAAACTGAGGTGCAAAGAGGTTAAGTGACTAATCCAGCCAGTAAGCAGCAGAGCCTGGGGTGGTTCTAGTCTGTGCTTTTAACTACTACTATATTCACTGCTTCTTCATAGCGTGTTGAAGAAAAACAAACTAAAATTAATATCAGTCTGGGCAAAAGATCATTCTAAAAAACAAACTCCTAAACAAACAGAAATCAGCCACTTGGAGCATCATCTCTTGCTTTCAGCTTAGTCATCCCTCTTGACTTGTGCAAGCAGGGCAGATAACTCTGCAGGCAGCAGGTGCTGGCACCACTGGCTGATCCCCAGTTCAGGTCCCCAAGTCCCCGGGCCCCTCTGCAGATGACTCTGCCCTCCCAGTTGCCCCCTCGGCCCTCCTCTTGCTCTGTCTCACCTTGTCCCCGATGCCCTCGGCCTCCTCGGCCAGCAGGTACACGTTGCCACCATCAGCCAGTAGCAGGGCCGTGTCAGTAGTGGAGGAGGAGCGTGGCCGGCACTGATGCTGGTGCAGGATGGCAGCCAGGCTGCTGTCTTGGGGGGCCTTGCGCAGCAGGTGAGGGCTGCCACGCTGGGGCTCCAGAGAGCTGCTCTTGGTGCGCCGGCTGCTGCCCCCGCCACTGCCCCCACTGCTGCTGTGCAGGCTGGCACCCCGTTTGATGGAGGGCCGGGAGCGGATCTGCTGCAGCACACGGTTGAAGGCGGTGGGCCGGGCAGGCAGGTCATGCAGGGACATGGCATAGGAGACACGGTGCATCTCTGGGGAGCGCTCTTTCTCATCCGGGGAGTCATGGTCAGACATGCCCTGGGGCTGCTGTGGCTGCTGAGAATCCTGAGGCGCCTGGTGCTCCCTCTCCCGAGACCGGCGGCGGCTGTGGAACAGGTGCTTCAGGCCGTGGCCAAACATGGAGCCCTCTGAGAGCTGCTGGATTTTCTTAAGGGGGAGAGATAAAGAACCCTGTGAGTGGAAAGCTCGACTGACGGGGGTGAAGATGACGAGTCTGTTCTTGGAAGATCAGCAGAGCTACTATAGCCATCTGACTCTGGAATATCCCTATGGATGAAATGTCTCGCCTAAAGGTCACCAGCAAAATATGTGGCAGGTCTACTGTTTCAGTTCCAAGAAATGCACCCCAAAATATAAGTTCAGGGTTTTTTTTTTCTCCAAAGAATAATAACCTAAGGGCTACAGTATGGAATTTAGTGATACACACAAAAAGCATTTGGTTCCCAAGGTTGTACCCCTCCTAAATGATATGCCCCAGCCCGAGGGCCTCTCTCCTTCCAAGTCAGACCCTCCTTCAAGCTGTACTGGTGCTTTCAGATCACTAAGCATCCATTTCCAAAGATGCATCATTGTGACACTTCTTGGAGAAACCAGAGTCCTCTAATGAACTTATAATGTTAGAGCAGGAGCAGCTAATTGCCTACCAAGCATCTACTTTTCTTTCCCTCTGACCAACTAACTGCAAGGCCTTAAAGCTCCTCGCTAAAATTCCTGCTTCAGCAGACTGCCTTGCAGGTAGGAGTAGTCATATGATACACTTTGGGGCAATGAAAAGCAGAGGGAGAGTTTCTGCTTTCCTGACAAGGCACTGGCCCTTGCAAATTCTTCCCATCTAGAATGTGAAGGTAATGTTTAGGGACACAGCAGTCACACTGCAACCAGAAAGTGACAGAGTTGGTGATAAAGACCACCCATGCCCAAGAGACAGGCTATGAACTTGATGGCCTGTGGAGCCACCAAACCAGTCATGAATACCCACCCTGTGAATCTTGCTGCATAAAATAAACAAAACTGCCTTTGTCTACATGGTTCTAGTATAATTTTCTGTTCTTTGTGGTCAACTTCATTCCTGACCCAGTTGGCAATGAAATAAACCACTTTTTTTATATCTTGTTGCAGGTAATGTGACAATTCTTAGGCACACTTATCATCAGAACTACCTATCTGAAAGATGGTCTCTCCTCTCAGAATGAATGAAGAGCCCTGGAGCCAGCGCTGCCCTGGCTGCAGCCTTCCTTCTGAGTGTTCCCTGAGATTTTTCAGCTGCTCCCCAGGTGGCCCTGCTCAGGCACAGACTTCTGGGTGGGTCACCAGAGCAAGGGAATGGTGGTGTAATTTCAGATTGCTAATGTCAGGGAAGGGACAGCTTATCTGGATAGGCTGAGCCTTCTGAAAGACCTTCAGAGCTGGGAGAGGATGATGGGTCTTGAACAACTATGTGGTACCCTACATTCCCTAAGTGCTAAGAAAAAAACCTCAGAACCAGCCATGTGGGACTAAGGGAGCCAAATTCTCATCTAGGAGGAATATCCACAATCTCATGAAGCAGCTTCAGTAGTTTTTAAAAAACATGCCTGAAATCCCAGCACTTGAGAGGCTCAATCAGGGTTGCCATGAGTCCAAGGCCAGCCTGGGCTCCATAGGGAGTTCAGGAAGCATGCGTGCGCATGCACACACACGCACACACACACACACACACACAGACACACACACACACGTGCGCGCGTTTTCTCTCTCACTCACTATATTTTCCTTTTTTCCCCACTAACAAACATATAGAACAGAAAGTTTAGACCATGCAGAAACTAAGAGAAAAGGAGGACATCTGCAAACCCTGGCCCCACCCATACATTACTTTGTATCTCAGTGCCAAGAGTTTGTGTAAACAGCTGCACCTACATCCCTTGTAAACAACCTGTGAAAGTGAAGATTTTCACTTTCTCCTCTTTATGTCTCTCCTACAACCCTTGAATTTGGCAGGGCCCAGGCAAAGCCCATTTCACAGGCCAGGCCAGTCCCACCTTCACATTTCACTATAAGCAGAGGTTTGCTGCTTACAAGTATGTTTTCTCCTGCATGCTCTCCTTCAATTTTCCCGGATAGCAACAAAAATAACTATAACGTTCCAACTTACAGATGGAGGAAAATATTTCTTCTCAGTAACTGGGTTTGGGGGCAGCCCTGGAGATGGAAGATCACACGGTGCCAGATTTTCATATAGGAGTCACGGTCCTCTTGGGGGCCAGCTGGAGACAGCTCTCCAATGCCCACCTGATTCTGTTCTGGGCAGAACTGAGATGTCGAAGGCAGAGTGGACAGTGCAGTGCACTCTACCAGAGCTCACCGGGGGCCCAGATCCTGCAGCCTCCAGACCAGGGCAAAAGCACACCACTCTCTCCCTCAGGCCCAAGTCAATGCCTGACCTCCCTCCAGGCATCCCGGATGGGGCCAGCTGGCTCTGGCCTCTGTCCAGCTGCTTCTGCCAAATGGTCACATTACATATTACAAACTGTCTTTCCAGCATTCTACCCCAGGTCCCTCCCTCCTCTTCCCTTATCCCTAAAGTGGCCAACGCTGAGGCCTCACTTCTTCATCCACTAAGGGAGAGAGTTTCTGCTCAGATGACACCAGCACAGGTCCTAGGGTCCTGTGGTTCTTCTTCCCCAAAGCCCAGGGAATCAGGGGAAGGCACTGAGTCGGCATGTTGTCTGGCATCCTACAACCTCAGTCAACTTAATTTAAAATTAAACAATGTGGGTGTCATGGTATACATTTATTATCCCAGCTACTTGGGAGCTGAAGCAGGAGGACTGCAAAATCTAGACCAGCCCAGGCAATTCAATGAGACTCTGCCTTGAAAGGAAAAAAATGGGGGCAGCAGAGGCCTGGGATATGGCTCAGTGTTTCCTGGGTTCAATCCCTAGTACTAGTAAAAAAGAAAACAATAATTTTTCAAGGTGCTCTCAAACTTGTGCTGTCATTCTAACTTGACACTAGCCTACTTTCTGGAGCTAGGATTGTGACAGATCATAGTACGACTGCCCCCACTTTGCAGATGAAGAAACCAAGCCATAGCATAACTAAGAGGCTCACCCAAGCCACAGAGGAGAGTCGCTTAGCCTCTAGTCTGATTTCAATTTACTGGCCCATGTACTCATTCCATCACAAAAGTAGATATGGTAATTGTACATCCCAGAACAGCATCATGGCAAGATCAAAACAACCCAAAAATCTCCTGGACCTGGGGGAATTAGGTCCCTTGTGGTTTGGACTTGCTCAGGCGACCTTACAGAATTTGGCCAAGCTTCTTAACCACAAGGTCTTTATTTCTCCTCTCCCCAGATGCTGAAGGAAAGGAAAGCCGAGAAAAGAAGATGAAAGCCAGGGATGGGGACCGAGTGACTACAGGACTTCTGCTCCAGCAGCACTAAGGACTCTATGTCAAAGTCCACGGTAGGCACAAGGGAAAAGAACAAAAACATGCTGAAGAATAACATGAGGAAAGGGTTTCTCCCCTCCTAAACAAGGTGAACTGCTTCTACATGTGGGTGTCAGGGAGGAGACAGTTAAGGAGTTTTGACATAACATAGTAAGAGTTAAAAAACAACAACTCTGAAGCTCATACACATTACCAGCCACAAGTTTCAGAAGTGAGGAAAACCATGGTGACTAGCCTGAGGGAACTTAGCCACCAACGCAGCAGAAAGCACCACCTGCTCTGACTAACAGGTTCCAGCTACTAAATGTCACTAGCGTTTCCACATTGACTTTTGATTTTCTCCAGCTGCCAAAAACCATTTTGGTGGCCAAAGGAAGCCATGTATTAGGGAAAGAGAACTGAGACATTGTGGAATTGGAGGTAGGACATAAACAAAGTTCCACCCCCCATGGGGAGGGAGGAGGTGTCCCCAGAGCCGGCCAGAAGCGAGCCAGAAAGGACAGCATCTGCAGATGAGACACAGGCATCAGATGAGACAGTGAGAAAGATTCACTATCTTTTTCCTGAAGAACCATCTTAATGAGAAGAAGGACTCCACTCCTGGGGTGGCACCATCCTCTCAGAAAGAATGCTAGATGGAGTGCTGGATGGTTTCTGAAGGATCCTTCCTGAGAAGCCTGTGGTTTCTGAGCACTTAGTTTTCATCCATTCCCCTCCCTGGGTGTGGGCCACTCAAAGGGGAAGTTTGTTCCAAATTCTGCAAGCACAGCTTCATCGTGTACCAAAAGGAAAACGCCTTAGGGTAGGATGTCTCTGGCACCAATTGGCTAAAAATGGCCAAAAGCAGTTTCTAATTCCCACAGGTCCCTGTATCCTTAATAAAGCCCAGAAAAGCTGATGGGATCTTAGATAGTCATGCTAACTTATAGCTAATTATCCCACCTGTGGTTGACTAGCGGCCCCTCTGCCCACCTCGGTCTGAAACTTCTGCTCCATAAAGGCACAGCTGCAAGAGTTCAGTGGGGTGACAGGGTCACCCTAAGCCTTTGCAAGCATGGGTCGCCAACGTTCCCTCTATTTATAGGATCTCTATGGAAACAGGACCAGCATTAGAGAGTTAATCACTGTAAAAACCCACAGAGTTCTACTGTCACGATCCACAGTGAATTGTGGAAGTCTCCAATCCCCCTTGAGAATCTCTGGGTGGGCAGCCTGAGGGGGGGTGTGGAAGAGGAACCATTATCCTAGGTGTGCACTGGGAACCAGTGATGGGGAAGAGGGAGCAGCAGTCTATCTCCGGCCTATAAGGTTTCTAGCGGGAACACAATGATTGGAATCCTTTTTCCTTCCCCACTATCATAGTTGACATTAAAAAAAAAATAGACCTCAACTAGGGAAAATATATTTCCCCACCCTAATCCTATTCCCTGGTTTTTTGTTTGTTTTGTACTGGGGATCAAGCCCAGGAATTTTACACACTGAGCTACATTCCCAAGAGCATTATTATTTTTGATTCTGAGAATGGGTCTCACCTAAGTTGCTAAGTTGCCTAGCTAGGACTTGAACTTGCAATCTTCCTCTCAGAACCCTAGAATTTCAGGTCTGCAACACAAGGCCAGCTTTTCATGTTCTTTTATTGCTTAGATAAGTTGGCCCAGAGCCAGCGCAAGCCAGGAAAGGTTACCTTGCCCGCTGGGTCTTTGGGCAAAACTGACTCCGCACACACCAGTATAGAAGAGCTTTATTAAAGCAATTTATCCTTCCCTACCTTGCAGCTTCTCTGAACATGCCTGTCACCCCAACAACCACAACGCTGGGCTCTGAACTCATAAGCACTTCTTATCTGCCACTCATTTAGCAGTTAGTGGCACACAGCCTGTGACATTGCTTCTGGTGCTTTCTCCAACCATTATCCAACTTTTTACCTACTGATGGACAAGCGCCCTCATGAGACTGTGAGTGACAGCAAGAAGTATCTTGTCTACAACTTCGCCTCTCTTGCATTGTGTGGTAGAGAGCACAATGCAAACAGGGCAATGGCTAGCTCATTACTTGTTCCAAATCTAAAAAGCCATCTCTGGGAAGGTGACATAATCCTTAGACAACTACTTCAAAAAAAAAAAAAAAAGGAAAGAAAGACTACTTCTCCCAAAGCCTTAATCTTTTCTAAAATATTTTAAATGCTTCTCAGCAGCTTTTCTTGTGTCTAACCCAGATCCTCCCGCTGCAGCTTGAACCCTTGTCTCTCAGTGCTCATCTGAGTCACTGCCAAGACTGAGCTGGCCTGGAAGAAGATGAACACAGACCAGGGGCTAGAATGTGTTTACTGTCCTCACAAACAGTTCAGGGATGATTTAGCTGGGAGTTTGTGTCCCTGCACCCAGCTTTGTTTTCCGCGGTGGAACTCAGTTAACTTGGCTAGCGTAAGGAAGTCTTCAGTCATCCGATTGAAAAAGCTGAATGTTATTTTTCTAATGCAATCACAAAGTATTCCTAATATGCCCCAACAGCTTTGTTCTAGCTTCTTAACACAGGAAAAGATTTCGATATTTGGCTGACAAATTTGTCCAGCCATGGCTTCATTCCAGTCGATGGGGTTTTCCAAGGGAGATGCCCCTTCTCATGGGAGATACGGAAATCAAGATGAGCCAAGCTGGCTGGAAGATGCCCCTCGCCAGGCCTTGCCCCAGCTCCTCTCATCCTCACTCCCTCCTAACTCCAAGACACAATTCCTCTCCTAGCCAATGTTGCAACTCCTCCTGAAGGAAACACTCTTATTAATGGGATTGGCAGTTAACACACAATTAGATACAAAAAAGTAAGCACACTCTGTAAACACTGAGCTGCCACTAGGCAGCTGGGAATGAATCCGGACCCCAGTAGGCAGCAGTAGAACAGACAGCTTCGGTTACCACATGCTTTCCCACCAGTCATCAGTTCTTCCAGATCCCACAGAGCTGTCGAGCATACTGCTGAAAGCTAGGGACAGGAGTGGCCAGGCCTGGACCTCGTGACCCTATCCCTCCTCACACAAGGTGCCCACCGGATGAACCCAGTAACCTCAGCGTTCCTCAACGGCCCCCTGCTGCTCCTGGCTAGTTACTGACCAAAGAGGACAGAAGCCCCACATAGAATTTGGCACCTTCCACCTTACTCCCCTTTTCTCTTATTTGGTAATTAACACCTGCCCTTTCATGAATATCTACTCTAAGTCATGTATAGTGGTGTACACCGTAAATACCACTACTTAGGAGCCTGAGGCAGAATCACCAATCTGAGGCCAGCCTGAACAGGATCCTGGGACCCTCATGAAAAATAAAACAACCCCCAAAAAGCCCTTGCTGTAAACCCACCTCCCCACACAGTACCTTTACCGATTAAACTATGTTTCTAATTCCATTGGTGGATGCTCAAAGCACTCTTAAACGTAGGTGTCCTTCAGTGATAGTTTTCTTACAAGCATCTCACCCTGGTTGCCTTGGGAGCTCACCTGGAAGCAAAGGTACTATCTATCAATGAAGGACTAATTTGTCACTTTCTTATTTTCAGGCCCATGGGCAATTCACACCCCTGATGAAATCTACCACAGAGTTTAGCTCTCACCTAACTACAGGAACTTTCAAGGCTGAACAGACAGAATTCCTAAAGTGGAAGCAGGGTTTCCTAAATGTAGCAACACTCTAGAGTACCACGTCAGAAGCCCCCCAACAGAGACCCAGGGCACACACCTGCCTTCACCCCACTTACATCCCAAGGTGATGCGTGTCTTCTCTCTCATTTAAAAATAAAAGGGGGGAGAAGCAGATCCACCACAAATTTTAACAAAACTCTGGGCTTTAAGAGAGAAAGAGAGAGAGAGAGAAAGCTGGAAGAATAACTTAGCAGTTAAAGCACTTGGCTAGTAAAGCAGATGACCCTGGGTTCATTTCCCAGCACCACATAAACTGTGCATGGTGGCACATGCCTATAATCGCAGCACTAGAGAGTCTGAGGCAGGAGGCTCATCATGAATTCGACAGTAGCCTGGGCACAGAGCGAGCTCGAGACCAGCCTGGACTACAGAGCAAGACCCTGCCTCAAAAAATAAATAATAAAAATTTAAAAAGTAAAACACTATTCAGCATATGCACTGCACGTTTGTAATCCCAGCTTCTGAAGAGGCAGAAGGGTGAGGATCAGAAGTCTGAGGGTAGCGTGAGCAACTTAGCTTAACTTTTTGACTGTGTCTCAAAAACAAAGTTTTTAAAGGTCTAGAGGTGCAGCTCAGTGCCCCCTTGCGCAGCATGTACAAGGCTGTGGGTTCAAACCCACATGCTCCTTTACAAGGTAGGACTAGGGGTGGAAGTAGAACAATGGAAGCTTCTAGGGGGATGTCAATGACTTTTCTTGTGTGGGCAGTGAGTAGATGAGGCATCTGTTTTGCTTTTGTTATTTAAATGGTTCAATGTTTTCAGGAACTTTGATGTGCATTTCCTACTTAACTATTTACTTACTTCCTGGCACTGGTGATCAAGCCTAGGACTTTACCTCCCAGTCCTTTTCATTGTATTTTGCTTCTTTTTGAGACACCTTCTCACTCATGTTAAGTCCAGGCTGGTTCTGAACTCCCTATGCAACCCAGGCTGGCCTTGAACTCGCAACATCCTCCTGCTGAAGTACCTGCAACTACTGGAACAAGCCGAGTCAGCAGGGGAACCCACAGCAGGGAGGACTTAGCTGTGACTTTCTCTCAGCTCTATGGCTTCTCACTGTTTTTCCTGTTCTCCACTCGGAACAGGCAGGAAGATCTGTGCATCTCGTGAATAAAGAACCCTGGCTGGAACCCAAATGAGTCTACGGCCAAAGCACTTATTACAGGATGGGAAAAATGGAATCTGACCCTCTTCTTTCTCTTCAGAGAAAGAGATTAATACCGCTTAGAAATCCCTGGGGAAATTACCCACAGGGATTTTGTAAGGGGAAAGAGAACCTCACGGGAACGCCTGTGGCCAGCATCCTGACTCTTCCTTTAGCAAAAGACTCATTCTTCTGGCTGCACAAGGGGTGGAAAAGACCTGGTGAGGTGGGCAATTTCCTCCCCTGACTTCGACTGTGTGTCAAGACAGAATCAGTGTATTCTTATGCTCATCTCCTCATCCGAGGCCCCAGAAATCCCCAAACTATGCTGTTTTATTTGTAGCACTGGGGATCAGACTTAGCCCTTTCTTCTTCTTTCCTTTTTTCTTTTCTTGGTTTGAGGAAGAGAGTCTCACTATATAGCCCAGGCTGGCCTGAAACTGGCAATCCTACCTCCTCCTGCCTCAGCCTCCCAAGAACTGGGATTACAGGTGTATGTCACCATGCCCAGTTAGCTATTCCCAGTTTTGCTAAGTTGCCCAGACTAGCCCTGAACTTACAATCCTCCTGCCTTGGCCTTCGACTTGCAAGAACTCCAGGTGTGCCACCATACCCAGCACATACCGTATTTTTAACAGGATCTCTTTCTGCCGAGCTCCACTAAGCTCCTACCTACTCCTGCTCCTGCTGAAGCTGGTTCTCCTTGCTGGTGTACTTTTGATCAGCCAGCAGTTCCTGTGGCCTGCTACCCAGCATCTCCTCCCAACAACCAGGGAATCTGGTAGCAAAGAACTGGATAATGAGAATCAATGAATAGAGGCATAAACTCAAGTGATTAAACAGGAAGCCAAGCTGCAAGTGACTGGGGAATGTGACTGAGCTGTCAGGCTCCCGTTCAGGACAATCTGCTAACAAACAAACCTGTTGAGTTGTGGAGACAGCTTCCAAAGTAGTTGTATACAACAATACTCATTCTCAGGTTATTTTTCTGTTACAGTTCCAATTTTTAAATTGCTGTTTATTTTTCTCTCCTTTTACTGGCCTTCTCTACCCCATAATCACAGATCCCATAAAAGAAATTTACAGGATTGGGTTATAGCATGGTGGTGTTGCTCTTGCTAGCATGTGCAAAGATTCCATGTTTTATCCCTAATGCTAGGAAAAAAGTAAAAGAAGAAATGCATAAACCACAGTAATGTTTCATTGTGTTAAAGGACCTGAGGGAGATCACAGGGGCCCCTAAAACAGCTGGCTATCACTAATTAAGCTTCCTGCAGATCCCTTGGCAAAAACTAAAATTCTCTCTTCCCATTGAAGGTGCTTTAGACTCTTCTGTCCTTTTCTCAACATGTTTTCCTCCAGTACACTTTATTCATCATAGTCCCCCACACTGTCATAAGAAAACAAAAGTGGGACTGAGAAACCAGAAGTTCTAATCTCCAAAGTTCAAGCTGAAAACAAAAGGAAGCCAGAACTGCTCATCGGCCTCTGCCAAGCACAGGTGTGGAGCAGAGAGCATTAAAAATTAAACCTGTCCCTTTTTGGTATTACCCATCAAAACAAGAGCCAGCCGGCTTCTACCCGGAGCCAATTATGGAATTTTTCCATCCCTTGAAAATCGTGGCAAGCTCGGAAAATAACTTTTCCAGCACTGGAAAACAAGTCTGAATGCTTTCCAATAGTCCACCTCCCTTTACTCACAGAAAGGTTCAAAAAATTGATTTGCCTGAGATCACATAGCAGATCAGACTGCAGCAGCCCCCAAATTCACATCTGGTTGGGAAGCCTCCGCCCTGTAGTAAACATGTTGTGATGAAGCGGGTAGAGGTAAACAGAAAAAGGCTCTGTCTGCGTCCCTATACTCCCACAGCAGCTAGGTTTCCTCCTCCTTGCTGCCAGCCTGAGTCCACATCGCTGGGCTCCACCTCTAGGGTATTTTTTTTTTTCCCAGAGAAAAGGAGTCATTTTCTTTCCACCTGATCTCAATTGTGGTTCAGGGCACTTTAGCACTTAATAGCAAGTGTACAGTTGTTGCTATATCTGCCCGTAACTAGAATGAGGGTGTCACCAAAAAAAAAAAAAAAAAGAAAAAGATGGCACAGGAAGGAAAAATGAACTAGCTTAAGGCAGCTTTATCCAGAAACACAAAGACACTGCAGCCCCCACACCACTGCCAGCCTATCTTCCCTCAGGGAGGCATCTGGGGAAAATGAAGGGAGCTGGCCGGACTCCACTGTTGGCCAGAGCTGGAAAGTGGAGGATTTTCCAAGGCTGCTTCTCATTGACTCAGGGTGAGGGTCCCATCTGGTCCAAGAATCAGGGCTTGCTAGCCAGAGTCCGTTGGACAAGCCCACAGTGGAGCAAAGGTCAGCAGTGGACTCCATTACAGCACTAAGGAGTCCCCTTTCCCCTTACCACCTCCCTTAAAATAGGAAACACACCTCCTGACCACATGGGTAGACTAGAGGGTGACAGTTGGGATAAACACCAAGCATTTCTTGGGTCTGACAAAATCTCAACCTTCATGCACACAGCCTATCAAGAGAGCTCACCTGAGACACGAGGCTAGCCACGAGCCTCTGAAGCCAGAAGTCAGATCTGAACGACTGCCACATTTTAAAAGTACACACAGGAGTTTGTTAGCCCCCCCTCCCCAGCGAACACACACAGGGAAAAGCACACACACTCACCTGCACTCTGACTTCCTGACTCCCAGCCGCTCAGGCCAAATGAGGAATGTCATTGGCTTATTCTGGTGAGCTCCTTAGTGCTCGCTGCCATTAAGATACAGGTTTATTTAACCTAACGGGAGGAAGTCCTTTATTCTCCCCTAGCCCAGACCCAGCACCCTCTCCGGAGAAAATCCCCGAGGCATCAATCTCCAGGGCATCTAAGTTCCTTCCTTGGGTTGACATCCCGCTCAGCTGCGCTGTGAGCTGGCTGGCTAAACCTGAGCCCACAATCCAGGTGACAGCTCCAGCAAAGGTGCATTCTTTATGCCAGCTGCTGTTTTAATGGCTAGAGAGATATATTCAATACAGCTCACCAATCGTCTGGACAACCTCGGGCTGGAAAATAAACAGCTCCATGTGGACCGCTCTTTCCGATTCTGGTTCTAGCTGCCGGCTCAGCGTGAGTGCAACTTGAACCGAGGCCCCAACCAGCCCAAGCACTGCTCTGCCACCTGTCAGTTCTCCACCCTGGGGGTTGGTTCCGCCGGATCTCCAAGCACTAACTTAAACTCTGGCTCCACCTAATGGCAAGAATCCACATCCCCCTTTCACAGACTGACAAACTGAGTTTCAACCAGAAAGATGCTCAAGGGGGAGATTTCCTGGCAAATGAAACTAGTGATGGTCTCCTTGGCCTCCCGTGATGCAATTTTCCTGCCCTGCCATCCTATGGGGGAAAGTGATGTCAACTTTTTGGTTAGCATCTTGGATTTCTCCAGTCCTTTGTCTGCTAAAAGCACTTCACACAATCTCGGATGGGTGAGTCACTAGAACGTCTGCGGAATAACGAGGAACAGAGAGGCCTGAAATGGAGCTGGCAGACAGAGGCACAAATGGTACCTGACGTTTCCTACATTCTAGCTGAACATCTGCTCACCCTCGCTGACCTTCGCCTGGCTTCCCCATCACTTTTGTCCGGTTAAAGCTCTTCGGCATTAACATCAGGTTGAGGGGGTGGGGAAAGCTATGTCGCGGGCTGGGCTCGCCTGGGGAGAGTCTGCGCTCACCTTTAAATCAGGAGGCTTGCTTCTGTGACCCGGGTTTGGGGCCGCCGCAGCAACCGCGTCTGAAGTTGGCCCGCCGGCGGAGTTACCACCCGGGGCCTCCCCAGGCCGGAGGTCTGCGCCCGGCAGGTGGCAAGCCGCATCTTCCAGTCCCCCTCCATCCTCCTCGCCCTGCTGTTGCTGCAGCTCGTCCGACTTGCACCTCTTCATGGTGTATGTGGGTCGGCAAGGGGACTCCGTCCTTCCAGGGCGCCGTCTTGGGGAAGGCTGCACTCCCTCTCACACTCAGGAATGAAGCCTGGGGTCTAAATTATTAAGGAGGGGAGGCAGCAGATCAAAATTTCTTGAATTAAAAAAAATTTTTTAACGAGGATGAGGGAGGGGCAAAGAGGGAGAGCCTTGGAATAGTTCATTCCGACCTGGGTAGCGAAGGCAGGTCACAATCGAGACTGGGAAGCAGGAGTCCTCGGGCAGTCATTGGAAGGGAGGAGGCAGGCAGCCCCCAGGGCCCCAAACTTTCTGCTTCAGGGCACGGGCAGGGCGGAGGGGAGGCGGCGGCACGGCGCATCCTTTCCCCGCCGGCCCGGAGGCTGGGCGAGGCAGGGCACGGGGCAGCCGGCCGGGCAGCTCCTCGCAGGCCGCCCTCTGGGCCGGCTGTGGCCCCCGGCCCTGCCACGGCCCCCGCCCCGCATGGGCCGGCCGCGGAGCCCGCAGCGCGCCGGGCCTCCTCCCTGCCCGCGCCCGGCTCCCCGCCCGCCGCGCCGCCTGCTGCAAAACCGCGGTTGCGGCCGGAGCCCGCCGCCAGCGCGCAACCTACCCTAACCGCGGACGGAGGCGGGACCAGAGGGGGAGTGGCAGCGGCAACCGCCAATGGGAAGGCGGGAGGGCTGAAGGGGCAGCGCGGCCGCGTCTTTGGGGTTGGTTGCACCGTGCGATCCCCCCGGAGAAGACGGGAGGGCGACGTGCTGCTTCGTTTTAGCATTGCGGAAGGCCGGCTGAGGGACGGGCGCCTGAGAGCCCCTCCGAGAAGGCCGTCCGGGGTCACACTCCTGCCTCCGCTGTATCTGGCGGGCAGAGGGTGCAGTAGGGATGTTTATCATCACTTTTTTTCTTTCTTTTCCTATTTCTTTTTTTTTTTAACCCTAACTTTGCACGTTATATTACTGTCTTCGCCCCATCAATGAGGGAGACACCGTTCTCCCTAGGACGCTTACTCTGAGTCAGAAAGCTGTGCCCGTATTCAGAACAGCAAAACGGGAATGAGCGTTCTGCCCTACCTCCACCCGCTTTAAGCACACAGCTAATGAGTCTTAGCATAAAAATGTTTATGAACGTCCCTTTCTCACAGCAAAGCAGATTTTAAATAAGAATAGATAGGCAGGACCAGAGGTGCAGGCCTATAATCTCAGCATCCTGGGAAGCTGAGGCAGGAGGATCACCAAATTTGAGCCCGGTGTAAGCAATTTAGGGACTCAGCAAGATCTTGTCTCAAAATCAAAAATAGAAATGGGCTAAGAATGAAGCTCAGTGTGAAGGCCTTTGGCTCCATCCCCAGCACCACAAAAATAAGTAAATACTGGTATTAATGTTGATACAGAAGAATAGAAAAAAAGGAATATACTTCTCCCGTAAACCACAGCCAAATCATACTAATAATGTGATGACAGGAGGAAGCACCTGACAAGAAAGGGAGGGTAGTACCAGGGTTAGAGCACTTGCTTGGCAAGCACAAGGCCCTGGGTTCAATTCCCAGCACCACATAAACCAGGTGAAGTGGCTCACCATTGTAATCCCAGCACTAGGGAGGCTGAGGCAAGAGGATTACCATGAGTTTGAGGCCAGCCTGGGCTGCCTAGTAAATTCAAGACCAGCCTGCTGGGCTACAGAGCAAGACCCTGTCTCAAAAAAAAAAAAAAAAAAAACAGAAAAGAAAAAAGAAAAAGAAATGAAGGGTAGTAATAATTATCTGCATGCAAATTGCATGCCTACACTGGTTACCAATGTTTGTCCATATCCAGCAGCCTGTGGTTCTCACACTGTGGTCCTCGAACCTGTAGCATCAGCAACATCTGGGAACTTGACAGACATACAAATTCTTGGACACTAGCCAATCCCAGTGAGTCAAAAATAGTGAGACCAGAAGTCTGTGTTTTGACAAGCCCTTTGGATAATTTTGATGCATGCTAATGTCTGAGATTCATTGGCCTAGACTGTGATGAACAGCCCCTCTGCCTGTGAGTGAGTCACAGAGATGAGCTCTGGAGGATTTTACAGTTTACCAATCCTATTCACACCCCTAGGGCCAGTCTAGCCTCACTTCAGTGCCACTAATCTGAATTTCCTGACTTTTCCGTCTTCTCATTCCAACCACTCATTTTAATGTGTATGCATCCTAGAAGAGACTAAGTTGTTAAGGATTTACTACAGTCAGGCAGCCACTTTCTAAATTTCTAAACTGAATTTCTAAACTAAGCAGCTCCATTTTTAGAAGATAGGAATTTAGGATGGGCTGGGAATGCGAAGCCACCCCCCACATCCACAGACCAGGCACGATGTAGAAACACAAAAAACGATAAGCCCTTGGGATTTTCAATGATGACAAATGGCAGAATGCCAGTGTAAATCGTGGGCAGGACTAGGGAGAACCGGTGGGAGCAGATTCCCAAGGCGTGAGGTGTAAGGGAGAGGAGCATAGTGCCCCATGCCAGAGTTGGCCCAGGATGGTGCAGAGGTTGCCAACGGTGGTGAGCAAATAGTGAGCACACACTGCCACACGCTCGTGACCTGACCTTTTGGGTTTTTTTGAGACAAGGTCCTGAACTCACTATGGAGCCCAACCTGCCTGCCTCCTAGGGTCTTTGCACTGAACTACATCCCCAAAACGTTTTTCTTTCTTGAGGCAAAGTCTTAATAAAATGTTAAATTGCCCATGCTGGGCACAAACTTGCAATCTTCCTGCCTCAGCTTTCCAAAATGTTGGGATTAGAGGTTTGTGTATCATTCATAGCTCTCTTTGTCTACTAGATTGAAGTTGATTTTCAGTTTCTTTCTTTCTTTCTTTCTTTCTTTCTTTCTTTCTTTCTTTCTTTCTTCTTTTTTTTTTCTCTGTAACCCAAGCTGGTGCTGAACTCACTATGGAGCCCAAGCTATCTTTGGACTCACAGCAATCCTCCTGTCTCAGCCTCCCAAGTGCTGGAACTACAGGCATGCACCACCATGCCCAGCTTATGTGGTCCTGGGGAATCAAACTCAGGTACTTAGCCCTTGACTTAGCATTTGCTAGGCAAGCATTTTAACCACTGAGCCATTCCTCCAGCCCTCAGTTTCATTTTTATAAAAGTGTATACTTCTAATGCAATGACCACACTTTCTGTTCATATCCATGTTTTGCAAGGTATAATGCAAGTCTGCAAAAAGTATTTGATATACATTATAAAATCAGCTGTATTTTCTGTTTGTTTTGTATGTGTGCTGGAGATTGAACTTGGAGCCCCATGCATGCTAATTTTGTACTCTTCCACTGAGTTATGCTAAGCTTTCAACTCTTTATGTCCAATTTCCCAGTTATCTAGCAGTGGTCATAATCACAGCATAAAAGGATGCTGGGTAATCTCTGTAAAATACTGGGGGGTGGGGGGGGTGTGCCTCACTAAATTGTCCTATGTGGGCTTGAATTTTCAATCCTCCTGCCTGAGCTTCCAAGAGTTGAGATTACAAACCTGCACTACCGGGCCTGGCTCCTCCTCTTCTCTTCTCCTTCCCCTTCTTCTTCTTCTTCCTCTTCCTCTTCCTCTTCCTCTGCTTCCTCCCCCTCCCCCCTCCTGCTTTTTGAGACAGTCTCGCTCTGTAACCCAGTCCAGTCCTGGACTTACTATGGAGCCCAGGCTAGCCATGGGCTCATGGCAATCCTCCTGTCTCAGCCTCTCCAGTGCTGGGATTACAGGCATGTGCCACCCTTCCCAATTTATGTGGTGCTGGAGAATCTAACCCAGGGCCTTGCACTTGCAAGGCAAGCACTTTAACTGCTGTAGCCCCGATCACGTACGTATTTTGATACCAACACCATTATAAATACTTATTTGTGAATATAATTTTCTTTCTTTTCTGTTGAAGATTAATACTTTCACTCACTGCTGTCCTTAAAAGAAATTGAGTTTCCTTGAATATGGAAGAGTAAACTATGCAGAGAGATTGACTGGACTGTTAGTGACGTCACAATCCCACCACCTAAGTATATGACTTTTATTGGATATTCTAAAAGGCAGGGAGGAACAAGAATGCTCTGTATTACTCCAGAACTGGAGAAAGCTTTAAGCCTAAACTAAATATTATCCTTTTTTTTTTCTTAAAGCGTACTCAGAAGCATTTGAATCATCATTATCTTTTCCCATATTATTCTGTATGTTATTACTTAGCCATAGTTTGTGTATCTATGTAAACATTTTTAAAAGATTCTTAACATTACATCAAATGAGCATTTCATGGTTTAATTTAACCACCACCCACTTTATTAGTGTACACTAACAATTGTATCACTTTTCCTTTAGAAGTAAACCTGCAGGGGGCTGGAGGAATGGCACAGTGGTTAAAATATTTGCTTTGCAAGCTCAAGGCCCTGAGTTTGATTCCCCAGTACCACATAAAGCTGAGCATGGTAGCATACGCTTGTAATTCCAGTACTCGGAAGGCTGAGGCAGGAGGATTGCTATGAATCCAAGGCTAGCCTGGGGTACACAGTGAGTTCAGGACCAGCCTGGGCTACAAAGTGAGACCTTGTCTAAAAACAACAAAGAAATAAATAAAAATAAACCTGCAGTTATTATACTTATGTAGAGAACTTATATATATGATTTCTTCCATAACATAGAATCTCAGATATATAGCTGGTAACATTTCAACAAGATAATCAAACTCAGACTGCCAACCTTGGGATTATCTGGACTACAGGAGTGTTCCACCATGTCTGGCCTTTGTGGTCCTGGAGAATTGAGCCCAAGTGCTTGCTAGGCAAGTGCTTTAACTGCTCAGCCATTCCTCCAGCCCCTATCTGGACTTTTGCACTTCTTAAGAGAACCCAGTGTCTAGCTGTTTTTCTTTTTTTAATGAGATAGGGTCTCAGCAACTTGCTAAGCTCCCCAAGCTGGGCTCAAACCTATAATCCTCAGGCCTGAGCCTTCAAGAGGGTTGGGTTTGCAGGCCTGTACCACTGGGCCTAGCTTTCAGTGTCTATCTCAATACTGAAGTTGTTCAATTTTCTCTTTATAGTATGAAATGCTGGAAGTCTCTGCTGCTCATTTCAGGTAGGATAAAGAAGATGCTCCTTATTCTGAGTGCTGAATGCCCCTCGGTAGTGGGAGCGAAATCGTGATAATCCCACGAACAGAGGCAATCTGTGAAGCATAAACTTAAACCCCAATTGTACTGCTCTGTGTGAACGCCTGGGACTGGAAAAATGGCTGCTTTGTGTCCTTCCCCATCTCTATAGGAATCCATACAAGTTTCTGGACAGTCTGTTACTTAAAGCCTAAAATTAGACCTTAAAAAGAAAGAAAGAGAAAATGTCAGGCTTGCTCAGGGACAATCAGTTACTTATTATTTTACATCTGAAGATAAACATCTTTGCCAGTTTTGTCTATTATTTTATGTAGTACTTTTACATACAATAGCAAGAGCTTTCAGGGTTGTCCACTGCTTAAAGAGAACCACAGGTGTTAGACGGTTTGCTGAAAGCCTGGTGAATACTCTCTTGCTTAATCCCCAACAAAGACCTGTCAGGTAAGTTTTCCTCCCCCACTGGACCCAGGCTGGGATCTGTTCTCGGCTCCCGCTCCGTGGTCTCCTGAAAGCACTGTAGCTGGTTCTTTCACGATGGTAATTCTAAGCCAGTCTTCCGGGAGGAAACAATTCAGTATTTCAGTATAGGTATCTACTTTCATTAAAATGTATCATGTACCAATCTTCCCAAGATGCTTGTGGAACACATAGAACAATAGAACACATAGGTTGCTGCCTTTGAATTTCAAGTCCTGCCGGAGAAAGGAGACACAAGTGAAACGTGAAGTAACACCTGATTGAAATGGTAGTGTCTGTCACCACTCGGGGTGGGAGAGAAATCCCACTGTCCAGACAAGGGAGGGATGCCAGGCCAGATTAAAATGACCCCGAGGAAGAGGTATTGACACATGCATTTGTATCACTGGGATTAAAAGGTCAATTCTAATTTTTTAAAGTAGATGTAGGTATGGGTAAGTTCTACATAAATTATCATGAAAAATAGAATCATGTGTCTGGGCGGGGTGCTACACACCTGTAATACCACTCTATAATCCCAGCTCTTGGGAGGCTGAGGCAGGATGATCACAAATTCAATGCCAGCCTGGGCAGTTCAGCAACTTAATGAGACCCTGTTTCGAACAACAACCATAAAAACCGCTGGGGGTAAAGCTTAGTGTGAAGGCACTGAGTTCAATCCCAAATGCCACACACACAAAGGAATTATTTTATATTTGTATCATTTTACTGTAGGGTTTGTGTGGCATATTAGTGATTCAAAGTCCTTTCTTTGGGGCTGGAGGAATGGCACAGTGGTCAAAGTGCTTACCTTGCAAGCACATAGGCCCTGAGTTTGATTCCCCAGCACCACACAAAACTGGATGTGGAGTCCTATGCCTGTAATCCCAGCAGGCAGATTGTCCAGAGTTCAAGGCCAGCCTAGGCTACACCAGTAAGTTCAGGACCAGACTGGACTACAGAGTGAAACCCAGTCTCAAAACAATTAAAAAAATAAATTCCTTCTTTGGTTTATTCACTAAGCCTGGGCAGTGTCTTTCATAGTTTGGTTCATAGACCGGCAACCTTATCTCCTTGAAATTTAATTATATATGCAGATTCCTGGGCCCTACCCAAACTAATAGAAACACATGTATAGGCATGGAGCCTGAGAATCTGCTCTCATATAAGTACCCTAAGTGATATGGGCATTGAAGTCTCAGAATCACTGGTGTCCATGGGTCATGTTTAGTGATAGATTTATGAATTAACTCAGCGCCTACTATATGCACGGCACATACTCTCATTTAGTCCATAAAATAAAGTTTGCAGGCAAGTGTGAGACGATGACACTAAAGCTCAAAGAAGATAAAAACTTGTCTGAACTGACTCGTCCAGTTGGGACATAACCAAATCAGTTCAGGTTGCTTTTAAAGTCAGACTTTTTCACAAGACCTACTGTACTGTTACCTAGACCAGGCTGTGATAACCGTGTGCATTAATACACTTTTTTTTTTTTTTTGAGACAGGGTCTCACTCTGTATTCCAGGCTGGTTCTGAGCTCACTACTAGCTGAGACTAGCCTCGAACTCACAGCAATACTCCTGTTTCAGCTTACTACATGCTAGGATTACAGATGTGCGCCAGTATGCCCAGTTTATATGGTGCTGGAGAATCGAACTCGGGTACTTAGTGTTTGCTAGGCAAGTACTTAAACTGCTGAGCTATTCCTCCAGCTGCTGTGCATTAATAATAGTAACAACATCTGTCATCTGAGTTCCTATTGAGTGGCATCTAATTTAGATCTAAATCTTTCAATATCCTTAAATGGGGGAGCTAGAGAAGTAGCTCAGTGGTTAAAACATTTGTCTAACAAGCACTATGTAACTGGGTTCAATTCCCGAGCACCACGTAAACTGGGTGTGGTGGAGCACACCTGTAATTCAGCACTCAAGAGGATGAGTCAGGAGGAGTGCCTTGAGTTCAAAGCCAGCCTGGGCTAGAAAGTGAGTTCAGAAGCAGACTGGACTACAGAGTGAGACCTTGTCTCAAAAAGGAAAAAAACAAAAACAGGGCTGAAGGAATGGCTCAATGGTTAAAGTGCTTGCCTAGCAAGTGCTAAATCAAGCACTAAGTACCCAAGTTCGATTCCCCAGCACCATATAAGCCAGGCATGGTGCCGCACACTTGTAATTCCAGCACTAGGGAGGCTGAGGCAGGAGGACGGCCATGAGTCCAAGGTCAGCCTGGGCTCCATAGTGAGTTCAGGACTAGCCTGGACTACAGAGCGAGACCCTGTCTCCCTCACCCCAAGAAAAAAGGAAAAAAAACAAAAAAGAATCCTTAAATGGTACTCTTGTCAGGTACAATAATTAAGATGAAGAGATATTAATATGTAATATCAACACAGCTTTTTGCCACTTTGAACACAGCTTTTCTTCACTTTAACACCTTTCTCACAATTCCCAGAACCTTTTCTAGCTCTGATAGGGCTTCTTCTCCTTGGGGTAATTTTTCCCAAGCCTTTTATACCAAATTTGTAGTGGCAAACCATGTTCTAAAGTCTAGGGGCTAGAACAATGACACAGTGGTTAAAGTGCTTGCTTTGCAAGCACAAGGCCCTGAGTTCGATTCCCCAGCACCACATAAAGCTAGATGTGGTGGCGCACACCTGTAATCCCAGCACTCAGGAGGCTGAGACAGGAGGATTGCCGTGAGTCCAAGGCCAGCCTGGGCTCCACAGTGAGGTCAGGACCAGCCTGGACTGCAGAGTGAGACCCTATCTCTAAATAATACTACTAATACTAATAAAATCCAGCCTTCATTTCTAACAGGCGTTATACTTTTTCCCAACACAGGAGTGGAGAGCTGCTACTGTTTCAAGAGGAACATGCTGGCAGTTAGAAAGAACTTCTGCTGGTCTTGTGACTTCAAAAAGATAATTCAATTAAAGAAGTCTCTCCTGGGAAGGGGGATCATATCATCTCATGTGAGATCTTTTTATAGAATGTGCATACTTATGTCACAAATCATTTTTGGGGAGTGTTCTAAGGCCCTGGGGCATACCCATGCAGAAGAGAGACAAAGCGTTGTTTTCATTAGAGAATCTCTCCAAGGGGCTGGCAAGAGCAGATAGTACTCTCTTTCAAGATGCAGTGACAGTACAATTCTTTCAGAGGACAATTTAGTAATGTATAGCTAAAGTCAAACAGATTTTTGTAACCTTTTGCGTTCTGGGAATTTATCCCCCGGGAAATAATTCAGAAGAAGAAAATGTGCTCCGTGAACAACAACACAAAAATGTTTTATAGCAGCCTTGTTTATATAATGTAAAACCTGCTGTGACCTGAACACCTGAGAATAGTGAACGAGTAACAATGGCAGAACAAAATAATGATGGAACATTATACGCTATTGTTAAAAGAGCCCAATGCAAAGAGACTATAGAAACATTAGAAAGGTTCTTTAAGTAGTGTAAGATGAAAGCATTGGAATGCAAAACTGTGGGGAGCTAGGACTGGAGTTTTGGGGTCAGACAAACCTGTCATTAGATAAATGAATTTAGACAAATCATTTAGTTCGAGTCTCAATCTTTTCATCAGTGAATTAGGACTAACCAGGCCCAGTACTGCAGGCCTGTAATCCCAGCTATCTGGAATACTGAGGAAAGGGGATCATAACTTTGAGTCCAGCCTAGATAATTTAGCCACCCTGTCTCAAAAATCAAAACTAGCAGCTGGAGGAATGGCAGAGCAGTTGAAGTGCTTACCTAGTAAGCACAACGCCCTGAGTTTGAACACCCAGCACCACATAAACTGGGCATGGTGGTGCATGCCTGTAATCCCAGCAGTCAGAAGGTTGAAGCAGGAGGATTGCCATGAGTTCAAGGCCAGCCTGGGTTACACAGTGAATTCAGGATAAGCCTACAGAATAAGACTACAGAGTGAAACCCCGTCTCAAAAAAAAAAAAAAAATCGAAACTAAAATATGGTCTAAGGATATAATTCATTGCGGATGGAGGCCCTGGTCTAAGCTCAATCTCCAATACCACAACAACAACAAAAGTCCTAACATTCATCTTACCAGGATCATTCTAAGAATGAAAGAATTATGGATAAAATTTGAATACAACGAATGTATTTTTGTAATTTTTAAAATGTAAGACTATTTTTCCCCTTTGTTTCTCTACCTTTAGAAATGAATATATTTGAGGCTGGGAATGTATCTCAGTAGTTAAAATGTTATCCTGGCAAGCTCAAGGCCCTGGGTTTGATTCCCCACTAGTACCACATTAAAAAAATCAACTGGGCTTGGTGGTGCATGCCAGAAATCCCAACACTCGGGAGGCTGAGGGAGAAGGATTGCTGTGAGTTTGAGGCCAGCCTAGGCTATACATTGAGTTGAAGATCAGCCTCAACCTCACGCAGAGTGAGACCCAGTTTTTAAAAAGAACGAAAGAAAGAATTGAAATAAAATGAAGAAAAGGAAAAGAAAATTTTATATTCCTTAGGTAAGGGATTTGAGAATGTGTCCAAATGGATCCACAAGTCCTATTTTGAGAAGGGTGCTAATCAGTGCTGTTGAAATGATGAGACACTCCCCCCACCATAGACACACAGGGAGGTGGCTCTGCTAAGTCGTACCAGAAAAGCCTTTCTAAGTACTTGTAAGCCTGTAGGAAGCTTGTTAGGTAGACACCCCTTTCCCCCTCAAATATGAGGGTGGAGGAAGTGCTAAGAGCAGAGGCCTTCCATCTCCCCTTGCTTTAGACCCTAATCCTCATCCCTGTTGAACCCCTCTTTGTAGGATAGATTTATGAGAAGGAGGAGTGGACCAGAGATGAAATAAAATATTTTCTTTTAGTTAATATATAACTTAAACCAGTTAGAATACTAAGAAATGAGGCTTCAGGATCTTCTAGAAAACCTCTGCCAGGATAATGCTGACGAAGGAAACTAGTATTGGAGTCGAATGTAGTGGCCCACACCTGTAATTTCAGGACTTTGGTAAGCTGAGGCAGGAGGATAGCAAGTGTGAACCTGGCCTGTGTAATTTAGTGACTTAGAGAGAACCTGTCTCAAAATAAAATAAAATAATGTAAAATAAAAAATAAAACAGGGCTGGAGATGGAGCTCAGTGCAAAGGCCTTGGGTTCAATCTCTAGAGAAAAAAAGAAAAAGGAAAAGGATATTGGCAAGTTTTCATCTACTGATCTGATCTTTCTTCAGAACTGAGCCAAAGGAAAAATACAACCTGTTGTAACTATACTGGCAAGTTCAGTGGATTCTAGATTGGTAAGACAGTGGAGAAAGGATATGACCATTAGACTTTGAAAAGCAATCCCACTCTATTAATCTAACAATAAAAAATGAATTGTGCTGAACCTAGGTTCGAGGCTCCTCTGGAAAGCTTTGTGTCAGTTACTCTAAAAGGCCTGGGAAACCTTGTTCTTCCATTTGGCAGTAAGACAGAGGTGATCTCTGTTGGGGTTCTACCAAATTCCCTTTAATTGATTGCTTTTCCTCCCCACGCTCTGCATCCTAACAGCCAGGAAAGCCATTGATAAAATATTCAACACAGGGATGATACTTGATGTATAATTAAAAAGGATGCATTTAGCAGTTCAATGTTATAGACCTTTCATCTTCAAGTTAATAAAACTGCATGTAGAGAATCTCATAAGCAAAAACAGAGTATTCTTGGAAATACTATCCTCCTTGCAAAAAAAAAAAAATCCTGAATATGAGTAGTCATTACATGGATAGACTTTTTTTTTTTTGAAACAAGGTCTTGCTCTGTAGCCCAGGCTGGTTCTGAACTCACTATGTAGCCCAGACTGGTCTTGGACTCATGCCTCAGCCTCCTGAGTGCTGGAATAACAGGCGTGCGCCACCACACCTAGCCTGTATGGCACTGGGGAATCAAACTTGGGTAGTTAGCACTTGATTTATAGGCAAGTGCTTTAACCACTGAGCCATTCCTATTCCTCCAGCTCCTAGATGTTTCGTAAGTATGTCTATTTGCCGGGAAAGGTGTCCATGACTTTATACCTTGCTGTTTCATCTTCACAACCTCATGGAGTTAATACTATTAGTTCTTTGTAAAGTGAAGTAACTGGGGCTTCAAAAAAATTGAGTAATTTGTTTAAAACTAGGTATGCAGCACAGCCAGGACTAGGACTTAGGTCAGATTTTCTCTGACATCCTTGGCTTTCTTTTAAATTTTTACAGGTTTTCTATTCCAATGTACCTGCACTTACCCCTGCCCCTTTGGTCCTCACCCAAACCCAATGATGCTGGTCGTGATTATGAAATTCTTCCACTTTTTGGTGTGTGTGTAGTCCTGGAGCTTGAACCCAGCAGATGCTCTACCACTTGGCTACACACCCAGTCCCTCTTGTTTTTCATTCTGAGATAACATCTTGCTAAATTGACCAAACCGGCCTTGAACATGCAATCTTTCTGACTCAGCTGCTTGAGTAACTGGGATTATGGGCATGTGCTACCACACACCTACTTTAGGATTCTGCCTTTTAATAGAAGTCGTAGAGCTGGGACTAGGCTCTAGGCTTTTCAGCAGCAGCAGTGGTAGTAGCATGTGAGTTAAACTTTATTGAATGCTTTTTATATATAATGTCTGTTCTGTGCTTTTATATACTTTTTTCCTTCATTTTAATCTTCAACATAACTTGAGATGAGCACTATTATTATTTCACTGGATAAGAAAAGGAAACCAAGACTCAGTCCAATGATTTGCCCAGGGTTATACCATAGTAAGCCAGGACCAGAACTCAGATTTATAATAATGATGACAGAAACGTTAAAAGCAGCTGCCATTTATTGAGAACCCGCGTCAGATTCTGCTTGCTACGGTTCGGCTGCTAGCTCACCCCCAAATGTCCCTATGTTGAAGGCATGGTTTCCAATGCAGCAGTGTTCAGAGGTGGGGACTTTTTTTTTTGACACAAGGTCTCACACTATAGTCCAGGCTGATTCTGAACTCACTATGTAGCCTAGATTGGCCTTGGACTCAGGACAATAGAACTGTCTCAGCCTTCCAAGTGCTGGTATTACAGGTGTGCGCCACTATGCCCAGTTTATGTGGTGCTGGAGAATTGAGCTTGGGTACTAGCACTTGCGTAGTATTTTCTAGGCAAGCACTTTAGACACTGAGCTATTTCTCCAGCCCCATGTTTATTTTGTTTTTAGCACAGGGCCTTGCTCTGTAGACCAGGCTGGTCCTGAACTCACTATGTAGCCAGGCTAGCCTTGGATTTGGCAATCCTCCTGTCTCAGCTTTCCTGAGTGCAGGTATTACAGGCGTGTACCACCACACCCAGCTTGTATGGTACTGGGGGATCCAATTCAGGTACTTAGTGCTTGCTATGCAAGCGCTTTAACTACTGAATCATTCCTCCAGACCCCAGAAGTGGGGACTTTGAGAAATGATTGGTTCCTATAGGCTGGGACCTCAAGAATGAGGATGTACCTTGAGACCATCATGCTTAGTGAAATGAATCAGACACAGAAGCTCAAATACCACGTGGTTTCTCTAATACAAGAAACCCAAAGAAGAAATAAATAAAAGAGCCAAGTAAGAGTTGTGGTAGGAACCAGGGAGAGAGGGCCAAGGATATAGCTCAGTGGTACAGCACTTGCCTGGCGTGTGCAAGGCCCTGAGTTCAATCCCTGGTTTCAAAACAAAACAAAAGACCAAAAAAAAAAAAAGACCCCCCCCCAAAAAAAAAAAAAAAACCCAGGGAGATAGATTTGTGGCAAGGGAGAAAGGGAGAGGTGATATGGTAGGAAGGGGAGACTAAGCTGCACCAATTCTAGATCTAGAATTTTCAAACATGTTCCCTTGGAAATCATGACTGAACTGGAAGATGTATTTTGGAACTAAAGTTGATGATAGTGAGCTTTTCTTGATTTGTAGAATGAAGTGATTTAATTAATTGTTTTTCTCTTTATTTCTTCCATAAGTTTTTCTTCTGGAGCCCAGTTTCATTTACCTGTTAGCAACTTTAACAACTGAATAAGCGGGGCTGGAGGAATAGCTCAGCAGTTAAAGCACTTGCCTAACAAGCACTAAGTCAAACAATAAGTACCCAAGTTAAATACCCCAGTACCATATAAGCTGGGCATGGTGGCGCACGCTTGTCATCCTAGCACTCGGGAGGCTGAGATAGGATTGCCATGAGTCCAAGGCTAGCCTAGGCTCCATAGTGAGTTCAGGATCAGCCTGGGCTGCACAGCGAGATTCTGACTCAAAAATAACAAAAACAAGAACAACTGAACGAGTAAAGAAATAAAAAACTCTGAAAAAATTTAGCAATTCAAAAAATTTAGTAACTCTTGGTTGTATTTTTTTCTTCAGTTCATAAATTTTGGTACATTTATTATTTATTTTTGTGGTGCTGGGGCTCAAACCCAGGGCCTCGTTCATGCAAAGCAAGTGCTGTTATAAATTGTCCAGGTGAGGCTCAAACTTGTGGCCTCCCAGAATTCTGGGATTATCACTGTCCATCATGACTGGCCAATAAGGAGATTAAAAAAAAAAAGCATCAAGTGGTGGTGCAGGCCTGGGCAACTTGGCAATTTAGCAAGACCTTGTCTCAAATAAGCAATAAAAAAGGGTTGGGGATGTAGATCAGAGCAAAGGCCCTATGTTCAATAACCAGTCCTACCAAAAAGAAAAAAGTTCACTGTAATATCCTTTGATTTTAAACACCAAAAATCATCTTTTTCCTCATCAGATTAAAAATGGAGATGAAGAATACTTTTAAATATCAAGATTTTTTTTGAGACAGGGATTAGAGTCTCTCTCTCTGTACTCCAGGCTGCTCTTGAATTCACCATGTAGCCTGGGCTAGCCTCTAACTCACGCCAATCCTTCTGCCTCAGTATCCCCAGTGCTGAGATTACAGGCATGTGCCACCACAGCTGGCTATGTGGCACTGGGGAATCAAACCCAGGACCTTGTGCTTGTTAGGCAAGCACTGTAACTGCTGAGCTATGCTCCCAGCCCTCCGGCATTGTCTGTAATACCAAAATATTGCAAAAAACCTGAATGCCCATCAATAGGGCTTCACAAGCCCTCAGAAAATGCCCTTTATAATTACTTTCTCCTATGCAAATTTTGCCCTGCCTTCAAGGTAGACTGCTTTTCTAGAAAATAGCAGCCTGAGTCCTCTCTCATCTAATCTCCTTTTTGTGTAAATTATTGTTCGTGGCCCAATGGAAATCTTGTATATTGGCAGAAGTGGAGTTAAGATAGTCACAAATGGTGTGGAAAAGGCTACAAACCTCAACTTCCTCTATTTATACAGTTCTCCTTACAGAAAGCAGCCCACTATACTTCGGTTCATCTGTCTTATAGACCCTTTCATATCCCCTCTTTTCACATCTGGAAAACCACACTTCAGAAAAGGAGAAGGCAACACAAATATGCGTGATTTCACCATTCCCGGAGTATTTCCAGCCATTCCCCCAGTGTCTGCTCTGTCGGGAAAGTGAGAAAGCCATTTAGGGTAACCAGGGAGATATTACTGGCCTCAGTCTTGTTTCCTTCCTTTTCTCTGCTATAAAAATCTTTTGCTCTGATTTCAGTAAAGCATCCTACTTTTGCTGGCGTCCAAATTCTGCAGCTTCCCCCTTTTCACTGGGACATTAATGTACGGAGCAGAAATACATTTTAATTACTAAATTAATTTTTGTGTGGTACTGGGGATCGAGCCCATGGCCTTGCACTGAGCTGCATCCCCAGCAGCCACTTTTAAATTTGATTTATTTAATTTTGAGACAGGATGTGGTTGAATTTCTCAGGAATCCAACTTATGATCCTCCTGCCTCAGCCTCTGAGAGCATTGGGATTACAAGCATGCAACACCAAGATCACCTGAGGAAAACATTTCCAAACCAGGAAAGCATGAAGTACGAGGACAGGGAGAGGTTTTCAGCCAACGAAGATTCAGTTTCACGCATGGATTTCCAAGCCGGTGAGTTCCGGCGGGAGGCGCCAATTCAGACTACAACTCCCAGAAGCCTTCACGGGGATGGCGCCCGCCGTCATCCTTCCCTCTCTTTGGGGAGCGGAAAGAAATGTTCCGCGCACGGCGCTCGGCGTGGCGGTTTGTTTGTTACGGCTGTAGGGGAGACTGGAAGCCCGGCGGACTGCGGGCGGGGGCGTCGGGAGGCGGGTTCCGCCTCTCTTAAGCACTGGGGGGCGGGGAGCAGGGGGGCCGAGCCAGTGGCCGGGACCGTGCCGCGAAGAACGCGGGTCGAGGAGATGGAGGGCGACGCGCTGCCCCTGTGCAGCGAGCCCGGCTCGGGTCCCGGGCCCGGAGGCGGAGGCGGAATGATCCGCGAGCTGTGCCGGGGCTTTGGTCGCTACCGCCGCTACCTGGGACGGCTGCGGCAGAACCTGCGCGAAACCCAGAAGTTCTTCCGCGACATCAAGTGCTCCCACAACCACGGTTGTCCCTCTTCCCCGGAGGACGGCGGCGGGGCCGAGCTCGGCCTGCAGGCGGGTAAGGAGGGCAGGCCGGAGCGACAGGGGAGACGGGAGGCTGGACCGCACCCCTGACACTGCAAAACAACCGTGGAGGCGCGGGTCCGAGACGGGCGGGAGGGGACGCGGGGCGCTCGCTCGGCCCGGGGCCCCGGGGGTCGGGAGACCCGAGCGAAGGAGCCAGGACGGGGCGCCGGGCTGTGCGCCGGCGGGGCCCGGCAGGGCCAGTGTTGGGGCGGGGAGGGAGCTAATCCGAGGAGCGGGGCGAGTTTCTCTGGCGTGGGTGCAGAGAGGGCGCTTGTGGTCAGAGCTGCAAATCAGAGGGAGAAGGATGGGTGTCTGGTTCCTCAGCCTGGGAGTGTAGTGGCTGCGGCCGCGCGCGCGCGTGCGCCTGAATGTCAGATGGCTTGTATACCAAACAGTGAGGCAGCTCAGTGAAACCCAAGTGTAGTTAGTGTAAGTAGGGTTGGTAGCGCCAGAGGGAATACGTCGGACTCAGATGCGATTTGTGCTGAGGGAGAAGCGGTTAGGGAAGGAAGGAATCGCTTTTTTGGTTCTTAGCCCTTGGAGAACGAACTACTCTAGTCCTTGACTTAATTCTGCGATGTTCCAGAAACCACAAAGTACTTAAAGTCGTGCCTACACTGTGAGATGTCCTAACTTCTTGTTTCCTTTCAAACGGTTATTGGTGGAGAACTGGAGGATTTGGTAACGACAGTGGCACATTAGGATGTAAGTTGGAAGGGAGAAGAAAGTAGAACTTCATGTACATATTGGGGGCAGGACAACATGGCAGACATTCGAGGGGTTAATTTTGTGATTCTACAGCTGACGTGCATAGTGAAATCGCCCCTGGAGCTTATTATTAAAAATGCCTTGTCTCAGGCCCCTCTGGCAAAGATGGTGAGTGAGTAGGTTAGTGAGCAGGTCCTAAGAAAGTAGTGTGAAAGCCAGCCTTGGTAGTGCACTCCCGTAATTCCAGCACTTGGAAGGCAGAGGCAGGAGGATTGCCGTGCGTTTGAGGCCAGCCTGAGCTCCATAGGGCATTCAGGACCAGCCTGGAATACAGAATGGAATCCTGTCTCAAAAAAATTAAAAGGAAAAGAGAAAAAAAGAATCTAGCATGAAAAGACCTCAGGATGCTTGTGCAGGTAGTCAGTCTGCTAACATACTTGAAATGTCAGTTTAGATGCTCACAGCAAATACAAACTCAGGGTTGTGAACTGAGCCTGAGTTTGCGTGTTGACCCTATGTATTCCTAGAGGTGCATGTTTAATGTCTTAAACTTGGGCCTCCTGTGGGGATAAAAGTGAATTCCTCAGGTTCTGAAAGGGTCCTAAATGATACTATTTCATTTAATTGGCCTAGATATTAGTTAAAAACTTGTATGTTGTTTCAGGGGATATATAGGATCAGGATGATGATTAGCTTTTCTGAAATTGTGGGTTTGATATGTCCGGAGATTTGCTGCCCTGGAAATGGACTTGTAGAGGGAGCTGATTTTTTTTTTGAGGTTACCAGAACATAGCTTGTGCGAAGGGCTGATGTTTTCATAGAGGATCCCCAGAGTGTGTACTTTTGCCCTCTCCCTTAGTAGTGCTTTATAGCGGCTTTTCTAGCTGAGAAGTTTTTCTCAAAGCTTATCTTAAAAGCATGCTACTTCTGTCTTACGTTAAACAACTATGTTAGAATTTCTTTTATTAAAAAATCAGAGAACAGATTCACTTTAGAGGAATGGCAATTTCCAAGGCATCTTATTTGATTCTTGTCTTTATTCTTTAAAAGCCAACTGAAGAAATACAAGTACACCTTTGTATTTTCCCTCATTGGCTTTTCTAGTTGACTGCATCATGAACTAATCTTTGCATACTTAACCCTCTTCACCTTCTGGAGTCTGTCCATCCCAAATATAAAGCCAGGTTCGTGACAGGATTGGGAGCAGTTTGATCTTATTCCGTGAAATGCTTCCCTTCATGTTGCTGGAGGGTTTTATCTTTGGGGGCAAGGACGCTCCCAGGAAAATTAGTGAGGTGGCCCTTGCTATAAATATTTTAGGGATGCCTTCTTGCCAGCTATTTAGGTAATCATGTTAAAAAGTAGAAAGATAGCTCCTGTTCTCTCCTTTTACAGGATGTCTTTGTAAGGTGAAAGTCATCCGGAGACTGTCTCGGTTTACTTTCATGAATATTTCTGATTAATAACTTGGAATCTTTAGAAAGAAAAACACTGAATTCTTAACAAATGTTGAGAAAGTTTTAATTGCTGCAGAAGGGAAGTATGCTTTTAAGTTTGATGCAGTGTGGCACTTTAGCAATTGAAGATTAGGAATTAACTGATCTTTGAAATTATTTGACTGTGAGGATGGCAACTATAAACTACGCCTGGAGAGCACAGGCCTGTAATCTCAGCACTCTGAGAGGGTGAGGCAGGAGAATCGCTTGTTAGAGCCCAGCTTGGGGAGCTTAGCAATTTAGAGAGATCCTGCTTCAAATAAACCATAAAAATGAGAGGGTTGGGGAGGGCCAGAGAGGGGGGACCACACTATAATAAGTTTCTATGTCCCTTTATGTACTTCTTAGAGTGCTGTATAATACCAGACATTTTTGTTATTTCACTTTCAGCTGCAAGGATTGGTAACAGATAGTTTTATTTTTATTTCATGTTTATTTTTTTGAGAAGGGTCTCACACTGTAGTCCAGAGTAGTCCTGAGCTATGTAGCTCAAGCTGGACTTGAACTCTTGGCAATCCTTCTGCCTCCACCTCCCAAGTGCTGGGATTACAGGTGCACACCACCACGCCATCTTAATTTTATCGTTTTATATTCATTCAAGACAATGTAGAAAATACATAAATGTATATGATAGTTTAGAATTTTAAAAATTCAGTAGACTAGAACTCCATTAAAATGATCTCTTGTTTTAGAGTAGCTGCCCAGATCATTGGTCCCTTTTCACATAGCTGCAAAGGATGAGACCAACTCTATCTGATTTTTGGTCTGAGGGTTTAGCAGTAATGACATAACGGCTTTGAGCCCTTTGAAGAAAGGCAGGGTAGAACGATTTCAAAGTAGAAGAGGGAAAATATTTTCCTTGTTTTATGACGCTGTTGTTGCACTTTCTCATAAACCTCTCAATTTTAAGAGATTGTAGTGACTCCGCTGTGCCTAGTCGGAATGTTGTTGTTTGTGCTGTCTTCTGTCAGTCCTGGCCCCATTCCCTACCAACTGGATGTCCTTGGGCAAATCACAGCTGCCTTGTGACACCGTCTTGGTTTGGAGATGGCAGTTACAATAGTATTTACCTGTAAGATTACTGGGAGTTAATATATGTAATACCTAAATCGAGCCTAGTGGCACAGGCCTATAATCCCAGAACTTTGGGAGGTTTATGCAGAAGACTCTCCAAGTTTGACCCCAGCCTGGGCAACTTGGAGAGACCCTGTCCTAAAATCAAAAGTAAAAATGTGCTGGGAATGTAGCTCAGTGTAAAGACCTTGGCTTTTATCACCAGTACTTCACAATAAAAATTAAAAATAAATCAGTGCCTGTAAGATGGCATGTAAGTATTAGCTATTATTCAGTAGACACGCATGTGACTAGAATGTGCTGGCCTATGTGCTACACACATTGAATAAAGTCAAAGACGCTTGCTTTGGCCCTGAGCTAGTAGAGGTCAGTTTCTCCCCTCCGTGCTTTCTACCTAAGAAAAAAATAACTACCATTAGACCTATTTGTTTATGTTGGCTGATGAATAAAAGGAACTACGAACACTTGGAGTTGGTGCTCTAGAAGTCTATAATTAAATCTAAATTTTATACATACGCAACACATAAAGTTGAGGCAAACCAGAAAGCTATGGTATGTTTTGATGATAGGATTTCTATGCAGACTGTAATTCTTAGGTTTTTATAGCTCCTTGCCTTTGGTTAGCTGACAACTGTTTCTTGACATTCTTCACCGGTTTTGTCATACTGTGTAGTAGAAACCGGTTACCAGAATTCATGGGAGGAGAACAGCACGTGTGCTTATTAGAATACACATTGTCTTTAAAATTTGTATGAACATTAAAGTTTAAGTGGCAGAGCTACATGTGGGAAAGAAAGAAAACATTGGGAAAGAGGAGATTCTTTACTGCTTGGGTTCATACGAATGCCATCCTCCTGGGGCCGAGTGGAGAGGTGAAGCTGGAGTTGGGGGATGAGACAGCACCAGTGATGTTATGTGCGTGCTGTCTTATTTGCCATCATCTGTTTAGGAAAGCTGCCTACATTTCCACGTGAACTCAGTAGAGGTGTGCTAAAGTGATGGTTCTTATTTTAGTTATGTATTTGTTTGTTTATTTATTTATTTTGCAGTACTAGAGATTGAACCCAGTATCCTCATGCTGAGCTACATCCTCAGTCCATTTGTAATTTTTTTTTTTTTTGAGACCTGATCTCAGTGAGTCCTTATATTGCCCTGGCTGGCCTCAAATTTATGATCCTCCTGCCTCAGCCTCCTGAAGTGTTGGGATTATACATTTCTGCTATGGACTTGGCTTTCTACCTTTTCAAAAAATTATTTTACATTAATAAAAGTTCATTTTTTTCAACTATCTAGAACTTGCTCTTTAAAAAATTATTTTTTTGAGACCAGATTTTTCTGAGTTGCTAAATTGCCCAGGCTGGGCTTGAACTTGCAACTCTGCCTCAGCCTTCCCAGTAGCTGGGATTACAGCATGTATATTGAATCACCCAGCTGACTTTCTTGATTTCTTTCCCATATGGAAGCAGCATACAGTGATCAAAAGCAGGCCCTACCATTGAATCAGACCTGAGTTCATACTCTAGTCTTCTTATCAGCTGTGACTTGAGCAAATTACTTAACTTATTTGAGTCATGGGTTCCTCCTGTATAAAATAGGGGTGATACACATTGCTGCATATTGTCATATTATTATTCCATTTGTTGTTTTTTTTTCTTTTTTCTTTTTTCTTTTTTTGAGACAGGGTCTTGCTCTGTAGCCCAGGCTGATCCTAGACTCACTATATAGCCCAGGCTGGCCTCAAATTCATGGCAGTTCTCCTGCCTCAGCCTCCTGAGTGCTGGATTACAGGAATCAAACCCAGGAATTTGTGTGTGCTAGTCAAGCACTTTAACTGCTGGCTTTCTTTCTTTCTTTCTTTCTTTCTTTTTTTAGATGAATAAAACTTCATTTTCCCATATATATCTAGAACTTGCTCTTTTTTCAGCCTTGTGATTCCATTTGTACGGTACATCCAGAATAGACATATTTGTAGCTATAGAAAGTGGATTGGTGGTTGACAGGGAATGTGGGGGAGAGGAAAGTGAGGAGTGACTCATTGGCATGGGAGTTCTTTTTTTTTATGCATGGGAATTTTTTTTTTTTTGAGGCAGGGTCTCACTCTGCAGCCCAGACTTGTGCTGAACTCACTATGCAGCCCAGGCTAGAGCCTCCAGAGTGCTGGATTACAGGTTAGCACCACCACACCAGGTTTATGTGGTGCTGGGAATTAACTTGGGTTCTTAACGCTTGGCTTAATGCTTGCTAGGCCAGTGCTTTCACCGCTGAGCCATTCCTCCAGCTCCAGGAATTCTTATAGGGAGTTGAAAGTGTTCTGGAGGGGCTGAAGGAATGGCACAGTGGTTAAAGTGCTTACTGTGCAAGCACAAGGCCCTGAGCTTGATTCCTCAGCATCACATAAAGCTGGGGATGGTGGCACACAGCTGAGGAGGCTGAGGCAGGAGGATTCCTGTGAGTCCAAGGCCAAACTGGTCTCTATAGTGAGGACCCTGTCTCAAAAGAAAAAAAAATGCTCTGGAATTGGAGAGTATTGATGTTACACAATTGAACTAAAACCTGCAGAATTATACACAAAAAGGTTTAATTACATCTCAATAAATAAAATGGAAGTGATTGTGCCTGCTTTACAAAGTTGTGTCATTTGGAAGCTGTACGTTAGAGCTCAGTTACAGAGTTGGTGCTAAGTCTAGTCACTATGAATGTGTATATGTGTATGTGGGTCTCATTGGTGGGCAGTTGGGAGTTAGAACGGGAGCTGGGGAAGAGGAAGAGGACAGAAGGGAGGAATGTGAGACAGAACGATTTTGAGTTGGGGCCAAAATAGGCCTAGGTCTGCAGGCTTTTAGTGCAGTTCTTTTCCTCTGGCTTCTTGTTCATTTCTGACCTGGCTGTAGGAATACAAAGCGCACCCTGCAGCACAAAGGCTTAGTTACAGTGAGTCACGATGCAGATTCCATAGCTAGCCATAGAACCGTAATTTACTTCAGTGGGAGACTCTCTGATGATTTGATGAAGCAGCCTCCTCAGGCCTCTGTATTCCACCTTCCATTCCCAGAGCAGGAGGGCCCTTAACACCATTTCCCTTTTTAGCTTTTACCCTTCCTAATCTTCCTTTTCCTGGGGAAAATCTGTTTCCCTTGGCACAGGCAGCTTGCTATTAAAAAGGGTTGTAAAATTCTGCCTGCTCTTAAAAGAAAAAAAAAAAAACCTGCCTTTTAAGCTTACTACCAATTGTACTGTTTATTTTTTTTTTTGTTTCATGTTTATTTTAGTCTTAAAAGTCATTACTTCAGTATGATTAGTTCTTGAGCTTTGCAGATAATTTAAAAAGAAAGCATGGATTTAAATAAAAATCTGATGTGGTTAAATTTTGTTTTGCCAGGGTCACTTTTTCCTTTGCTTTTTTAATGCTCCCTTTTCTGTTCACTAGATTAAGAGGCTAAGGAATCTTCCTTTGATAAATGCACTTCAAAAACAATCATTTGGGGCTGGGCATGGTGGCTCACCCCTATCATCCCAGCACTTGGGATTGCCATGAGTCAGGCTGAGGCAGGAGGATTGCCATGAGTCCAAGGACAGCCTGGACTACAGAGTGAGACCCTGTCTCAGAGAGAGAGAGAGGCAGAGAAAGGGAGAGAGAGGGAGAGAGAGGGAGAGAGAGGGAGAGATAAGAGAGAGAGAGAGAGAGAGGAAAAAAACCCTTAAAGACCAGTCTTTTGAAAATAAGACCTCAGACAGGCCTGTAAACCCAGCACTCTGGAAGGCTGAGGCAGAAGAATATCAAGTTCTAACCTAGTCCAAGCAATTTAACGACTTGGTAAGACACTTTCTCAAAATCAAAAATAAAAATGGTTACCAAACAAAAAGAATAAAAAAAAAAACTTCGGAAACTTACGTTATTGAAGTGATGAGAAATACACATTTCACATTCTACCTGTTGCTTGATTTCTGTAGGCTCTGATCAGAAAGATCATGTTTTTATTTATTTACTTTTTTGGATGAGAGATATTTGTTGTATTCTACAGACTGTGTTTTGAACCTTCAAGGATAAAGACCATTTTACTTTTTTTTCATTGTATTTATCTTTGTATTCCCTGCAATGCCTCCCATAGTTCTTTGCAAGTGACTATTAAATTATTTCCATGGTTTGTAGATGTTTTGAAATTGAATGCAATTTTTAATTTTTTAAATTTACATATTTATTTTATGTGTTACTGGGGTCAAGCCCAGGGCCTTCACACTGAACTACAATTCCAGCCGCTTTCATTTCTGATTTTGTGGCAAAGTCCTGTTAGGACCATCTTGCCTACACTGGGCTCTGTCTTACAATCTTCTGTGTGAGCCTCCCAAGTATTGGGATTACAGGCTGACCACCACTATAATTTTTATAAACTATAATTTAATTCCCACTTTACGATGGTATTTTTTCCCCCACAAAATATATGGGTCACCCATATTTTATTATTTTGGCCCCAGTAAAAAGACCAGTGATAGAGGGTTAGTTATGCTGGAGTTTCCTATTTATTTTTTGAGGTTAAGTTTTGCTGCGTTGTCCAGTGTAGCCTTGGACTCCTGGCTTCGTGTGATCCTCCTATCTCAGTTTTCTAAGTAGCTAGGGCTATAGGCATGTGCCACACTGCCCATCTAGACTACTGTTACATGGTATGTCAGTAGCCTAATATGATGATGATGATGATGATGATGATGATGATGATGATGATGTGTTGCAGGGCCTTCACAGTAAACTAAACGTTTTTTGTTTTTTTGGTTTTTGCCGGGTCGCCCAGGTTGGGCTTGAACTTGTGATCTTGCCTCAGCCTCTCAGAGTGCTGGGGTTGCAGGCCTGTGCTACTAGGCTTGGCTTCTATTCCATTTTTAAAAATAGTTTGAACTTGTGATCCTCCTGCCTCAGCTTTCCCAAGTACTGGGATTGTAGGTATGCATCACCATGCCTAGCTCCTGAGAATTATTTTCATGACTCAGAGAATAAGTTACACGCAGTAACAGTAGGCTGGAGTTTCACCATAATATTTGAAGTAAAATGTTAATATTCATTCATGCAACAAAGCTTTATTTAATGCTTGATTCTTTATGGGTATGCTATACAATGGTGAGCCACTCTGTCCCAGCAGAGACTGAGATTATTAATTTAAAACTGATGTTATGAAAGGATTAAAATGCCATCATCCCTCTAGAATATTATCTATGGATTGGTTATCTCCTTAACTGATGTCTTTTTTGTTTGTTTTTGGTGACACTGAGTATTGAAGATTGAACCCAGGGCCTTATGCCTGCTAGGTGAGTGCTCCACCACTGAATTACATCTCTACCAACTGTCTTTTAGGGAGAAAGTGTGGTATGTGACAAGTTGTAAGATGAAATGGCATTGGTAATAATTGAAGTTGAGAGCTAGCCCAGTGGTGCAGGTCTCGAGTCCCAGCATCCTGGAAGGCTGAGGCAGCCTAACCTGGACAAGTTAGCAATTTAGTGAGATCCTGTATCAGAATACAAATGGGCTGGGAACGTAGTGTGACGGTCTTGGGCTTAATCCTCTATACCATCACCAACAAATAAAGGAGTTGAAGTGAATTGTGAGCCCCAGCTTCAGCTTCCTGAGTTACAGGTTACAGGTGTGTACCTAGTTTCCTGTTCTGTCTTTGATGGGATTATGATAATTATTTATATGGTTCAAATAATGAATTCATTAATAAGTTTCTTTATCTCCATGTTTTTCTTAGAGTTTATTTACAGAGAAGCCAGCAACAGTATGAGGTATGTGAATGAATGCAGTTATTTTCCCCTGATGTGTACGGCCTAAGGTGATTTACTCCTTCTCAAAGGAAAGCAGCATCTAGAAATGATAGGTTTTGCCTTTTGCATGGCCCAGGGAATCAGTGGTTTTTTCATACAAGAGTACCGAAGATGAGTCCATGTGAAAGGTGCAGTGTTTTCTTTCTTACCTCTCAGGGCTGACTGGAGGCTCCCTTTCCTGGACTTGGAGATTAATTCAGTTCTTTGCCAAATGAAGATTTTGATGATCTTGGCCTCTTGGCACCTGAACAGAGAGCACCGATAGCCGTGGTTGAGATGTGTGCCTCTTGCCTTGAGCTTACTACAAAGCAGACTGTTTCAGAAAGTTGCCTACGTGGGATGTTTCTCTAGAGTCCAAGCCAAAACACGGAAGCAGAGTTGGGCAGAGCAAGGGGACTCCCTGAGTTTTGGTGTGCCCCTGGTTGAGGTACTCATCTGCGGAATATTTTTCTGTCCTCTTTAATGGGCATGTGAACAGTGTGAGCTATTTGGATGTATTCCCGAGCGGTTGCGGGTGTGGGAATCTTTTGACCACCACTTTGTTTGAAATTGGCTTTATTATAAAGTACTTCCATTCCCTGGGGTGCTGAAAATGGGAGGTATGACTTAGAGATTGTTTTGCTTTTCACTTGTCTAGTGAAATAATGCATCAGAATTGTCCCAAAGAATGATGTCGTAGTTACTTATTCACAAAAGCCTTTGATTTTTTTATTCACTTTTTAAAAAGTGCTTTTATCTTTTTCCTTTTACATGTGTTTAAAAAACATCTTATTTAGCCAGGCATAGTGGTGTGAGCCTATAATCCTCATACTCTGAGAGGCTGAGGTGGAAGATCACAAGTTCAAGCCCAGCCTGGGCAACTTAGTGAATCTTGTCTCAAAATCAAAAATAGAAAATGGGTTGGGGATGCAGCTCAGTGTGAAAGCCCTGGCCTTGATCTTCAGTACCACAAATAAAATGATCTAACACACTTTTCATTAGTCCATTTGCATGCCAGACAAGAGTTGAGTTTAGTGTTTTTTTTTTTTTTTTTGCCTTTGCCAGGCCATATAAAGGGGGAAAGAATTTTTCAAGGTTAAAATAAAATAAAAAAAAAAAGCCAGGTGGTGCTGGAGGAATGGCTAGCAAGCTGTACGTGCTAAGTACCTGAGTTTGATTCCCCAGCACCACTTAAACCCAGCATGGTGGCACACATGCGCCTGTAATCCCAGTATTTGGGAGGGTGAGGCAGGGAGGATTGCCTTGAGTTCAAGGCCAACCTGGGCTCCATAGTAAGTTCAGGACCAGTCTGGGCTACAGAGTGAGACCCTGTCTCAAAAAACAAAAACCCAGCGCATACTTAGAATCTCAGCACTCTGGGAGGTTTAGGTAGAAAGATCACAATTTTGAGCCCAGGCTGCGCAATTTAGCAATTTAGCAACACCCCATTTAAAAAAAAAATAAAAAGGTTGAGAGAAGCCTGGTGTGGTGATGCATGCCTGTAATCCCAGAAGTTGGGAGGCTGAAGCAGAACAGTTGCTGTGAGTTGAAGGCCAGCCTGGGCTACATGGTGAGTTCAGGACCAGCCTGGACTACAGAGTGAGATTCTGTCTCCAAAATAAATAAATCAATAAATAAAAATAAAATAAAAAAAGTGGGTGGAGGACTTTAGGTCAGTAAGAAGGCTTGGATTTAATCTCCACACCATAAAACAAACAAACAAACAAAAACCAACCAAACCAAAACTTTTTTTCTAGAGCAGAGCTAAGGCTATGTCATGGTACTACTAGGTATAAGATTTGTTTCAATAACAACTCTCTTCATCCAAGTTAGAGGGACAATTACTGAACCAACATGGAGGTTACATTATAGAAGTATTCTATAAGATATACTGCAGCTTATTTTTAATACCGTGGAGATACATAAACTTAAGGAGGAAAATAGCTAGTAGGAATAAAGTTATTGTCATTTTTGGGCACACAGGAACTCCCCTGGGAAAAATCTATTTCACTTTCTCTTGATTGAACAGCTGGCCCATTCCTTGGAGAGAAGTGGAGAAGTTCTACTGCTCCAGCTCAGGAAAGTGCTGTTAGTGTAGAATAAAAGTAGAGTAAGGTAAGGAGGTGGCCTACACTCCTGAAGAGATGCCCCTATATAAACAGGGGCACTGCAGGCACTTCTGCGAGGCTTCCTCTAGTAGCCTCTGACCTCACGAACTTGGTGGTTTGAGGTGATGGTTAGCAGTGTCCCGTGCTGAAACATGATGTTGGTCTATGCTGTTCAGCCTTGAGGCTTTGTGAACTCTTACCCTAACTACTTAGATAAGTGCCTGAACTCATCAGACTCTGAACCATCTTGAGAAGAGTGAAGAGAGTAACGGTAATGTGCATGGCAATGATGAAATTATTATTTTTTAGATAATATTTGATATATTTTTCTGTTGATTTTCCTTGTCAGGTGAAAGTCTATCTCTTGATCTCTTTTTCTGAGACTCAGGATTGCATATGCTTTGCTGGTTACCCTTTTGGATTATTTAAAAAATTTATTTTGAAATAACTTCAAGCTTGGCCTAGTGGTACCAGCCTGTGTTCCAGCACTGTGGGATTAAATAAGGCAGGAGGATCTCAAATTCAAGCTTTGCCTGCATAATTTAGCATAACTTAGTGAGATTCTGTCATTCATATATATTTAAGTAGATGTAGCTCATTGCTTAGATCCTAGGTTCAGTTGCCAGTGCCCCAAAAGAAAAGGATAAAAAAAAATTCAAACATATAGAAATGTTGCTAGAACAGTATAAAGAGCTCTCGTACCTTCTTCATGTAATTTTTTTTCAGTTTAATATTTTAATGCATTTTGATCCATAACCAGTCCTTTTTGAAGATAGATACATAGATTTAGATATACACTTTTTTCCAGAATATTTATTTATTAACAGAACTGGGGATGGACCCCAAGACCTCATGCATGCCAGGTAAGCACTCCACCTAGACTGAGCTACTTTCCCAGACCTTTCCAGAATCTTTTGAGACCAAGATGCAGATAAGTTGTCTCAGCTCTGAATAGTCCATTGTGTTTGCTTTGACATATCACAATATACAGCTCTTTTCCTCCACATCAAGAAATTAACATGAGGTTGGTATTCAAAACCAGATACCATTCAAATTTTTTGTTAACTGTTCTAATAATGATTTTTTTTTTTTTTTTTTTTTTTTTTTTTTTTTTTTTTTTTTTTTTGCTTTGTTTTGCTTTGTTAGTGTTAGTTGGCCTAGAATCCTATCTGGGAGTATTTGTTGCATTTAGATTGTCATTTCTTTTCAGACATTCTAATCTGGCCTTGGCCTTTCCCTGGCATTCATGTTTTTGATCAGTTTAAAGAACAGACTTAACGTTTGCCAGGCTGACCCTTCACCTGGGGTCCATATGGTGTTTCTTATGCTTAGACCCAGTTCATAAGCAGGATCAGGCCGAGAAGTGATGAGATGAGAAGCACCTAATTGAGTGTACGATGCCAACCCTCTTTTCTGCCCCCCAGAGATGTTAATTGTGATCACTGGTTAGGAGTGTCTTTCAGGTTTCTCCACCTTAAATTCACCATATTTCCCTTTGCTTTTAACTAGTCTCTTTGTGGAGAGGTGTTCTGAGATTTCACCCATACTCTGTTCCTCACAAACCTCCTTTCGCTGTACCTGGAATCCACCTACAACTCCCACTGCCTCAGTAGTGGTTTTCTGTCCATTATTCTTTGTATATTTGTTAGTTTGTATTCTGCTGTCTACTTATATCAGTGTGAACGTGTGAATTTTTTAATAGATTATAACTCCTAATATCATTTTAAAAATATTAATGCATAAATTGTCCCACATTCAGCCAGGATCCCCTGGATACATCCCCGCCTCTCCCTCATTCTTAATGGTTACTAGGCTATCTTGTGCTCGCTCTTACATGACAGGATCTAAGCCTTCTGTGAAATATGGGCTTGGCTTCCTTCGAGGAGCCATTTCTATCTCTGTGTTCCATAAATTACAGCCACAGCTGCCACCTTTTGTTTCTGTTCCTTCTATAGCTTGACTGGCCTCATGTATAAGAGAAAAAGAAACTAGTCATCAGGTTGCTGAGTGATAAGAGATCTTACTATGGTCACCAGATGGAATGACTCTTACAGACTTTCCCAGCTTGACTTTTAGCTTCCAAGAAGAGCTTTGGCTATTTGAGTGCATTTTAAATCTCTAATCGCCAGACACCATTCACCAAAATATCTTGAAGTACTTGGTCTTAAAGATTATGAAACCTAGATTGCCTAAGCAGATGGTTTCCTTGAGTGGAGGCTTCCTGAATCATTCAGAATCTTATAAATTTAGCTGAAGGTCAAACAGCTTGTTCGGTAATGATAAATATTTCTTGTCTAGATTTTTTTTTCAGCTCCTTGGATTTTTACAGCTCAATACTTAGAAGCTTGTAGTAGAGTTGATTTTAGCACAAAGACTATGTCCACTATTTCTCAATTTAGGATTTGTCTTTTCTCCTTTTCTTTGTTTTTGGTAATACAAGGGGCTGGGTGTGCAGCTCAGTGATAGAGCATTGTGCAAAACTATGGACTCATGTACATTTAATTTAAATAGTTGATAGAAGATAAAATATTGCTAATTTGTGGAAATGTGTATTTGCATCAGTTAATAATAAAATCCTTTATATTTCATTTGCTTGTACAGACAACTTAAGATTGCTCACCACAAATGCAAATATTATATGCAGGGAAGTTCAATGTTAGAAGTGAGATTAAAAAACTACTGAAGAAGGAAATTCTGGGATACTAGAACCAAGGATTGCAGTAGTTACTCTTTTATACCTGAATTAGCACAGAGATTCTTGGCACCCTTATCAGTTTGTATAGATGGAAAGAATGTGATGCCTTTCCTCAACCATCAGGAGGGTCACAGCCCACACCATTTTAAGAAAAGTTGGTTAACAAGAGCAAAGCATAGCACAGTTTTTAATTAATATTTTTGCAATGCTGGAGTTGAACCCAGCGTCTCACACATGCTAGGCAACTGCTCTATGATTGAACCACATCCCCAGATCCATAACAAATGTACTTAATCAAAAATTTACGTGCACAGGCCTTTAAAAATAAAGACCCAAACATCCATAGAAATTATTTTAATGCTTAAGCTCATCAAAGAGTAGATAGCTATGTTGAAATGCGGTTAGACAGAATTTGATCTAGTAGTAGTAGTAGACTGAGGGGGAGGTAGTAAGGCCTCTTCAGATTCTTCTTAGGCTCTCTGGATAGCCTGCCTTTTTTCCCCAAGTATGGAGCAGGCTTCCTCTAGAATCAAGAGATGGGAAGAGAGTGAGCTTTTTAGGTTTTATGGCTTATCTTAGGGTTTTAGTTTCTATGACTTGCTTGGAGAATAGGAATTCTGGTTTCCTTAACTCACTTTTTGTGGCAGAAAGGTGATGGGAGACTGGAGGGTAGGAGAAAGTTTGGGAGATTTTGCTCGTAAGATTTCTGATCTTCCTTAGTTCAAAGTACTTAGCAGGCCAAAACGTCATTCTTTGGGGTGTTCCTGAGCCCCAACGAGTAAAGGTGAAGGTATGGAGTTTCTCTTCACTTACTCCTTACAGTGCCCTACCTGTCTTGGTCATGGACATCTCCCTACCCTTCCCTTTGCTCAGCTGTCAGGAATACTGGGGGATGGAAAACAGGCAAGAAAGGCTCTATATCAATACAGATCCATTGCTATTACTGCAGAAAACTACCTACGTATCTGTCCTGAAGGGTCCCTAGAGACATAAGTGGTTCACTGGCATTCCTTTTCTTGACCTCCTTTAATGGAACAGTTTTAACTTTAAACCCAAACAGTAACACCCATTGACTGATGAGAATTTCTATGAAGCTGGTTGTGGTGGCACACACTTGTAATCCCAGCATTCTGGGAGACTGAGACAGGAGTATGGTAAATTCAAGCCAAGCCTGGGCAGTTTAGCAATTTAGGGAGACCCTGTCTCAATCTAAAATATGAAAAGGACAGGGAATGTAGCTCAGTTGGAAGGCCCAGGGTTTAATCCCTGGTGCAACAAATAAATAAATAAAGTAAAATAAATCTGTGAAAAGCACGTGCAGCTTCTTTTAGAAAAAGGAGATTTTAGTTAGAATAATAGTAACATTTTTGAATGTGTGTTTGCCCTACAGGCTTTATTCTCTGTGGTGTGAGGCAAGTTCCAGAGGAACTACATTCATCTGCTTGAAATTGTAGTCCTACTAATTTGGCACATTTGGTCCAAGATTGGGAGCCATTGTGGTGGGAGCCTTGTTTACTGCCTTATATTAATCTAGTGCCTTGAGACCGAGGTATAGTTCCTGCATAGCCCTTGTATCTGCTTAGATGAATGGAGAAACATGGGTTGTCTCTTTAAAAGTTTTTGTTTTTAAGCTCCTGTTTCCTTATTTATAAATGAGAATAGTAATAGACCTTGTCTACAAGAATTTTGACTAATGAAATGAGTTGAGGCAAATAAAGGATCAATACATAGAAAAAATAAACAGAATGGCTTTTTCCTTGAGTTGCTCTTCTCTTCATCCTTACAACTTGAAGCCTTTATTTAGAAGTAACTTCACTTAAGGTAATCTTTATTTAAGAACAGCTACCAAGAAGAGGGAGTAGAGGAGAGATTTGGTTTGCACTGAGGACAATGTAATATGAATTTTCCTGTGGCCAGAGTTGGCAGGGTTAATGTGCATCAGATGAGATGCCATGCTGCTGCCTTCTGGCAGCCCATATGCAGATGCTGTTGTATTAATTACAAAAGAAAACCTGATTAACTCAGAAGTCCTTTAAACAGTGAGGCAGCGGCTCGGCTCGCACTCTGAAACAAGGTTTCCTTCCTCCCTTCTACTGCCAGTCTGTAGCTTTTAATCTCTTTAGAAACTGCTAAAACTGCACTGTAGGTTCTCAGAGCTCCTGGCTAGTTCTAAGTTACCTTTTTGATGTGTAGCTGAGGTAGTCCAGGGGGAATTTACATAATCAAAAAATTTAAAGAATATTAAAAAGGATCTAACTCTACTCTCAGTTTACAGATGAGAAATTCAAGGCCCAAAAAGAGCAAGTGGACTGCCAAGGTCACAGAACTAGTCAGTGGCAAAGCTTGAGGTCGGAAAATCTGTCCTTACTCTAGTGTTGTTCTCATTCCCATGCTCTACTTCTTGTCTGTGAGTTACAAAACAATCTACTTTTGGCTTCATTTTGTTGCGTGCCCTGGTTCAATTATTATAGACATGTTGGAAATCAATAAAAAAGCCAAAGATTTGTGGGAGAAGTAAAGGGCTTGGACAATAACATATCAAAAAAATAGATATCCATGGTGATGTACACCTGTATTCTAGCTACTTAAGAGACTGAGGCAGGAAGATTACAAGTTCAAGGCCAATAGGGGCAACTTCACGAGACCCTATTTCTAAATAAATAAATAAATAAGTGGCTAAGGTTGTAGCTCAGTATGAAGGCCCTGAATTCTATCCCTAGTACCACAAAAATAAAATAAATAAGTAAATAAATAAAGCTCAGTGGTAGAGCATTCACTTGGCTGGCATTTACAAGGTCCTGGTTTCAATCCCCAGTACCACAAATCAAAAACCAACAGAGACAGATAGCGAGTTCCATCTGGAGGACCTTTCTTCCATACAGTAGGTTGCACATGGAACCTTACAGTGTAGCTGGAAAGAGAGCTAGAGCCAGGCTTACCACCAGCCCCCTTTCCCGCTGCACTGGGCTTTGCCTGTTTTGGCAGTAGTAGATTTATTTGTTGTGACTGTTTTTGTAGGAGAGATGAGCAGGAGAGGTAATAATTTGGCTCAGATGAATAATGGGGTGTGTCTGCTGTGGTTTGGGCAGATAAAGCCTGTTTTATTGGCTTTCTTGTAGTTGAAACTTTGTCTCAGAGGCTTGAGGCTTCTCCTTCCAGTCCAGAAAAGTGGCTTAGTTGGTTTTCTTGTCTATTGTCAACTCTTCTAGTAGTAGCAGTAACAAAGATCATATAATTATAGGAATTTAAAGGCTGTCAGAATTGACAGATACCTGAATAAGAATCTGGGAAGATCTGGGAAGGGAGGAGAGCTAGGAAGAGTAGATGAGAGTGAGAGTCTGGCTGGAGTGCTCACTGCTCAGGCTAAGGGGATGGTGGTTAAGTTCTGCAGGGTGAATGTGGCAGGTCCTGTTCTGCTATCCACGTCTTTTCTCAGTGTTGACATAGTTTCCCTCTATTTATTCATCAGGATACTGTGCTTTTTGAAATATTCAGTGGACTTGCTTGTAGTGTTCTGTGGAGAATTCTTCACAACAAATGGATTTTACACAGAAAAAAACATATAATTTTAACCCTTATTATGTGTTAGTTATTATGTTAGATATTAAAGATAAAGAAATAGGACAGCTCTTCAAACTTTTGATAATTATATACAGATAATTAGAATAAACTGTGATAAGTGTATACTTGTGAACAAGGTCCAGAGGGACTCAGGATTAGCCCATTGCTGCTTGCTAAGTGCTCCCTAGTTGACTATGGATCCGTGCCTTTAGGTGGTTGATCATAGACAAGATCTGTAGCCTGGTATAGTGCCTTGTTCAACACTCGGGCAGCACTAGGCATTCAGTGACCACTGCTTCATCAAACGACCAGTTTTTCCCAGCAGAGGTTTCCTTGTTTCGGTGTGTGGAGTTGCTGCTGTATGTGTGTGGGCCAGGGTGAGGTACTTCCAGGAAAATAGGAAAGCAGGGACCTCAACTAAGTGAATAGAAGAGGCTGAGTGAACACAGACCTCTTTAAAATCCTTTTGATGGTATCACTGTAGAAGAGAAGAAAGCTTGAGGATTTGAAATTGTAGCAGGGTAGATATATTTTCAAGGAGAATTGCCTTTTAAATTAATCAGGCCTCTTGTTTCAATTACATGAGCAAACCAATCAGCCTACAGATGACTTAATAATATTGTTTATGGTTAAGTGACTAAAGCAAATGACATTTCAGTTAGTAAGTAGTAGCATCCAAAACTTCAGTTGTTATTAGTGTGTTTGGCTGCAAGATTGACTTCCCTGAATCTTAGATGTAGGCTGACCCTGGTGCTGAAGAAGTGGCAAAGGGTCACGTTCAGACTGTGAGTTTCAGGGAAGAAATTTCTGATTTTTCCTCAAACAGTGGTACTCCAACTTTAGGAGGCTTTTTATTCTCTCTTAAATGCTACTTAAATCTTTCTGGGGAAGCTACCCACTTAGATTAGTGGTGGTTGGTCTGGAAGGAAAATATCTTGGAAATATGTTACATCTCTTTGTAAATTTACCTAGATTTTATCTTAACAAGCAGTTAAAGACCCCAATTGGTGTATTTTATTTATTTATTTATTTATTTTGAGACAGGGTCTTGTTCTGTAGCCCTGATTGGTCCTGATTGGTCCTGAACTCACTATGGAGCCTAGGCTGGCCTTGGACTCACAGCAGTCCTCCTACCTCAGCTTCCCGGGTGCTGGGATTACAGGCGTGTGTCACCACCCCCGGCGTATGTGGTGCTGGAGAATCAAACTTGGGTACTTAGCGCTTGACTTAGCGCTTGCTAGGCAAGCACATTAACTGCTGAGCCATCCCTGCAGCCCCCCTACCCCCCAATTTTTTAAAACTCAGGATCTTGTTATCCATAAATGGAAGGAATATGACTTGATTAGAAAATGGCACTGTTAATTGAGTACCAGATGATTTAAGAAAACAGATGACTTGGCAGCTGGGATGCTGTCACCTGCTATCAGGGAGATGAGCTAGAAAATGCCCTAAAGCCTGGGTGTACAACCTTCTGGCTTGCCTGGGCCGCACTGGGTAAAGAAGAACTTTCTTGAGTGCTTATAGAGTATTTAACATAGTTAATATGCAAATAATAAAACTTTATTTATATGTTATAGCATAAAAATGGGCATCATAAATATAAAACTAATGGGATAATTGGCCTTGGTTTTGTGAAACTAATGTCTAATTTGATGGAAGTAGTTTCAGCTCTTCTTGATTTTCTAGGATGTTCATCAGAATTTTTTTATCTAATTTTATTCTTTGTGTGTTTTATCCTAAAAATAGTTGTTCACAAATGTACATACTGCCAAAAAATAAAGATGTGAATAAGGCATAATTATGAAGCAAGGGATATTCTCTGGAAAGACAGATCTTAAAAGTCTAGTAAAGGGGCTGGAGGATGACAAAGTGATTAAAGCAAGGCCCTGGGTTCGATTCACCAGCACCACATAAAGCTGTATGTGGTGGCGCATACCTGTAGTGGCAGCATTCTGGAGGCTGAGGCAGGATTGCCAAGTCCAAGGCTAGCCCGGGCTCCCTAGTGAATTCAGGACCAGCCTGGGCTATAGAGCGAGACCCTGTCTCAAAAAAACAAAGCAAAACAAAACAAAACAAAAAAAGTCTAGTAAGGAGGGCGTGACCCACTTGGGACTTCCTTCCAGATAGTGGGAGCTTTACCCCTCTGTCCTTCATTTCTAAATGAAGACCCATTCTATTTGTTCTACATCTTGCCTCCTTCTTTGATGATTTCATTCTTTGACATTGTAGGACACACACCAACAAAAGTCTTGTAAAAATGTAAAAACCAAGTCAGGTATGGTGGCACATGCCCATAATCCTAGCACACTAGAAGGCTGATGGCAAGTTTGAGCCCAGCATGAGCATTGAGCAACTTAGAGAGACTCTGTCTCAAAAAATAAATAAATTACAATGTCTGGGGATGTAGCTCAGTGTGAAGGTCCTAGGTTTGATCCCTAGTACTTGAAAATAAAAGATGTGGTCAAATTTTCTTCAAGTTTGATAATCTAATTGCAGTTCTGTAATTCCAAAAATTAACAAACAAGCAACCATATTTTTCTGATATTAACAATGTTGTGTATGTATTTGTAACAAAACAATGCATGCAAAACTGATACATTTTGTACTTTATATATTACTACTGCTGAAAAGTATTCAACTTACTTTTTTTTTGAGACAAGGTCTTGCTCTGTAGTCCAGGCTCGTCCTGAACTCACTATGTAGTGCAAGACTGCCCTCAAGTGCATGACAGTCCTTCTGCCTCAGCCTCCAGGCTGCTGGGATTTCAGGTGTGCCCACCATGCCCAGCTCAACTTAAATATTTCACAAAATAGAGTTTGGAGGAATGGCACAAATGCAAGGCCCTGGGTTCAATTCCCCAGCACCACATGAGCTGGGCATGATGGCACATGCCTGTAATCCCAGCCCTCAGTAGGCTGAGGCAAGAGGATTGCCATGAGTCTAAGGCTGGCCTGGGCTACATAGCAAGAGCTTATCTATATATATATATAAATGTATATATATATATGTATATATGTATATATGTCTTTCAGAAATGTGTATATATTATATATCTTTAAAAATATATATGTTTTAACAAAATAATACAAGTCCAAGTTTAATATAAGAAAATTTATGTGTCTACTTAAAAACAGTGATCACCTGTTTTCATAAGCTTAGGTCACACAGGCCACATAGAATATGATATACTTGTACTTCAATGTGTTAGTGTGGTGGGCACAGGAAGCAGATTTAGCCCTGGACTGTGCCCTTCCCCACACAGGGTTCTGTTGTCACCAGTGCAGTCTGTGATTGGGACCTCTGCATTCCAATCATGAAAAGATATTGCTAAAAATCTCATAGTAATGTTATTAAAAGTTTACAGTTTGTAGTACTGCATTATTGTCTCTTCAAGGTGGCATGCAGCCTGCCAGTGCACTCTTGCCCTAGGTGCTGGGCAGCTCCCAGTCAGCACCAGGATATCACAGGGGAAACACCCAACTATTTTATTAGTTAATTTTAATGATTTTTCTTTTCTTCTGGCCTGTTTGCAGTTACAATGCAAGTTACAGATAATACTCTGATAATTGTGGGTGTAGCATTCTGTGATTATTCTATTCTGTCCTGTTGTCTGCGAGCTTGTGCTCAGTAACCACAATGTAGTTACCAAAAAATGGCAAAAAAAAATCTCATAATGTTTTAAGAAAATTTATAGATTTGTGTTGTACTACCTCCAAAGCCATCCTGGGCCATATGCGGCTCGTGTGCCTTGAGTTGGACAAGCCTCTTTAGAGCTCATGCAGTCTTAAAAACATTGTCAGGGGCTACAAGACTGACACAGTGGTTAGAGCACTTGCCTAGCAAACACAAGGCTCTGGGTTCAATTCCCCAGGACCACATAAGCTGGGTGTGGTGTCACACACCTGTAATCCCAGCATTTGGGAGGCTGAGGCAGGAGGATGGGTACGAGTCCAAAGCTAGCCTGGGCTCTATAGTGAGTTCAGGGCCGGCCTGGGCTACAAAGTGAGACCCTGTCTCAAAAAAAAAGAAAGAAAAAAGAAAAACGTTTTTAGTGTTTGTATATATACAGGTCAGCTCATGCTGCCCTGTTTAAAAAAACATGCAATCAGTGAGGAGCATAAGCTGAAACTGCATGTAGTAGAGACATGTAGAAGTGCTGAATCTGTCAGGTATTGGGTCTTCTGTCAGAAGGGAGTTTTTCATTTTGACACATTCAGGTACAGTTGCTCCCAACACTTAGGTTCATTATTGTCATGTAATGATCTTTATTTGTGATGGAGTTTATGTAAACTCCTTAGGCTATTCTTCCAGTGGATGAAAAACTAAAGGGAGGGATGATAGGTTAGTGCCACCTTTTGAGTTCCTTGGGGACAAGCTAGGCAGTGGAACTGTACTTGATATTCGAACAAGTTTTTTTTTTTTTTTTGGTCTGGGATGTTTTCCAAGTGTTTCCTTTAACTGAGAATTTCCTGGGAAATTTTTCTCTAAGACCATGGCATCCTAATGGATTTTCTGTTTCTCTCTATTCCTCCTCTTTCTTCTCTCTCTACTCCTTTTTTCCTTCACTGTCTCCTTCCCCAACCAGGCCAGCTGAACTGCATTTCCTTCCCACCTAAGGAAGAGAAGTACCTCCAGCAGATTGTGGACTCTCTCCCCTGCATAGTGATCCTTGGCCAGGATTGTAATGTCAAGTGCCAGCTGTTGAACCTGCTTTTGGGGGCACAGGTGCTTCCTACCACCAGGTTGGCCAGTGAAGACACCTGTAAGCTTCGGTGCCTCCGCTTCACGTATGGGACTCATACTCGGGTCAGCCTGGCACTTCCTGGACAGTATGAACTAGTGCACACGCTGGCTGCTCACCAGGGCACCTGGGAGACCATTCCCACGGAGGACTTGGAGGTCCGAGGGGACAGTGACGATGCTGCTCATGTTTTAGCTGAACTGGAGGTGACGATGCACCATGCCCTCTTAAAGGTACCAATTTCGTGCCTGTACCCCAATTGTATACATATGTACTAGATTTGCTTTTATTTTGACTTTTGAAAAAGCAGTTTGCTTATCTATACTCTGGACTCTAGCATCAGCTCGTGGAGTCAGTGGAACATAATCTGGGAAGTTGAAAACAAGCAAAGTTGTAGCAATGTCCATCCCTGCCTTGTTTCCCCTTAGAAGTTTTCTTGTATCCTTGCCTCCTCGTCTCTCATTTTGAAAGAAGAATATATGAGGTTTATATCTTTTACAGAATGGTTGTCATTAAAGTTAGAAACCTTTTTTTCATCTAATAGGAAGGTGTTGCTGGAATTGTCTCTAGCCATCTCTTCCTAAAAGGACAATACGATGATGGATAATTAGTGTTCTTATCAAAATTGAGATCAAGTGAAGTTTTTGTGGGTTTGTCATAGATTTAGCCATGCATTTCCTGAGTGGGACAGATCATGTGTTCTACTTGATAAGGAACCTAGGTCTAGCTCAACATAAGGAGACATGTGTATTCCTGCCATTTAAAGAATCTCTTGGCTTTTCTATTGAGGTAAACTTCCAGAGAGAGCTCAGGTACCGTGGTGGCTGCTTAGAGATCATATGCCTGTCTGGTGTCCTACCTGCACTCAGGAAGGACTCCTCTGTCTCTGAGCTTCCTTTGCTCCTGGATAGCTAAAACTAGGCCATCTGACTGGAGTGAATGGGGGCTCTGCAAAGAATGCGACCTGGCACTGGAAGGAGTAAAAGAACATATTGTGCTCAGAGTAGGGAGTTCGTCACCTCAGGCAGCTGTGCCCGGAAGGATGGGCTAACTTGGCAGGACTTGGGAAGATGATTTCTTCTTTCTTCTGACCACTTCATCTACCCCATTTCTGAGAGACTTGGTCTCTGAGGCAATGAATGAATCCTTTGGTTGTGGCCTGTGACACTCTAGAAATAGCCTTCTCATTTCCTTCCACAGTCCCTATTTCTTTTATCTTTATGTTAGAGGGGGCTATGTAACAAGCCCCCATTTATTCTCAACTCATTTTAAGGGTGGGCTTCCTCTGTGTTCAGAATGAGCTCCAGGACAATGTGTGAATTCTTGGGAACTCTGACAGTAACTCTAGCAGTATCCTTGTTTATTGACTGAGGCCTGTTCAGTTGACCTAGGACCTCCCTCACAATTCATCAGCATTGGATTCATATACAGTTTCTCTACTATACTGTTGTATTCTGGTTCCTTGAAGTTCTAACTGCTCAGCAGCTTTCAAATTTTAATTCACTGTAAGAAATACACTTTTGAACTTGCCATTTGCCACAACATGGATGGACCTGGAGGAAATTTTGTTAAGTGAAATGAGCCAGACAAGAAAGAAAAACACTAGGGGTTGGGAACAAAACTTCTGGTAGGGGCTGGAGGAATGTCTCAGCGGTTAAAGCGCTTGCCTAGCAAGCATTAAGTATCCTAGTTCGATTCCCCAGCACCACATAAGCTGGGCGTGATGGCGCACGCCTCTAGTCCCAGCACTCGGGAGGCTGAGACAGGAGGATTGCCATGAGTCCAAGGCCAGCCTGGGTTCCAGAGTGAGTTCAGGACCAGCCTGGATCATAGAGCGAGACCCTGTCTCCAAAAAAAAAAAAAAAAAAAAAACAACCCTTCTTTCTGGGAGTCCTCTTGCCTCAGCCTCCTCCCAAGGGCTAGAACTAGGGCTAGAACTACAGGTGTGCCCCAGCACGCCCACCTATTATGTAATACTGGGGATTGTATCCAGAGCCTCTCACTTTCTAGGCAGTAGCCAAGAGCTCTAATCACGGAGCTATGCACTCAGGCTTAGGCTTTATTTAAAAAACAAAAGAAAACTAATGGCAGCAGCGTACTAAATCCATGTGATGACCTGATGCACTTGACCTGCTGCTTAGAAAGCACTGGTAAGTAGCAGAAATGGCTATTAGAAGTTGAGCGTAATATTCCATTGTGTATAAATACCACAATTGGTGTATCCACTGCTCTGTCGAATGGTCTCCTGATACGAGAGTCCCAGAGAACAACTCCTGCGGAACTTAAAACAAAAACCAAAGTGAAACGGGGGTCGGGTAGGGCAGGAGGGAGGGAGGGAAGGGTAGAGGGAGGGACAAAAGGAAAGTGGGAAAGCCCTTGTCACCTTGACAAGATACATATGTGCATAAAAGGCTCAACTCCATTGTAAACCTTAAGTTTTGCACGTATACATATCAGTAAAATGGGGGAAAAAAAGAAGTTGAGCGGTGGGGTTTTTCCCATTCTTGCCTTTCAGTGTTAGAAGGAACAAATCCATCTGTTAGGAGAAGCAAATTGCCTGATGGATTTCTCTGTGCCCCTTTATTGGTTTAAATTTCTTTCTTGTCACCTTGACAAGATACGTAGGTGCACAAAATGCTAAACTTAATTGTAAACCTTAAATTTTGCACTTATACATATCAATAAAATGGGGAAAATTTCTTTCTGGTTTTGTTTTTTCTTTCTCCCTTTCTTCTTCCTTTCCTTTCCTTTTTATTTTTTTGGTAGTGCTAGGGATTAAAACCAGGGCCTTGTGCGTGCTTAGCACACAACCCATCACTGAGCTAGCTACACCCCCAGCCCTTAATTGGTTTAAATTTCTAATATTCATTTACTTCTGCTCCATTGAGTTGAACTAACACAAGAAGGTGATATCAAGAAAAATGCAAGCTGTTACCCAAGTACATATCACGTATCTGAGTACTAGGAAAAGCTCCCAAGGACTGTTCCTGGTGTATGTGTGCTAAGTGTGCAAATTGAGGTGACAATTAAGGAGGCATCTTGGGGTTGTGGTCTTAAGTCAGCTTTCTCTTGGTAAACTTACAGTACAAGTTCTTGTTCTTCTTGAGTTCTGTAGCCCCTCATGTTGTTTCATGTGGTTGGTAATGCTTCCTTAGCCAGGGTTTCTCCAGATCTGCTATATTCTAAAGCAGTTTTGATGTAGCACTGGTGACAGACCCTAGTGGTCTAAGTTTAGACCTCTTGATGCTAAAGCCCCAGAGGACCTTGTGGCTTTTGTGGCATTCAGCCCCTTTTGCTACTGTCTAGTTCCAATCTCTGTTAAACAGGTCAGAGGTGCTCCTCTCCCTGCAAGGGGTCATTACAGCTACCCAGAAGATGGGTCATTCCAGTGAGAAAAATCTTTTTGTTTAGCTCCATTTATATTTAGGACCAATGAGTTCACACTAAACAGCACCTCTTTTTAGTTTGTTGGGGGAGGGGGGTGGGGAGGTGGCAAAGAAAGGAAACATCTAGCTAAAGGAAACCAAGATTGAATTAGGGGAAGTAGATGTTCATTTTGAACTGTCAAGTTATCAAAGCTGAATTTCCCCCTGCCGTCTTATACAAT